>CM066033.1:904586626-905067985 GCA_033557465.1 Ichthyophis bannanicus
GGCACACGGACCTTACGGAGGACTTCTTACCAGCTGGGGCAGGACCCCAATCTAGTGTCTCTTATTGTGAGCTTCCCTGTATTATAATACTAAAAGAACCTCTCTGTAGGACATGGCAATATGAACTGAAGTCCCCCCTTGGCGGATCCATTACTTCCCCCTCCCCCCCCCCCCCCCCCACCACCCCCCCCACCCCCCCTCCCCCCCCCCCCCCCCCCCCCCCCCCCAAGGGATCTGTACATTACGGAGACCACCTTTTCCAGGCCATGAGCCCTGAAAAGCAGATGATTGAATTGGAGTGGGACTCTTTGGGAGGCGGGGAGGGATTACACAGTGGAGAAGAGCCATGCAATGCCTGTCTCCAATCCCTGCTGGGGAGCGTAATCGTTTTCACGCAAAAACGAAAGTAGGATTCCCTGGTGTAATAGTTCACCAAGCGGAACCGCCATTCCCTTGCGAAGAAAATAACAAAGATGCACGCACCAAGGATCACCCAGGATAAGAAGTTAAAGACACTGGGGGTGAAGCAGACCTTCGAGGTTACCGCATTGCCGGTGTGCAGAGACACAAAATTACGGTCTGTGGAAACCTATGTCGCACAGGCCTGCATAAAAGGACAGAACAAGTGGATGCAGGGATTGACCGGAGCAGAGACAGGTCAATCCTCTCTCTCGGAAAGCAGCCAAGATATACTCAAGGATCCTTGACCTGGCGAAAATTCCTTCTATGACCTGACGCGGGCATCAAGCAAAGGGTATGGCCTCTGTCGGTACCCCCGCCCAGCGTTTTGCTTTGGTTGCAGAGTGTCGGTCCGGAGAGACCTCCTCCAAACAGCTTCTGAGTAGGCTTCCTTTTCGGGCAAGCTTCTCTTTGGGAAGCCTGGAGAAGTTGGTCAAGGTTTTGGGGGGTCCAAGCCGGCGAGTTTGCTGGAGGACAAGCCCAAGTCAAAAAAAAACGGCAGTGTACTTGGGGAGGGGACCTTCAGGCAGCGAGATTTGCGTCTTACCAGAAGCCCGCTTATTAGGCTTGGAGGCAGTCCTTTCGGGGTGGAAGGGGTTCTGAAAGGAGCTCCTTTGCATGTACCGGTGCAGCAGCTAAGAAATCCAATGAGATGACGGGGGCTCAGGTAGGGATGGTGCCGATCAGCAGTCCGCTTATGTCAGTTTTACCTGGCCTGGGTCCACCTTACCTCCGACTGGTGGGTGCTGCAGGTCATTCGTGAGGGCTATGCTCTGGAGTGTACGGTTTCTCTGGCAGATGCCTTTCTGATGTCTCCCTGTCGGGAACCAGAAAGACGCGGGCAGTCTCTGAGAGGCTCAGCCAGTTAATTCAGCTGCATGTGGTCGTGTCTGTTCCGTAGGATCAGCTGGGGCAGGGGCATTACTAGATCTACTTTATGGTACCCAAGAAAGAGGGTTCCTTTTAGCCCATTCTCAGTCTCAAGTATGTCAATCAAGCATTGCATATCCGTGATTGTCGTGGTGCATCAAGGTGAATTTCTTTCCTCTCTGGCCCCCACGGAGGCCTGCCTGCATGTAACCTATTCAGGTAGAGCACCAGCGTTTCCTTTGCTTTATGGTACCCAGGGGACATTTCCAGCTTCAAGCACTTCCCTTTTGGACTAGCCACGGCACCGTGCATCTTTACCAAGATTATGGTGGTGGTCGCAGCCCAGTTGAGGAGCGAAGGGGTACTGGTATACCCCTAGCTGGATGACTGACTCATTCGGGCAAAGTCATGCCAAGAGAGCATAAAGGCTACGCGGCAGGTCTGTGACCTGATCAGGCAGCCGGACTGGGTGGCGAATGTGTCCAGAGCCACTTTGGACATCGTGATGGGCGTTGGGGAAACTAAAGAATGCTAAAAACTAAGTTGCATTGTTCGAGCATTTAGATGTGATTACATAATGGCAGCAGCATGTATGCTTTCAGGGTTCTCAGGGACTTATAGTTTTATATAATATTATTATTTGAAATACTTTGAATATGTGATAGGAATATAAAAGGAAGGAGTTTTGTGGGTCGTTGATATACTGAGGATGGGTATGGCCAGAATTTTAATCTAGAGCTTATACTCTAAACTTCCTGTGGTTCTGAGACCTTTTCTCCTTTCAAAGTAAATATTAGAAGAAACAAAAGAAAAATCTTTTTGAAACCAAGATTTATGAATTGTGAGTTTGCAAAGGGCATGGTCAGACCCGCAGATCCTGGGATCCATGTCTCGATGCTGGACTTGGCTCCATGGGCGCTTGCTCACTTGCGGCCCTTACAGAGGGCACTTCTCTCCCGCTACTTGCCTCAGCGGCACTCTCGTCACCACTCCTGTGCCCATTGGAGGTGCGTACCAGTCTAGTATGGTGATTAGTGTCATCTCGCATGTCCAGGGTTATGCCACTAGAACCACCGGAGTGGATGCTAGTCATGATGGATGCCAGCCTCTCTGGCTGGAGGGGCGCACTGTGAGGGACAGATTGCAATGGGAAGTTGGGTGCCATTCCAAATGTAATGGTCCATCAACAGGCTGGAAATGTGAGCCGTGAGGATGGCTCTTCTAGAGTTTCAGGAGTTTCTCTGATACAAGGCTGTGAGTATCATCGGACAAATCCTTCCCAGTAGCCTACATCAGTCGTCCAGGTGGAACAGGCAGCGCCAGTCTGGCGGCGGAGATTGTCCTGCTTCTTCAGTGGGCGGAGGCCAATCTTGCACAGTTGTCAGCAGCTCCATGTGGCAGAAAAGGACAACCTGCAAGCGACTTCCTAAGCAGACATCAGTTAGATCTGGGGGCATGGTCCTTGGTGGATGAGGTTTTTGTGCAGCTGGTTTTTGTGGGACACACCTGTCCTGGATCTCATGGTATCAGCAGACAGTTGCCAAGGTGAAGCACTTCTTCAGCAGGCACAGGGAAAGCATGTCCAAAGGGTTCGATGCGCTGGCTGGCGGAGGGATTTCCTTTATGCCTTCCCGCCATGGCCTCTTATAGGTCATCTGGTTTCAACACATCAAAACACATGCAGGGCTAGTGGTCTTGGTAGGTCTGGATTGGCCTCAACGTCCCATGGTATACGGACCTAATGAGACTTGTAGTGGACAAGTTATGGCGGCTGCCAGTGCAGCCAGACCTATTGTCGCAGGTCCAACCCTAATGCCTCAGGTGGATCAGTTCTTGCTTACAGGCTGGCTCTTGAGAGGGCGGCATTGTGGCGTAGGGGCTATTTGCTGTCGGTGATTGCTACCTTGTTGAAAGCAAGGCTTTGGTCTACGTTCTTAGCATACGTCCATGTCTGGAGAGTCTTCGAGGCATGGTGTGAAGAGAAACATTGACGGTCCTTCGGGGCTTCTATCCCAGATATCTTGGCTTTTCTGCAGAATGGATTTGAAAAGGGGCTAGCCTTGAACTCCCTTCGAGTGCAGATTGTGATGCTAGCGTTTTATCGGGGGCGTGTCTAGGGAGTCTCCTTGGCGGCTCACCCAGACGACATTAAGTTTCTTTGGGCAGTCAAGCTTCTGCAGCCATACTTTTGGCCGTGTCCCCGCTTGAGACCTCAATTTGGTTCTTAGAGCTCTCTCAGGAGCACTGCTTGAGCCTCTAGCAGCTGCATCTCTTAAGGACTTTACCCTTAAGGTGGTCTTTCTGGTGGCCATTTATTTAGCTCGACGAATTTCGGAGCTGCAGGCCCTGTCTTGCAAGGAGCCTTACAGCTTCTGGCGAAGAACTGAGTGGTCTTGCATACTGTGCCCTCCTTTTTGCCTAAGGTGGATTCGCCTTTTAATCTCATTCAGATTGTGGTTCTCCCAGTCTTCCCTAAGGACAAGGATCTTCAGCTTCACACTCTGGATGCGCAGCGGGTCCTCCAGCATTACTTGAGAGTCACGGAAGACTTGTGGAAGACAGACTCTCTGTTCATTCTCTTCGGAGGTCCTTGTAAAAGGGAGGCAGCGTCGAAGGCCTCCATTGCTAGTTGGTTAAAGGAGGCAATCGAGTTGGCATATCTCATAAAGGGAAAGATAGTACCCACGGGTCTGGGGGTGCACTCTACCAGAGCACAGTCAGCCTCCTAGGCTGAGTGTACTCTGGTTCTGCTGGCAGATATTTGTAGGGCGGCGACTTGGGTGTCCTTGCATACCTTCGTGCGTCTTTATAAGCTCAATATGTAGGCACGTTTTGGCATACAGGTGTTGGAGACCAGGCTTGCTGGTCCCACCCGGGTTTAAGGACTGCTCTGGTACATCTCAGGAGTCTGGACTGGACTGGACTGTAGGGAAGTCATGGAAGGTGAAATTAGACTTACCTGCTAATTTTCTTTCCATTAGGACCTAAAGTCCAGTCCAGAACCCACCCATCTCAGTATAGTGGCAAGCCGGCTATGATGGTCAGCATATAGGGGAATCATTTTTTATTTATTTATTTATTTTATTTATCTATTTCTTCTATACCGCCCCTTCCAGAGATCAGGGGCGGTTTACATGGAACAAGTAAACAAATTTGTATACTAATGTATACATTACATGGAACAGAGATTTTAACTTTATACAGATATATTACACGGAACAGAGTTTTATAACTTTATAACTTTATACAGATAACTGTACATTAATTGTCGGAACTATTTACATTTTGTAAACATTTATAAATTTCTGTATCGTAGTGTAGATCAGAATTTTCTACCTTTTTACAGGTATTCAGAATTTTCTATCTTTTTACAGGTAGTGAGGCGGGGAACTGCTGAACTGTATTGCAATGGTTGTTTACCATAGGGTTATTACAATGGATTTTATTAGTCATGTGTGTGTGTGGAGGAATTTATTTCCTTTTTTTCTCTCGAGAGTGTTTTGGGGTGTCTGTGGTGGGTGTATGTGTGTGGGTAGTTGAGTGTGATTTTAGGGCTTTGTGTTTGAGTGTCTGGGGATAGTGTGTGGTTGGACTTGGAGGTATGGGATTTCAAAGTGTTCGGAGAAAAGGTATGTCTTGAGTTCCTTTCTAAATTGAGTGAGGTCTTTTATGATCCGAAGGTTTATTGGGAGATCATTCCAGAGCATGGGGGCAGTGAATGTGAAGGCTCTGGTGCTGGTGGATTTTTTAGTTTTCTTGAATGAATTTGGTATTTCAAGTGAGTGTGTTGCGTTTAGTCTGCGAGTTCTTGATTCAGATGGGGCATGTAATAGTGTGGATAGATATGCGGGGGAGATGTTGTTCAGGAGCTTGAATGTGGTTAGGAGGATTTTATATCTGATTCTGCTGTTTATAGGGAGCCAATGCAGTTCCAGCATTATTGGGGTTACATGGTCTACTAGGCGGGCTTTAGTGACCACTTTTGCACAGATGTTCCTATTTGTCTCTCCGGGCCATGCCAGGACAAATGGGTGATCAATCCGCTCCAGCAGCTGGGGACTGAATACTGACAGCTTTTCCTGACAGCCTACCCAGCTCCCCCTGGTGTCAGAAGGTCAGTCTTTCAGTCCTCAGCAGCTGGATAGGACGTCTGATTGCTCATCTCCCCACAGAATCAATTAGGGTGTTATTGATTGTTATATAAAAGAAGAAAAAAAAGACTAAATGAAAGGAGAACTAAGACAAAAGTTTTTCTAGGAGTGGGGCCAGGTTTGTGAGAGGTTTTCCTTGGGGGTAATTTCTGTCCTAGCAGGGCAGTTTCACGGGACGGCAGAAAGAAAATAGTTGAAGGGAGCTCATAGAGTTGTGCAGCTTCACTTCTACTGACGTTGCCATCAAGCGGATTGTCGAGGCAGAGCCTGCCTCTCTGACAAGAGTATATCCGCGGTGGAGGAATTAGGCCTGGGAGCCCCAGAGTCCTCTTCCTTCCTTTGACTGCTGTTCCCGCCGGCCTTCCGCTTGCAGCGGCAAAGCGTCGGGCGGTACAGCTGCCCCTGGGGGGGGGGCAGTCTGTTAAGAGAGAGGTTGTGTTTGAAAGACTCGCTTCGCTACTCCAGAGGTAGGTTTGCCGCTGCGGGGGCTGTGTGTGTGTTTTCTGCTTGGAGCCCTTGTTTTCGGCACGGCGGAGAGCAGCGGGGGTGCTCGTTTCAGGGTCTCTAGGTCTCTATTTCCTTGGGGTTCGTGGAGAACGCATCTGGCAGTATCTTTTTTTTCGGGCTTCTGGTCTTAACCTTTGGGGTTGTTGTTAGAGGCTTAGCTATGGAGGATAAAGCTTCAGGGGAGCTTTTAGCCCCCTCTCACAGCTCTTTGGAAAGAGCGGGAATGGCGGCCATTTTGGGTGAGCACAGCGCACAAGAAAAAATCTAAATCGCGAAAAGCTCCCCCAGCCTTGGGTGAGCCTAAGGAGTCACAACAGAAGTCCTCTCCTGCCTTACAACAGGCTTTGGGCTCCTTCTTCTCCCCAGATTTCATTTTGGCAATGCATAAGGCTTATCTTTTGAAGAGCTCTCAGCTGGTTCAAGGTTCTGCTACAGATGGTTTTTTTGGGTCCCAGGGGGTGATGCCCACAGTGTCGGATCCTGGGGAAGGCCCTTCCTCCAGAGAGAAGGGTTTGGAAGCGGGAGTTGAGGCAACTGCAGTGCACAGTGCTCTCTCCCAGGTCGCAGAGGAAGGAGAGCTTCTCTCTGACAACGGCTTAGATACCTGCCTGGTGAGTTGGAAGAGGGAGAGTTGGGACCGGGGGAGGATCCCAATGTCTTCCGTATGTTTCATAGAGAAGAGCTAGGAGCTCTGATTGCTCAATCGTTAGGGGCTCTAAATTTGGTGCTGCCGGCGGCACAGCAGGAGCCGCTGGTGGATCCCTTGTTACAGGGCTTTCGCTCTGAGCAACGCTGTTTTCCGGTTCATAGGATTATTAAGCAAATGATAAGAGTCCGAATGGGAATGCCTGGAGGCATCCTTAAGGGGGACGTGCTATTGCTAGATTATACCCCGTGCCCCAGGACGACAGGGAGTTGTGGCGTATGCCCAAGGTGGATGTGTTTCCGCGGTCACTAAGAAGACCACTATTCCCGTAGAGGGAGGTTCCACGCTTAAGGACTTACAGGACCGTAAGTTGGAGGCGCTTCTGAAACAAGCTTTTGAGTCCAGTGCCTTAGCGCTACAAGCCTCCGTTTGCGGAGCCTATGTGTCCAGGGCCTCTATCCACTGGCTCCAAGGAGAGCCTCTGGATAAAGGAGACAATGAGTCAGCGGATGAGGCTAAGCTCGAGTCCGCGGCGGCTTATCTCGCGGATCTCTGCTATGATTTAGTGCGCATTTCTGTGAAATCTATGGCATCATTGGTGGCTGCTAGACGTTTCCTCTGGCTACGGAATTGGGCGGCTGATGCGTCGTCTAAGGTGCGGCTCAGTAAGCTTCCTTACGAGGGCAGGTTACTATTTGGGGAAGCGTTAGAAAAGAAAGTTAAAGATTTAGGGGACTCCAAAGGGGGTCGTCTTCCCGAGGACCGTCCGAAAGGCGCAAAGATGAGTTCTTGGCAGAGAAGTCACGGCAGGGATTTTCGCAGGTTCGGGGGTTCTCGTTTCTCTCCCTATCAGAGGGGTCGTTTTGTAGCCAGGGGGCAGTCCTTTCGTGGAGCCAGACCGTTCAATAGGGGGTTCTTTCACATGCAGCAGAGCGCTGGTAAGAAGCCGCAATGAAGAATCGCCGGTCCAGGTGGAGATTCCGGTAGGGGGACGTTTGCAGCAGTTCCTCTCCGCCTGGACCAGCATAACTACAGACCAGTGGGTTCTGGAGATTATAAGAGAAGGGTATGCGCTGGAGTTTGCGCAACCATTGCTGGACGCATTTGTTCTGTCGCCGTGCGGTCCACTGGCAAAGCAAGAGGCAGTCACCGAAACTCTGTTGCGGTTGTTGCATCTGCAAGCTGTGGTACCGGTGCCTGCAGACCAATACGGCTTAGGTTGGTACTCAATTTATTTTGTGGTGCCCAAGAAGGAAGGTTCTTTTCGGCCTATTCTGGATCTCAAACACGTGAATCGGGCTTTACGAGTACCACATTTCCGGATGGAAACTTTGCAGTCCGTTATCCGTTCAGTAAGACAGGGCGAGGTGCTTACGTCCATAGATCTGACGGAGGCATATTTGCACATCCCGATTCGGAGGGAGCATCAGAAATTCCTGCAGTTTGCAGTTCCCATAGGCCACTTTCAGTTCCGAGCGTTACCGTTTGGTCTAGCTACAGCGCCGTGGACGTTTACCAAGGTAATGGTTGTGGCAGCGGCGGTGCTGAGAAAGGAAGGGATTCAAGTCCATCCAAACCTCGACTGGCTCATCTGGGCGGTGTCTCGGGAAGAGTCGGTCACGGCCACTGCTCGTGTAGTGGAGTTTCTCGAACAGTTAGGCTGGGTTATCAACCGGGTGAAGAGCCGTTTGGATCCGGCCATGCAGTTAACCTATCTCGGGGCTTTCTTCGACACGGCGGTAGGTTCAGTTTCTCTTCCGAAAGAAAGGGGGCACAAGCTTTTGGCTCAGGTGTCGGCGTTCCTGTGCTTAAAAGCTCTGACGGCCTGGAGATACCTACAGGTGTTAGGGTCAATGGTGGTGGCTTTGGATCTGGTTCTGTGGGCCAGGGCTCTTATGCGTCCTCTGCAACAGGCGTTATTGTCCCGTTGGTCACCGCAACGTCATCCTCTTTTGCGGAGACTGCCGTGTCCGGAAGAGGTACAGAGCAGTCTTCGATGGTGGTTGGTTCCAGACCACTTGTACGCCGGAGTCCCGCTGAACGTTCCAGATTGGATCTTGCTCACGACGGATGCGAGTCTCTCTGGCTGGGGGGCTCATTGTCTGGCGTGTGTAGTGCAAGGGACGTGGACGGCGGAGCAGAGCGTTTGGTCGATCAATCACCTGGAGCTCAGAGCAGTGCGCTTGGCGCTGTTGGAGTTTGTCGAAGTGCTCGAGGGAAAAGCGGTGCGAGTATTCTCCGACGATCAAGTGACAGTGTCTTACATAAACAGGCAGGGGGACACCGGCAGCGCGGCGTTGCTAGAGGAGAGTCAGCTCTTGTTTCACTGGGCAGAACTCCATCTTTTAGTGCTTTCAGCGGTGCATGTGGCAGGAAAGGACAACGTTCAGGCCGATTATCTCAGTCGGCATTTCATGGACCCCGGGGAATGGGAGTTGAACGAGGAAGTTCCTGATCGTATCTCCAGTCTAGTCCCGGACCTCTGGGTTGTCCACCTTAATCAGCAGCTTGGAGACTGAGAAACCACCTCTTTTTCATGATGTCACCAGTATACATTCCCGGGAGCCGCCTCCATTTCCCAGTTGCCTCAGTCTCCAAGCAGCTGAAAGGGTGGTGAGGCCAGGGGTCCGGGCTACCTGGAGGAACAATTAAGTATAGGGTTGACTAGATAGAGTTGAAAATAGTAATAATAAAATACAAAGGGATGTGCTCCTTGGCTGCCTGTGCCTTTAAATTGTGCAAGAGTTACCCCCCTCCTATCTCCCGTTTGGGCTTGGCGGTAAGTGCGGGAGAGGGTAAAGAGACCTGTTAGAGGAGACAGGTGAGGATCCGGTGCTGTTGGGCAGCCCATTTTCAGACCAGAGACCTGCGCGATTGGAAGCCTGCACTTTACAGAGGCACTGCCTGTCAGCGCATCCGGGCTTCGGCGGCAGCGGGCAAATCTGTAGAAAGCAGAGTCCGTTTTCATTCCTGGAGCGGCCCGATGGTAAGCCCGCCTCAGCGGAGTCTCGTCCACAGCAGCGGGCAGTGAAATTCTTGCGTCGGACAGCCTCATAACTGTAAGTAGGCCCGGTCTGCACAGCCCAGCCGTCAGCGCGTTAGGGCGCTAAAACGGAGTTAGGGCCGGCCGCGTGGCAGAGGCCGTGGTGCGCCGTGCAAGGGAGACTATTCCTGGTAGTTTTGTGGCGTTTTGACATTTCTTACATTAAATGGTTATCGGGGAGTTGTAGTTCGTCAGGTAGTGTGTAGATAGTGTGTAAAAAAAAAAAAAAAAAAGTACAGAGAAGTTGAGAGCGGGCCCAGGGGGAACAAAGACTATAGTTGCTTTCTGGAGCCTCCGCGTCACAAGATGCCTTCTAGACCCCAGTGTTTCGTATGTGGGGCTAGAAGGGGTTCAGTGGCTGACTCCGGGGTCTGTAAGAGTTGCACAAAAGAGGCTGCGGTGCTGGATCAGGTGCAGGAGGACAAGGAAGGCCCTCTTGAGGCAGGGAATGAGAGTTCCAGTCCTCAGACACCATTTGTGGCCCCGGAGGAGCCGGTGGCGGGGCCGTCTTCAGCCCTGGACTTGCCCTCCGCCCCGGTAGAGTGGCTGAAGGGACTGTCGTCAATTTTTTCAAAAGACTTTGTGGCGCTTCTACAACAGGCAGCGGGGGGGCTGCCACAAAGACAGGGAAAGTCTAATATGGACAGAAAATGTGTGAAGAGGCTCTCGTCCGGCAGGAGTGCGGAGGAGGTTTCAGAGAAAAGACTGCGCTTGGATGATGAGCTTAGAGATCAATTGGTTGTCTCTGAGGAGCGCCTCTCAGATGAGGAACACCAGAGTGAGGATTTGGACGAGGAATTGGAAGAAGGGGAGCTCACTGAAAAAGAGGACCAAGCGAGAGTAGAGCGGGTGTTTCGCAGGGAGGAGCTCCCAGCTCTGATCGTAGAAACGCTAGGGGCGTTGAACATGCCGGTCCCGGGGGTTACGGAGGAGGAGACCCTGGAGGTTCCATTATTGCAGGTATTTAGAAAAACTCAAGAGTGCATTCCCGGTACACAGAGTTTTTCAGGAGATGATCCAAGAGGAGTGGGACGTCCCGGAGGCGCCGCTGAAGGGGGCCAGTGTCATGAGGCATCTCTACCCAGTAGTGGAGAAGGATAAAGAGGTCTTTAAACCACCTAGGGTGGATGCAGCCGTAGCGACGGTTACGAAGAAGACCACCATCCCGGTGGAGGGCGGGGCAGCCCTCAAGGACACTAAGGATAGAAAGTTGGATGCTCTGCTGCGGCAGATTTTCGAGGTCAATGCCCTAGCACTTCAGGCAGCCATCTGTGGAGCGTGGGTAGCCAGGGCCTGTTTGAGGTGGTCGCAGCGGGTCCACGGAGAGCAGGATTGAGACGTAGCTGGGGAGGCCTCAAGGCTGGAGTCATGGGCGGCCTACCTGGTGGATACGCAGTATGACCTGATGAGAGGATTGTCAAAAAGCATGGTAGCGGCCAGGCGCTATCTGTGGCTTCGGAACTGGGCAGCGGATAATGCGTCCAAGACACGGTTAGGGAAGCTGCCTTTTAAGGGCAGGCTTCTTTTCGGCGAGGAGCTGGAGAAGTTGGTTAAGGACCTCGGCAAATCTAAGGGAGGTAGATTGCCAGAGGACAAGCCTAAGCAAAGTAGGGGGGCCCTGGGAGGCAAAGGGCCGTTGAGAGAGTTCCGTAGATTTCGGTTTCAGAGGTTTAATACCGCCCAGAGAGGTAGGTTCACCAACAGAACCCAGGGCTTCCGAGGCTTTCTGGGAGCAGGTAGAGGATTTGGAGCCTCTCCCTCCTCTTCCTCCTCCAATCTTAGAAAGTCGCAATGATGCCAGGGGGGCCCAGGCGCCCCTTGTAGCCGTCGGAGGTTGGTTGCAGGAGTTTTATGTTGCCTGGGTCCGGGTCACGTCAAACCAGTGGGTGTTGGAAGTGATTCGAGAAGGATATGCCTTAGAGTTTCAGGCCCCAGTGGGGACTCCTTCGTGCGGTCCCCCGGCAATTCGCTGCTCAAGCGCAAGGCGATAAGGGAGACGGTACAAAGGCTTCTGGATCTGGGGGTGATTGTCCCGGTGCCTCGAGACCAATTCGGGTCCGGACGATACTCCATTTATTTCGTGGTTCCAAAAAAGACGGCTGATTCGGGATCTCAAAGGAGTGAATCGCTGTCTCCGCGTGTCGCACTTCTATATGGAGACTCTGCGTTCAGTAATAGTGGCGGTGCGAAAGGGCGAATTCCTGACGTCCCTGGATCTCTCAGAGGCGTATCTCCACATTCCCATCCGCCCGGAGCATCAACATTATCTACGCTTTGCGGTTCCCTTCGGCCAGTTTCAGTTCCGAGCGTTGCCTTTTGGCCTGGTGACGGCCCCCCGCACGTTCACCAAGATTTTGGTTGTCGTGGCGGCGACTTTGAGAAAGGAAGGGATCATGGTTCATCCGTACTTAGACGATTGGTTAATTCGAGCGAAGTCGAGGAGCGAGAGCGAGCGAGTCACATCCAGGGTGGTGGCGTTCCTAGAGAGCCTAGGTTGGGTAGTGAACATGGGGAAGAGCCATCTCATACCTTCTCAGAATCTGGAGTACCTCGGGGCTCGCTTCAACATAGAGACAGGGCACATGTTTCTCCCTCTGCTGCGGGCCCAGTCCTTGCGCAAGCTGGTACGGCGCTTTTTGGTCAACTGGGCGCCCAAGGCCTGGAAGTATCTGCAGCTGTTGGGCACGATGGTGGCCACAATCGAGGTGGTGACTTGGGCGCGAGCGCAAATGAGACCTTTGCAGAGAGCTCTGCTCAGACGATGGTCGCATCAACAGGATTCGCTGGCGAAGAGACTACCTTGCCCGGCGGAGACACGGGTGGCTCTCCGTTGGTGGTTGAGTCCGGGGTTGCTGGACAGCGGGAGACCACTGGAAGCACCGGAATGGGTAGCGATGACGACGGATGCCAGTCTGGTGGGCTGGGGGGCGCATGTCCAGGGCAAGTTCTCTCAGGGGCAATGGAACTCGGAAGAGAGTACCTGGTCGATAAACAGGCTGGAATTGCAAGCGGTGTCGCTCGCCCTGCAGAGCTTTCAGAGTTGCCTGACGGGGTCGGTGGTCCGGATATTCTCCGACAACGCAACAGCAGTGGCATATGTAAATCGTCAAGGTGGTACCAGCAGTGTGGCGCTGGAAGCGGAAGCCGAACACCTGTGCACCTGAGCCGAAGAAAATCTCCTGGCGCTCTCGGCGGCGCATGTGGCGGGAGTAGACAATGTGCAGGTGGACTTCCTAAGCCGGGTAAGGGTGGACCCAGGGGAATGGGTTCTGTATCCGGAGGTGTTCGGGAGCCTACAGCGGCGCTGGGGCGTACCGCTCATGGACCTCATGGCAACATTCCAGTCGTTGCAAGTCAGACGCTTTTACAGCAGAAGGAAGGAGAGGATGTCAGAGGGGCTGGATGCTCTCATTCAAAGGTGGCCAATCAACTGCTGTATGTCTTTCCGCTATGGGCTCTATTCGGCAGAGTCATACAGCGCATAGAGAGGTACAAGGGCCACGTAATCCTGATAGCCCCGGATTGGCCGCGCCGGCCCTGGTACGCCGACATGGTGAGGCTCTTGGTGGAGTGGCCTTGGCGCCTGCCAACGCGCACGGACCTGTTATCGCAGGGTCCGCTGCTAATGCCGCATCTGTATTGGTTCTCGCTTACGGCTTGGCTATTGAGAGGGCGCGGTTACAGGCAATGGGTTATTCAACAGCAGTTATCGCCACTTTGCTAAAGGCTAGGAAGACATCTACGTTGTTGGCGTATGTGCGTGTTTGGAGAGTTTTTGAAGCTTGGTGTGCCGACAGAGCTTGCGAGGCGTTGAGGGCGACGGTGCCGCAGATTCTGCAATTCCTACAGGATGACTTTGACAAAGGGCTGGCGGCTGCTTCTCTGAGGGTGCAGGTAGCGGCGCTGGCCTGCTACAGAGGCAGGATAGCTGGACGGTCGCTGGGGAGTCACGGAGATATCAAGCGGTTCCTTCGAGTGGTGTTGCTGTTGCGGCCTCCGGAGCGGCGGTTGGTGTCAAAGTGGAGTCTCCCATTGGTATTGGAGGCGTTGGAACGGGAGCCCTTGAGTCGTGCATCGTTCAAGGATTTGACCTTGAAGGTAGTGTTTTTGGTGGCCATCTGTTTGGCGAGAAGAGTCTCCGAGCTTCAAGCGTTATCTTGTAAGGAGCCGTATCTGTCGTTCTTCGAGTTTAAGGTAGTGTTAAGGCCAGTGCCAGCGTTTTTACCCAAGGTGGTGTCGGCCTTTCATTTGAATCAGGTGATCTCCTTGCAGTTTTACTGGGAGCGAGGGGAACCCAGGCTCAAAGACTCAGAGGCTCTTGGATGTCAAGAGAGTGTTGAAGTATCTGCGCCGTACGGTGGCTTTCCGTAGATCAGAGAGACTGTTTGTCCACTTCGGGGGACCGAAAAATGGCGAGGCGGCCTCCAAGGCTTCTATTGCCAGATGGATTGAGGAGGCGATTGCTTCAGCATACCTACTAAAGGGCAGGACGGTGTCTGAGGGTCTGCGGGCGCATTCTACTAGGGTGCCAGCGGCATCTTGGGCGGAGTTACGTTTAGTACCGCCAGTGGAAATGTTTAGGGAGGCGACTTGGTCGTCGTTGAATTCCTTTGTTAAGCATTATCGTATAGATGTACAGGTGCAACAGGACGTGTGTTTTGGGGTGGCTGTTCTTCAGGGGGCTAAGCAGGGTCCCTCCCTTTGAATACTGCTCTGGTACATACCCAGAGGTCCGGGACTAAATTGGAGATACGATCAGGAAGGTGAAATTAAACTTACCTGCTAATTGTTGTTCCTGGAGTAGATACAGTCTTGTCCCGTATCCCCTCCCCAGTGCTGTGATTTTCCTAGCGCGATGGGCTACAGAGGATGCCAGTTGTCACAGGTAAGAGTTTTTTGAAACGGGTCTTATTGTTTGGAGGGGACTTAGCTGGGATTTTTCCTGCCGAGAAGAATGGCGGGGGGGGGGGGAGGGGGGGGCGGGCGATGCTTCGCATGTTAAAGGCTTGGGTGTTGCCATTTTCAAATTTTCAAGTTTTTAGAGGTTAGCATCGGAGAGTGATTTTACTTTCCGTTCTCTTGAGATTCTAATTCAGTTAGAGGAAGGAAACTTAGTTGTATGTGTCTTAATACTTACTTGTTTCTCCGGTGAGTCTGCTTTGTCAATAGGGAACTGGGAAGTGGAGGCGGCTCCCGGGAATGTATACTGGTGACATCATGAAAAGAAGGAGGTTCCTCAGTCTCCAAGCTGCTGAATAAGGTGTACAACCCAGAGGTCCGGGACTAGACTGTATCTACTGCAGGAACAACAATTAGCAGGTAAGTCTAATTTCACCTTTTTCAGGAGATTGCGCGGCGTTGGGGTCACCCGGTCATGGATCTCATGGCGACCCTGTCCAATGCCAAAGCGGCGGGGTTTTTCAGCAGGTGTAGGGAGCACATGTCGGAAGGGCTCGACGGCCTGGTGCAGCCTTGGCCGGAAGATCGGCTTTTTTACGTGTTTCCCCCATGGCCGCTCTTGGGGCGGATCATTCAAAGGATTGCGAGCCACAGAGGTACGGTGATTCTAGTGGCTCTGAATTGGGCCCGGCGACCGTGCTATGCCGATCTGGTGAGACTTCTAGTGGCTCCTCCCTGGCGGTTGCCCATCCGGATCGACCTGTTACGGCAGGGGCCTGTGTTCATGCCGCAGGTGGATCGGTTCTTGCTTACGGCTTTGCTCTTGAAAGGGAGCGTTTGCAGCATAGGGGCTACTCAAAGTCAGTAGTAGGCACTATGTTACAGTCCTGAAGGCGGTCCACTTCGTTAGCATACATTAGGGTATGGAGATTTTTTGAAGTGTGGTGTAGTGATCGCCGAGTTACGCCCTGGGGAGCGCAGCTTCCCGACATCTTAGAGTTCCTTCAGGGGGGCCTGGAAAAAGGCCTGGCTCTGAGCACGCTAAGAGTACAACTGGCGGCGCTGGCTTGCTACAGAGGTAAGGTGCAGGGTAGTCCACTTTCCTCACATCCAGACGTGCTACGTTTTCTGCGGGCGGCCAGGAACATTAGACCTCCGGTGAGACACGTGGTGCCTCCTTGGGATTTGAATTTGGTGTTACAGGCGTTGACGGAACCTCCGTTTGTGGCGACGGGGTCTGCGCACCTTCGAGAGTTGTCCTGGAAAACAGCCTTTTTGGTGGTGGTGTGCTCGGCGAGACAGATTTCAGACCTGCAAGCTCTCTCGTGTAGAGAGCCGTATCTTCATTTTTCGACGGAAAAAGTGGTTTTGCGTACGGTGCCGTCGTTCCTGCCGAAAGTGTTTTCTAGTTTTCACGTGAACCAGGTCGTTTCGCTTCCCACTTTTTTGGAGCCGTCAGGTGGAAAGCTGGATCGTTCGCTTCGGTAGCTGGATTGGGGTCGTGTGTTGCATAGCTATTTGAAGGCGACGGAGTCTTTTCGACAATCCGACAGGTTATTTGTCCTTTTCGGGGGGTCGGCTAAGGGTAAGGTGGCTATGAAAGCGTCTATCGCACGCTGGGTAAAGCATGCTATACGAGCGGCCTATGAGGCCAAGGGCAAGCCTGTTCCAGTGGGACTAGGAGCTCATTCGACTAGGGGGCAGGCGGCCTCTTGGGCGGAGTATGTGTTGGTTCCGCCGGTGGAGATCTGTCGTGCAGCGACGTGGGCTTCCCTACATACGTTTGCGAAGCATTATAGATTGGATGTTCAGGCACGGGAGGATGCCAGAGTAGGAGCTTCGGCGATTATTGCGGGGCTCGCAGGACCCTCCCGGATTTAGGTACTGCTTTGGTACTGCCCATTTGTCCTGGCCTGGCCCGGAGAGACGAATAGGAAGGAGAAATTAGGCCTTACCTGCTAATTGTCTTTCCTTGAGTTCTCTCCAGACCAGGCTAGGGCCCGCCCTAGCTGTCTGTGACCCTGCGAGCTGAAGGAGAGTTTGTCGGGCTGTTGGTGAGTTGCCGAGGGTAGGCAAGCTCTTCACCGGAATACCTCTGTGGTAGAGCACATTGAAAGGCGATTTTGGGGATTTCCCTGTGAGCACGCAGAGGTTCCTTTGGGAGAAAAAAAAAAAGAGAAAAGAAAAAAAATGGATTGGGGTTAAGGAACGTCCTTTCTCAGGGTGGCAAGCCACTTCTTGGAGTTTCTTTTCGTCTTGTTTCTTTGTTTCCTCATCAATGTAGTCTGCAAGTGTACATGGTTGGTTTGTTGAGTTCTAGTACTAGTTTGAGTATCACTGCTATTTTACGATAAGACTGACCTTCTGACACCAGGGGGAGCTGGGTAGGCTGTCAGGAAAAGCTGTCAGTATTCAGTCCCCAGCTGCTGGAGCGGATTGATCACCCATTTGTCTTGGCCTGGCCCGGAGAGAACTCAAGGAAAGACAATTAGCAGGTAAGGCCTAATTTCTCCTTATCCTTCAGTTTGGTCAGAGGGGGTAGATCCTCGGCTGTAGGATTGGGTTTGGGAGCTGAGGATCCCAAGTGTAGCCTTCATCTGCTTGGGTTGCACTAAGTCACTATGGGGGGTTTGAAAGTATAAGTGTACATAAGTTGGCCTTTGGGCCATGGTTGGTTCTGGAGTTCTGCTTTGACACTGAAATACTGGCTTGGTGGGAGGAGCGTTTGCTACTTATACTGTGACATCACCAAAAGCTAGCATGCTCAGTCTCCATCTGCTGGAAAGAGGACACAGCCCAGGAGTCTGGACTGGACTACAGGTCCTAATGGAAAGAAAATTAGCAGGTAAGTCTAATTTCACCTTTAATTTCATCCCTGTCACACTTTTAGATCTTGAATGCTAATATAGCACTGCTTTAAATTGTTCCAATCACTAACTGAAATAATAGTAGCAATTAGCCTCAAAGAAATGTTTCTGACATGGATGTGTGAATTCCACCCTGCACTTCCTTTCTGAAATGTGCCTTCACATATATGTTAAAGAAGCTGTACATAATGTGGAGATCTGTGCCAGTATTTTACAAAGCTTCTGCCAATGTAGAGCTCCTTTCAGAATGGCTGCAGGACAGCATGTGTGTGCAGGAGCATCAGTTTTAAGAAGCTGCATTGGGGGGGGGACGTGCCATGGAACCTCCCCCCCGATGAGGGAGCAGCCTCTTAAAATTGCTGTTCTAGCACAGAGGTCATACCCTGGTCAGCAGCATTGGTGGCCACCCCCAGATGGCTGCCCTGATGGGTGCAAATCCCTTCCATGCTTCCCCCCAGCTGGTGTCCGATGTCCCCTCCCCCCTAATGAGTTGTGAGTTGCCTACCCCCGTGAAATAGCTTGGAGCCCCTTAGCCATTCCAAAGTAGTTCTGACCCCCACCACCTTTCAAAGCACAGCAGCCAAGGCTCCCCCCTCCCGACACCCATCAAGGCCTCTCCTAGACACACAAAACAAGCTGTCTGACACTCCCCCCCCCCACTAACCCCTAGCAGGCCTCCCACCCCCCTATCCCAACCCTGAGCTTACCGGGGGTCATCGGTGGCCAGTAGGAGTGATGCTCATTTGCTTCTGCTCAGAATGCAGTCAGAGCCAAAATAGTACCAATGACCCCTAGTGGGAACCTGTTCTGAAATGGCATTCGCACGTGTATTCCAATCTACAGGGGCAGTTCTACAATGAGGTGGCTGCCTCAGGTGGCAAAGTTTTGGGAGTAGCAAAAAATGCCCCCAGAACAGCTAAGTGGCCACTTCCTCACTCTGCCTTTTATTGTACAAAAAAATTAACTTGAATGGACTAGCTGCTGTTGCTGCCGCCTCCGCTTTTCTCGGCAATGGCAGAATCGCCCTCCCCCCACCCCCTACTGCCCCAGATCCAAGGGGGGGGGGGTAAGGGAAAGTAAGTGGTGGCAGCCTTGGATTTAGTACCCTGTCCAGGGCTCATATGAGATCACTTCAGAGGTCTCTTCTGTTTCAGTGGTTCCCTCAAAACCAGGTCCTGTAAGAATAGTTCCCTCTTCAGGGAGAGACCAGGTCCAGCCTGTCCTGTTGGCTCAGAAGAGACAATCTGTTATGCGGGGGTGAAAGGGAATCTCCTGAATGGATTCCGTTGGCCACAGACACCAGTCTGGCAAGTTGGAGGGTTTACTGTCTGGAGGAAATGGCTCAGGGTCAGTGGTCCAAAGTGGAGGCGATGTGGAACATCAACCGGTTAGAGACGAGGGTGGTTTGATTAGTACTTCAGGCCTTCCTGCTGCTGATGTGGAACAAGGCAATGTACATCATGTCAGACAGTGTGACAGTGGTGGCATATGCAAATTGCCTAGGGGCAGCAGGAGCCTGTATGTAGCATTAAAAGTAGGGCCATTTCTGAGCTGGGTGGAGAAGAATCTGGCTGCACTATCAGCAATCCATGTGACAGGTGTAGAAAACATGCAGACAATCTTCAGGATCTGGGAGAGTAGAGCTTTGCAAGCAAAGCTTTTAATTAGATTGTCTGGCTTTGGAGAAGGCCAGTGATGGATCTGATGGATTCCGATGGGAAGACCAAGGTTCTAAGGCTTTTCAGATGCAGGAAGGAATATCTCTTGGCAGGTGTGGATGCTCTAGTTCAACCTTGGACACTAATGGTCCTGCTGTATGTTTTTCCACCATGGCCCTAGATAGGCAGGGTGATTCAGCATGTGGAAAGCCACCAGGATCTGGTGGTGCTGGCCCTGTTTAAATCCAAGCTAAAAAAACACACTTCTTTGGGACTTCATTTGGATCCTGACCCCCTAGTCACCTGCTTACCTCCTATGTGTTTCCTTACCATTCCCTTAGATATATTCTAATCTCCAGTTGTCTATCTTGACTAGACTGTAAGCTTTTAGGAGCAGCAACTGTCTCTTACATGTCTCTGTACAGCGCTATATAAATAAGTCATAGTAGTGGTGGCTCCGGCTTGGCCCAAAATTGTCTTGGTATGTCGATCTGATGAGATTGTTGGTAGAGGATCCATGGCATCTACTAGGAAAAGCTGGCATTCTGTTCCAGGGTCCGAGTCACATGTTGAATGCATCTCTTTTGAGAGTCAGGCTTAAAAGAGTGAGGATTAGGAAGAGAGTTTACTCTGGCAAGGTGATTACAGTGTTAAGGACCAGGAAGAGGTTGACTTCCTTGGGATATGTCCAGGTGTGGAGTATCTTTGAGGTTTGTTGTCAAGAGCATAAAATTAGGTCTTTTATGGCTTCCTTTTGGATGTTCGTGCCTTTCTCCAGGGTGGTTGGATAAGGGCTTCGCATGGAATTCATTGAAGGTTCAGTCAGCGGCTGTCATCTGTTATAGAAGTCATTTTCAAGAGCACGCCCTGTCTGTTCATCCAGATGTAGTTTCTTTCTTTCAGGGGTGAAGCATCTAAAGACCCCCTTGGCATCCTGTAGTGCCTCCTTGGGATTTCAGTTTAATTCTTTTTGAGCCCTTCTGCTGAGCTTCTCTGAAGGATGTTATCTTGAAGACACTGTTTTTGGATGTGATTCTGCCAGAAGAATTTTAGAGCTTCAGGCCCTGTCTTATTGGGAACGTTTCCTGGAAATGTCAGAGGAAAAGGTGATGACTAGAATGATTCTTTCTTTTTTTCCCAAGGTTTGGTGCCATTTCCTATCAACCAGTTGGTTATCTTTCTGGTGTTCCAGGCAATATTTGGTTTCTTGGGAGATCTACATCAGTTGGATATTAATCAAGCATTGAGGATTTATTTGAAGACCAGTTAATTCAGTAAGTGAGATCATCTGTTGGTCCTTTTCCAGTGGACCTTAAAAAGGGGAAGCAGCTTCCAAAGGCTTCCGTGGCTCTTTGGATTAAGGAAGCAATAGTGGCAGCATACATTGCACAAGAGCTCAGGCAATACATAGCTTAGTTCTTCCTTAGGAGATTGTAAAGCAGTGGCATGATCTACTCTGCATTCATTCTCCAAGCACTTGGATTGCATGTGCTAACCGTGCAGGATGCAGCTTTCCGTGCAAGGGGCTTGGAGGCAGGATTAGATGGGACCTGCCCATGTTAGTATTGCTTGGGTAACACAGGTCTGCAAAAAACATTTTTCGAGAGCTGTTTTGGTTATTCCACATAATCTTTATGTTTTTTGGTGCGCTGAATCAGAAAATGACCTCCATTTTGTCATAGGACATCATGTTTCCTGACAATTTAGGTAACTATGTTAAATAAGGCAATACCTCAAAATAAATGGAAATAGACTTATAAAATTAAAGTTTTATTAAAATATTTTCATGAAAATCCTTTTTTGAACTGAAATGAGCTCACCTACACACACTAAACTCGATTCTTCTTCCTTGTGAGGCTCCTTTTGGTGCATTTACGCTTGTGAGTAGCATCTGGAATGTCTCTCTGAAGCATCCAACAGTAGTCTGCCATCATTGTAATGCTCCATTTTCCCTGGTATCTCCTTTCCATCTCTTTAATGTCTTGGTGGAATCATTCACCTTGTTCCTCACTCACAGCTCCCAAATTTTCAGGAAAGTAGTCAAGGTGGGACTGGAAGAAATGCACTTTCAAACTCATCAGGCAACCTAAAGCTTGAAATGCTTTCAGCATTTGTCCGACGATCTTTTTGTAGTGAGGATCTTTTTTACTGCCTAAATATTTCTGTACAACTTCTTTAAATGTAATCCACCCTTCTTTTTGTTGATCCATCATGGTATTGACAAACTCTTGATCAACTATAAGTCTTCTAATGTCTGGTCCGACGAACACACCTTCCTTCAATTTTGCCTCCGACAGGCCTAGAAACTTGGTGACCAAGTATTTGATGCATTCTCCATCTCTTGGAAGTGATTTTACGAATTGCTTCATCAATCCCAATTTTATGTGGAGAGGTGGTAGAAGAACTTTATGGGAAGGTACCAAAGTTTCTCGGAGGACATTTTTTTCACCGACTTAGCACCCTCGACTGCCAACTCTGTTCTTGGCCCAGTGATTTTGTCGGTCTCGACTGTCCCATAGACACAGAAAACAAGGATATTTGGTATACCCAGCTTGTTGCCCGAGCAGCATGCACAAGACCTTCAAGTCCCCACACACTTGCCAACCATGGTCTTCATATTTAAGTTTACGAAGAACCAATTCCAAGTTCTCGTAGGTTTCCTTCAAGTGTACGAAATGACCTACAGGTATGGAAGCGTAAAAACCGTTGTGGAGTAAAACTGCTTTGAGACTTCTTTTTGAAGAATCTATAAAAAGACACCATTGCTCTGATTCATATTGGATTTTAAATTGACCCATCAGACCTTCGACATCGATGCAATAAACCAACTTGTCTTCCTGGGTGAAGTAAGGAACAAACTTCTTTTCACGATGTCTGAACCATGAAGATGACACTCCTGTCAACAATAAATTCCTGCTTTTCAGCCTTGATCCGAGTAACTCAGCGGCATCTTTGGGAAGATTCAAGTCTCTTACCAAATCATTCATCTCCTCCTGAGAAAACAGTTTTGGTCTTGTATCATCTTCAAAGTCAGAACTTGATTCGTCATCTGGTTCAGGTATGACTTCATCTTCATCGGAGCTAGGTATCTCTTCTAAGGTAGCAGGGGGCTTGGGTACTAGTATATCTGTGCCATGGGGGATGGGACGAATTGCTGAGTGAAGATTGGGGTATGAAATGGAATGCTTCCATTTGGAATTAAGCCCTTTCACATCGCATGAACAAAAGTAACAGTCGTCACTATGGTTCTTTTGCTCTCGCCATACCATAGGAATCCCATAACGGAAAGATTTTTTCTTACCCTTGAACCAGTTTCGGAGGTCCTCAACACACCGTTTGCACACTTTATGAGGCAGCCAGACTTTTTCTTTATCTCCAATTTTTAGTCCAAAGTATGCAAAGTATACTTTTTTCACAAAGTCTGTAATATTCTGCTGTTGCTTCAACACTGTATATTCACCACAGATGAAACAGAAACTGTCTGGCGAATTAATACACTTTCGCAGAGCCATAACATAACGGTTGAAGAATGACGAGCTAACACGAATTGCGATGAAAAAGTGTGAACAGCCTAGAACCAAGAACCTGATGATGATTCGTGCACAAGTGTGGCATGCAGGAGAGAGAGCAGCTCTGTGTCTGTACACGAGACGTCACAGTGCTGGCCACGCCCCCCTGCACTGACCGGAGCTGCTGCTATCTGCCCTGTGTCTTCCTCCCACTGGATTCTTCAGGAAAGATTAACCCCTTCTACCATTAGAAGCACGGACTTAAAATTTGCTTAGCTTATGTATATATTGCTGACCATCAGATTTACAGTGCTATATTTTTTTTTACATAACTCGGACAACACCTTTAAGGTTTTTTTGGCATTTTATATCTTAAATGCACTTATGTGAATTAATTAATAGTAATTTGAAAAAATTTGATTAATTTGAAGACAATTTTGCATATTGTGGCAAATCATGACTTCTAGGAGTTTTTTCATTATTTTATTTGTTTTCAGCACACCAAAATACATGGAAATTAGATGAAAATAATCAAACAGCTTTTTAGTCGCAGACCTAATTCCCACACATCTCGACTAATCTGGAAGGACAAAGAAGGACAGATTAGAATACTGCCTGCTAATTTTCTTTCCTTGAGTCCCTCTAGACCAGTCCATCCAGATATTATGAAGTTAGCCCCGCTGATAGTGTAGGCCTATTTGTCTTCAGAGTTACGCCCAGAAGAGGTATTTGTTCTAGTTAGTTCAAAGTTCATCTGGAAATATTTTCTTTGATTCATTTACTCTCTTGTTTGGAGAGGGGGTTGCATTGTTTTTGCTTTATGACAGAAATACTGGCTGGATTTGGACTTCACAGGACCCTATTATAGGGTGATGTCATCATACCAGTATTTCTCAGTCTCCATCTGCTGGTGGAAGAGCATAAACCCATACATCTGGACTGGTCTGGAAGGACTCAAGGGAAAATGGAAGCCTCTCACCAGATTTAAGTCAGAATTGAAGACATACCTATTTAGATGGGCTTTCGATCTTCCTGAGTCATAGAGAGTGGACTGTTCCATTTGGATTTTCAGGGCAACCCATGTATAATCGCTCTTCCTAGATGTGTGCTTGTTCCCCTGCTCTCTGTCTATCCCCTATCTCTGATGTATTCTTACATCTGTTTTGTCCTACCTGTCTGTCTTCCTTACTGTCGATTACAGTGGAGTTCCTTTCTACCTTTCGATTTAAGGTTTTGATTGTTTTGTGGGGGGGTTTAATTGTGTAAACTGCCTATCTAACTTGAACAGATGGTATAGAAAGCATAATAAACCATATCTTTCTGCCACATTTTCGTGGATTTTCCGTTGCTCCACACAATATGCAGAATAATCACGTGGCATTGACACTTCTATTACCTGTGCTATTTGTGTTATTCTCCTTTACCACTTTGTTGATTTTCATGCGTTAGGCTTCTGTTAGCATAGCAGGATTTAAAAGTGGTTTGGCAAGTTCCTGTAGCAAACGTCCATAAACCATTATTCCATATCGTCCTACTAGGCCAGTCCAGATAAGTGATTTGTGTTCCCTTACCAGCAGATTGGTGGAAACAACCAAGAAAAAGCCCAGGTTTCAATGACATCATTCCCATTCCTCAGGTCGCCTCAGCCACCAGAAATCCCTTCAGCATTTCTTTGTCTTCATCAGATGGTGGATTGATTTTCTCCTCTGAAGAAAATCTGAGGATTGAGAGGAAAAGATTAAACGCTCATGAACTACCACCTTGAAATCAAAGGCGATTGTCTCACTTTAGCATGACGTGGAAGGCTCCACTAGATTGATCTCTTTAGTAGCCATAGGAGGAAGGAAAACTGGTTCAGCTCCATGCTCTTACCCTGTTAAGTGGCCAGAAAATTGGAAGGATGGAAGAATTCAGCATCCTCACACAACCTCAATGCTCCCTCCCTCCTCCTCTATCTCCCCTGCTCTTTCCCAAAGATTGCAGAAGGCTCTCAGCAGGATCTGCCTGCCAGCCATCTTAAACACTGTGCTGCACAGCCAGCCAGTAACACAGTTTCTTGGTCATAGAGCTGAGCCTAGCACGGATCCTCTGCCCAGGGCTCTCAGGAGGTGAGTACCAAAGCTTGTCTGCATCATTGTCCTTGTGGAGGCTCCCGATTTCTGTCATCCTGGAATGCAATTTTGGGTGGGCCGCTGGTGACCGTTGGCACAGTGTGCGGGTTTCCTGACATTTTTTACATGTGTTGGTAACATTTCTACCTATTATGCGCCTGATGTTTGCACAGTCCTAATGTGTGCTCCTTCCTTAATGCCTGTCACACGTGTTGTATAAAGCTCAGTTAACATGTGCTTCCGGGCCCCGCAGCCTTAGCGTGTACTCTTGTGATACTTGCCTAACTCTCTATATCTTCTAACAGGAGATGTTGTTTGACCCTGTGGCAAGTGAGGTGTCTCATCCCCAGATTCTGGACTCCATTCTTCTTGCATGGCAGCTTCTGAGTTATCCTTGGAGGGCCTGCTTTCCCCCTCCCAGATAGGGGAACCAGTTAGTCCGACCTTGTCTGCCTCAAAACAGGAGGTGATGGATGGCACTATGGGTAAGGCTATTCAGGTGTCCGGAGGATCCGGCGACTGTGCTGTGAGCCGTTCATCGCTTTCTAGGGGGGTCTATGGCAGCTGTGCCCCCTGGCGTTGGGGAGTCATGTCCTTCCTGGTATTCTTTCCCTTTTGCAGCAGGCCTGGTCCTGCTGGTGTGGAAATTCAGACCCTGCAGCCTCTGGGTGCCCCCGGGTGCAGTCTTATGCAGGGCAAGCAGAAAGTGAAAGCCCTGTTTAATTATCTTTGGCTAAGCATCCCTGGTGAGAGGCACTCCTCCCTGGAGATGGGGAGCAGCTGGGAATTGTCTGAGATTTTGACTATGACTCTGATTCAAATGGTTCAGTACTGGGCTTTGATGTGGATGAAGATTGTGCAGAGACTGGAGTGATTCCGCTATCCCAGAAGAGGAGCCATAGCATCGATTGCTAGGGTCTCATTCACCTTGAACGTGGTGGCTGATTCCGGCATGGAGCAGGAGCAGATGGTACACTTGCTCATTCAAGGGGTGCGAAAATCCACTACTGTTTACCCGTTCCCAGATGTTATAAAGGATATGATCCGGTCAGAGTGGGACTCCCTGCTTAACGGGTTATGGGTGTGTAAGAAAATCTCTGCTGTCCTGGAGGAGGAGTGCGTTGCGTGGTTTGGCATTTCGAAGGTGGGTTCGCAGGTCACGGCAGTTACCCAACGGACCACCATTCCTGTGGAAGGCAGATCGTCCTTAAAGGATTGTCTGGACTGTAAGGTGGATTCGTGGTTGAGAAGCCAGTTTCGCCATGGCGGCGTCTATTCTGCAGCTGGTGGTATGTCCCAGCCTCTCTTGGAATCGGCTATGGCCTTCCTTTCTGATGCCATGTATGACCTGTTATGCTTGGCCACGGATGGTGTCCTGACAATGGTGACACGGCATTGAATTTGGCTTCAGCACTGGACAGTGGCCACATCTTCCAAAGCACAGTTGGCCCAACTGGTTTTTAAGAAGAAGCTTCTGTTTGGAGCCAATTTGGAGATGCTGGTGAAGGGCCTGGGCGAGACAAAATCTACCACCTTCCAGAAGATAGGTCCAAGGGATCTGTGAAGCAGTCTAGTGCCCCTTCTCGTCAGCCTCCCACTGAAGGCATGCTGGATGGATTCCCAGGCCCTCGGGACTCTCATCATTACCAATCTAGAGAACCTTTCTCCTGGGCTTTGGGCTTGTTCACAGTCCTTTCATGGAGCATGTGAGCCAGGGACTCTGTCCCTTCCAGAGTAAGACCCTCCTGGACTGTGCAATAAAGATTTTGAGGCCCATTTCCTGGTTCCTCCAGTTGGAGGCAGGCTTTGTCTTTTGTTTCAGGAATGGGCCGAGGTACCAAGGATCTCTGAGTGCTAGACACCATTCAGTTTGACTACAGTATGTCTTGGATGCAAAGAGCCGCTTCTGGCTGCCTTTGTCTTAACTTGTGGGCCTGCAATCAAAAGTGTCATTGTGCAGATCACCTTGATTGAAATATTTTATTAGTTTTTCCATAATGTTTCCAATTACAGGCAAACAAAGCAAAAACTAAAGTACAAAATCTTTCACATTATGAGGCAAAAGAAAACAATATAGTCCACAAAAGGAGAGAAACAAACCCAATAAAGAAATATTTCAAATTAAAGTAATCTCTAGGAGACTAAGCTCCATATTTACAGCCAAAACACCCTTTCATCCACCCTCTAAACCTCATAGATCCGTGACCTCTTTACTAGACAGAAAAGTCTCTAACTGAAGCAAATCGAAAAAGACATATCTAACCCCCTGGAAGGACAATAAACATTTACAGGGATATCATACAAAGAACGAAGCGCCAAGAGCCAAGACACAAGATCTTAAAGCTAAAAGGCTTTCCTGCATGGCTCTAGACACGTCTGAAACAATTGAACAGGGGCCCCACAGAAAGAAATATTTCTATTCTTGAAGTACTCTTTAAATACAGAGACTTTATCACAATCTAAAACAAAGGTCACAAGCAGTGTAGCTCTGGAAGGGATATTATCTTGGGTGTCCTCCAGAAACTCAGTTAAATTAAGCCCTGGAGGTAACTGTTGCTGAGCACCAGCAGCAGACCACCCATCAGAAATACCCCGACCAGAGAGGTAATACATCTTAGAAAAGGAAATAACATCAGCATTAGGCAATTTTAATATCTCATGAAGTATTTCCATAATAAAATCTCTGAAGATAACAAATGATACATTGGAATGTTCAAAAACCTAATATTCTTAGATTTGGCAACATTCTCATACATTTCTAATTTACGATTAAGCAACATATTATCCTTCACTACAGCTATCTGACCTGTCTGCAAGGACTGACACAATGATTCACATTTAGGTAATTGAGTTCTAAGCAAATCCACCTGTTTCTCCACCTGAGCCAGCCCTGTCACCACATCTTGGGTGAAAGAACAGAGCTGGGTCACCGTGGAAACTAAAGTACGCTCAGCCCATGTCACCACCCTCCAGATATCAGCCAAGGAGACCTGTGAATCCAAGATCTCCATAGCCTCAGCCAGAGGGGGAGTCCAAATTACTGGTATAAGAGATCTCACCACAGCGACCGAAGCACTCTGTTCCAACGGAGAACCACAGGCGGAGTCCACAGGAGTGGAACCCATAGGAGGAAGGGGCGGAGTACGATCCACGGAGCTTAAGGAAGCCCCCACAGATACCTCTAAAAGGGGAAATCACAGCTGAGTGTGTTGCAGCCCCCGACAAGGGTAACACATGTCTATCCATAGGGCCACTCGCCACAGGAGTCAGTGATGCTGTTGTTGATGTTACTTTCTTGCTCTTTGTATCGTGCCCCTTGGATGTGCACCACCCACGTGTGCTCACCCGCGCAGAATGAATTAGGAGCTACTAAGTAGATGCAAAAAGGCCCCCGAGGGCGTCGGGGCCGTCCTGCCCACAGCCTGCCGCTCCAATGACCTGCGGCTGCCTGCAAACAGTTCCTCTCATGCGGGGAACCTTGGATAAGTTGCTGCCCCTAAAGTCGGTGACGCCCTTCCTGCTGGATGAGTGAGGCTAGGGCATATACTCTATCTGTTTTGTGGTGCCCAAAAGGATTGTTCCTTCCTGCCCATTCTGGACCTCAAGGGAGTCAACAAACACTTGCGCGTCCTGTGTTTCCAGATGGAAACTTTATGATCTGTGATTCAAGCAGTGTGTAGAGTTCTTCTCCTGATCTGGCCGAGGTGTATTTTCATATCCTGATCTGGGCGGATCAGCAAAAGTATCTGCATGTTGCCGTGCTTGGCTCTCACTACCAGTTCGCTGGCCTCACTTTCGGGCTTTCCACCGCCCCAGAGATGTTCTCCCAGATCGTGGTGGTGGCGGCTGCGGTGCCAAAGGATCTGTATCCTTCTTTGAAAGCCTTGGCTGGGTGATCAATTAAGGAAGAGTCAGCTGTGGCCTTCCCAGTCCCTAGAGTTTTTGAGAGCACATTTCAACTCTCGAGGGGGTAGAGTTTTCCGGCCAGAGGAGAATGTCAGTCTTTTGGATTGCTTGGCACTGTTCTGGGTGCAACAGGCTCCCAGAGTCCGGTATTCTCTTCAGCTCTTCGGACTGATGGCGGTGACAATAGAGATGGTGCTGTGGGCGCATGCTCACATGCGACCGCTCCAGCAGCCTTGTTGACTTTGTGGTCCCTGAATTCTCAGGAGTTTGAGCACAAACTCCCACTGCTGTTGATGATGAAGTCCAGCCTATGGTGGTGGCAGTAGCCCTGTCATCTAATGAAGGGCATGCCACTGGATAATTTCTCCTGGATCCTCCTGACCGATGGCAGTCTCTTGGGCTGGGGAACTTATTCCAAGACCGTATGCTGTTGGAACCGCAAAGAAGTGGCGTAGTCCATCAACCGTCTTGAGGTGAGGGCCATCAGGATGACTGTTCTGCGTTTCTGGCCTCTGATCGAGGGCCGGGTGGTTTGAGTGTTTTCAGACAATGCCACAGCAGTGGCTTATGTCAATTGGTAAGGTGGCATGAGGAGTGCCAGGGTAGCTTTGGAGATGGCTCTCCTGTTTGCCTAGGCAGAGAAGAGCTTCTTAGCCTTGTCAGCTCAGCACATTGCCGGGGTGGCCAATGTGTAAGTGGACTTCCTCAGCTGGCATTCTCTGGATCCTAGAGAGTGGGATTTGAGTCTGGAGGCGTTTCAGTTGATTCTGCTCTGCTGGGGTTGGTCCGAAAAGAATCTGATGGTGACCTGCTCCAGTGCTGAAGTTTGCCACTTCTTCAGTCACCGCACACACAGAAATGGGGTCAAAGGGCATCAACGCCTTCACCTAGCCCTGATCAAGTCGGCACCAGCTGTTTGTGTTTCCTCCATGGCCCCTGGTGGGATGTATGATTTGGCGTATACAACGCCACCTGGGCAGAATTGTTCTGGTGGTGCCAGATTGGCCCAGGAGAATGTGGTTCAGAGATCTGATGCGGTTCCAGAAGGCGCCTCCTCTTCGGTTGCCTTCATTTCAGGACCTATTGCAGTAGGAACCAATCATCCTGGAGGACCCGGTTCCCTTCTTGCTTATGGCTTGGCTCCTGAAAGGAGAATGCTAGCATATAAGGGTTACTGTCCAGCAGTAGTCTCCACTCGGCTCATAGCCCAGAGGAGGTCTACCAAGCTACTATACATGCGGATCTGGTGCCTCTTTTGAGTGATGGTGTGGCGCTTGGCAGTTGGCTCCTGGGGTGGCCAAGCTGCCATCTCTGTTTGGCCTTTTTACAGGATGGCTTGGAGAAGAGCTTTTTCCCTTAGCTCCCTGAAAGTTCAGGTAGCAGCTTTGGCCTGTTTCTGGTTCCGGTGACTGGTAAGTCTCTAGCTTTGCACCCAGACGTCTCGCACTCTCTCTTGGGGATTCGGCATCTGCATTCTCCCCTCTGGTCTGTGATCCCTTCTTGGAATCTATGTCTGGTGCTCAGGGCCTTGATGGTGGCACCCTTTGAGCCATTGAAGCACTCTGCTTTAAAGGATTTGATGCTCAAGACAGTCACATTTTGTTCCACAAGGCGGATTTCCAAGCTGCAGGCTCTGTCTTGCCAAAATCCTTATTTGTCTTTTTTAAGGAGGCCATTTCCATTCAGCCTGTGCCTTCCTTCTTGCCTAAGGTGCTTCTCCCTTTCACGTGAACCAGGTAGTATGCCTGCCCTCCTTCTCTAAGGAGTAGTGCTTCTCCAGTACTTGAAGGCCGCAAATTCCTTTCGTAAGTTCAACTGTCTTTTGTGCTATTTGCTTGCCTGCACAAGGGTAGCATGGTGGCTAAGTCAAATTTAGGGTGCTGGATTAAGGGGGCTTTTGCCTCAGCTTATCTGTTACAGAACCAGCCAGTTCCATAGGGTTTGCATGCCCATTACATAAGATAACGCCATACTGGGTCAGAACAAGATCCATCAAGCCCAGTATCCTGTTTCCAACAGTGGCCAATCTAGGTCATATGTACCTAGCAGTATCCCCAAAAAACATAGGTTCCACAATGCTTGTATTGGGTCAAGCATTGATATCCTGGGTCCCTTTTTAATAATGGTTTATGGACCTTTCCTCCAGGAACTTGTCCAAACCTTTTATAAACCCAGCTACACTAACAGTCTTTAGTATATTCTCCGGTAACAAATTCCATAGTTTGATTACACGTTGAGTGAAAAAATATTTTATCTTATTTGTCTTAAATAGTTTACCCTGTAGCTTCATTGCATGTCCCCTAGTCTTTCTATATTCTGATAACTTAAACAGTCGATCTACGTTTACCCATTCCACTCCATTCATTAATTTATAGACTTCTATCATATCTCCCCTCGACCATCTGTTTTCCAGGTTAAACAGCCCGTACCTTTTTAGCCTTTCTTCATAGGGGTATCCTTCCATCCCCTTTACCATTTTGGTGGCTCTTCTCTGAACCTTTTCTAATAACGCTATATCCTTTTTAAGATACGGCATCCAGAATTGCACACTATTTCATCCAAAAGCAATTTTTTATAAAATCACAACAGTAAAAGGAAAATGAAATAAGAGAGTCCAAAAAACACACAAGGTTAAGAAGCAAAAGACATTTGTTCTTGAATGCCGAACTTTTACTTATACGCTGAAAATTTTCACATCAAAGGTTACTGTTCGCCGATACATACCCTGAAACAGTCCCTTTTTTTTTGGGCCATCAAGTCAGTGTCGACTCAGCTGTCTCTGGGTTTTCTTGGCAATGTATCACCGGAAGTAGATTGCCAGCCTTTTCTTCCGAGGCAGTGGAGGGTAAAGTGACTTGCCCAAGGTTACAAGGAGTGCCAGTGGGAATTGAGCCATTCTACCCGAGTGCCGGCGCCCTCATGAGCAGAGCTAGGTAGCCCTGCAGACATTTGTGGGCAATGATGTGGGCATCAATTTCCACTTTTGTCAAGCATTACCACTTGCATGTCCACACGAGGACAGACACAACCTTTTGCTCAAGGGTTTTGTGAACTACTGTGTCTTCTTCCTGCCCATTGGAGTTGTAGCTTTGGTACATCCCACTTGTCTGGACTGGTCTAGCAGGACAATATAGAAGATGACATTTTTCTTACCAGTTAATGTCCTTTCCTTGAATCCTTCTAGACCAGTCCAGGGCTTGCCCCTGGAACTGTATTGCTCTATTTTTCTGTTGCAGTACACTTGGGTCCACTATGATTTTTATACTTGGCTCTGCAGGTTCATCGTCTACTGACAGCCTTATGTTTCTGCTTTCCTGTACATGGTTCTCTACTGTTGATCACTCATTATTGCCCATGGTTGAGGTTGTTTGAATCTTGCCATGTTTCTTCCATATGCTTTGGGACCGATACTGAAGGGACCTCTGGTGGTTGAGATGAATAGAGGCATGGGAGTGATGTCATTGAAACCTGGGCTTTTCATTGGTTCTTTGTCTCCACCAATCTGCTGGTAGGGGAACACAACCCACTTGTCTTGACTGGTCTAGCAGGACTTGAGGAAAGGACAATAACTGGTAAGTAAAATGTCACCTTGTTCTAACAGTTTTTTTCTGTGCTAGCTGTAAACCATCTTTTCCATAAGCCACTGCCCTGGGCTGCATTATCAGTCTCTCATCTTCAGGTTTCAGTTCAGCTTTTCTTAACCATTTTTGTGTCCGGTTTTGATCAGTCTAATGTTTGAAGCATTGTTCTGTATTTTCTGCTAGATTTCTGCATTTGCCACTTGCTCTCTTGTTTGCTGATCTGACTCTCTAAAGAGTTTTGCAGATTCTGTTGCTTCCTTCCCTGTATGTGCTGGTAGATTTGTTCTTTCCTTCTATTTTTTGGGATGCTTGTCCAAGTTTAAGGATGGAGACAGATTGTGGATGTTTACTTTCGTACTTCAACATCTTCTTCATGTTCCTCTCCATTGAATACTGTTCAATATGCCTCAAGGCCTTTGGTAATTTCTTTGTGTGTAATCTGTTTCTGTTTGATCCATTTCTCCTTCAGCTCTTGAAATGTAGTGTTGGCAAACGTTGATTCTTACAGATTATCTCATGGGCATGGAGAAGCTTTCTGGTTCTTACAAACACTTTTACAAGGTCTCTCTCAGGCCACTCTGCATTTCCAAACCTTAATGAAAGTACATTTTTTTGCAAGCCAATTGATGCAATGCAATGTGTGCCTTCAAGTCAGTCCTGACTCCTGGCGACCCAGAAGCTCCTGGGTTTTCTTGGCAGTGTCACCAGAAGTAGATTGCCAGGCCTTTCTTCTGAGGCAATGGAGGGTTAAGTGACTTCCCCAAGGCCACAAGGAGTGCTAGTGGGAATCGAACCCTGGCTGCTTGGTTACCAAGCCAGAGGTCTAACCACTAGGCTACTCCTCCATGCCAATTGATGACTTCCATGCTATTAAGGCAGTTTTCGATGTCCACGTCAGTCTCCTTTAATAATCATTGCTGATCTTCTCTCTCTGTAATTTGTGCCATATTGATGATTTTTTTCCATTTCTGCATGTTTATATATACATTTTCCTGCTGATGTTGCTTTATGCTGCAGTTTTCAGTCAGAGAGATTTTCAGTTTTATTTAACTTTCTTTTAAGGAAGATTCTTAGAACGTGTGTCCTGACATCACCTGAAAAAACTTTTTACCACTCCCAATTGTTCTGCTAAGTGATGATTACTGGAGCTATAAAACTTCAGAATATCTACAAATAACAGTCTGATGTTACCTGTGGGCTCTTAATATCCTTAGGGCTAAAGGTATATCCATAGCCCAAAGAAATTAAACTACGTACTTTTATTTTGTCTGATGATAATTTAAGAGTGTAAAGAAAGAATCTCCCTGGTATGGTTCTCACTGGTTCTTGATTTTAGGAATGGCAAACTGCCCATCCTCAAAATTCAGATGAATGTAGTTACTGCATTTGCATGGTGAATGATGTACTCGATCAATTCAAGGTTTATTCCGGACATTTCAAGGCAATTTATTTACCAGTAGTGTGGGATGCTGTCAGTAGCTTTGTTATAGTCCCGTGTAGGCTATAATGAGATTCCGTTTCTCTTCTATTTAGTTATGATAACTTTATTCAAAATCAACTGATCTTGTGTTGCATATGCTTACCTCTCACTGTCCTTGTGTCCCATCACCATGCTGTTATTAGATATGATTATATAGTCTGACTCTATCGGCATCTATTACAGCAAACAATTTGTAGAATGTGGATAGAGAAATGATTGTCAATAACTATTCCATTTCATCCTGCTAGACCAGTCCAGACAAGCGGGTTAAGTCTCCCTACCAGCAGATGTTGGAGACAGAAAAAGATAACCAGAAGCTTGATTGGCTAAGCCCTGGTAGATATATGGCTGTATCCCTAGGGGTCGCCATCAGTATGTTTCTGTCTCCAGCAGATGATGGTTCCCTTTCTAGGTTTCTCTTAGCTTTTCTTTATTTTTAGCATTTTCTTTATTTCTCCAGGACCAAGCCATCACCCATATGTGAGGACTGATTCCTGCTGCTCCTGGAGAACACCTGTTACAGGTGAGTAACTACGCTTTCTCTGCTTGTCTGGATGTCTCCAGGGCACACTCTAGGTGTGCCTCTGGAATTCCCGGTACCAGCCCATCATTTGAACTGCAGGATTAAGCTCCTGATAATGAGCATCTGTCGGCTTTCCTCTCATGGAGTGCCAGCCTCTTCGTCAGGAAGACCATCATAGGCCGCAGACCGGGGGGAGCCTCACATACTCTAGCTCAGAAGAGTTGTTTAAAACAACAACAACAAAAAAAGAGTTTTACTTCAGCTACAGCGCTGCTTCACAGTGATTCTTGTCTCTACTGTTTTGCTGCGGACTGCCGAGGGAACGCAGTGAGTTTCAGCCCCCCTCTCCCACTCTCACCCCGCTCGTCAGCGTTCACAGCTGCCTCTGCCACTGCCGGTCTCCTTCCTACTGTGCCGCGCTTCAATCTTGCACTGTCTCCTCAATTGTCCACCTCCTGCCTCACTGTACCTCTGGCTCCCTGGTCCCATTTAGGCGCGAATCATCTCCCGATGGTGGCGGCGCTCGTCTACAAGGCCGAGCAGTGCTTCAGTGACGCAGGGATTTTCAGCGGGAAACTTGAAGTGGCCATTTTTTTTTTTTGAAGGGATGGACTACAAAGCCTTTATTGGTGGGAAGTTCACAGCATCGATTTTAAAGTTCTCCTCAACAGGGCATTGTGCGGGGGCACCAGCACCTAGACATTCGGCCTTTAGCACCTACTCTCTCGGGGACTTGGTCTCTCACCATGCCCTCCTCCCTTCAGAGATGCATAGTTTGTAGCCACAAGCACAGAGACCTGGATGACAGGGTCTGCTCAGCGTGCTCTGCTTACCCAGGCAAGATCTCATGAGCTATCACTCAGGAGATAGGGGAGGGCCCGAACTCAATTCCACTTCTGCCTCCTCAGGATGTCAGGAGCCTACCTTCAGTTGAGGCTGTGTTTTCGTCTTCCCAGGTGCCCCAACAGATTTTATCCATCCCTCAGATGCAGGACATGTCCCAACTGCTGCAGGACCAGGGCTCCCAGAACTTCCTGGTGCTTTTTAGGTAGGCATGGGACCTCTGGCACACGGATTCGGATTCTCCCTCTGTTCACAGACCCTTGCAGATGTCTGATTAGGGTCCCGGAAGCGCACCTGAGATGCCTTTGCTCCTAGGGGAGGCTGTCTGCCCAAGGAGTTCTCACAGACTTCGAGACTGGGCAGAGGCACCTGCCAAGGAGGACGCCTTTTTGGAGGCAGACAGCCTGGATATCTCCAACAGGGAGGATGGTGAATGGTCCCCCTCAGATGCCTCAGGCGAAGAACAGGATGACTCGCATACAATCCAGCTCTTTTGCAAGGAAGAGCTCCCATTTCTGATTGCGCAGGTGGTAGATGCCTTGCACCTCTCAGACCCGCCAGCACAGGACCCAACACCTCCTCAATCTCAGGCTCATCCCATCCTACAGGGCATCCGAAAGCCTTCTAGAGCTTTTCTGTTTCCTCTGGAGCTCCAACAAATGGTCTCTCGGGAGTGGAACATGCCTGACGCGCCCTTGCGAACGGCATGGCGCTTGGGGCAATACTATCTCTGGACCCCTGCGGAGCTTGACAAATGGCTCACATATCCAAAGGTAGACGTCCTTGTGGCAGGGATCACCAAGCACACTACTATCCCGGTGGAGGGTAGTGCAATGCTTCGTGACCAACAGGATAAGAAAGTAGAAGGGTTTCTCAAGATAGCGTTTTCCTCCTCTACTCTGGCACTCCAGGTCTCAGTTTTCTGAGGTTTGGCAGCCTGGGCCCTCCTGCAATGGATCCAGCGCTTGCTGGAGGACCTAGTGTTGGCCCGCTTGGAATCGGTTACGGTCGCATTAGCGGAAGCCTCCTACGATCTACTCCATCTTTCAGCTCACTCCATGGCCTCCGTGACCATAGCTCATTGCTGGCTCAGGCTGTGCCAGTAGTCAGCTGATGTGGCCTCTAAGGTGTGGCTTGCCAAGCTCTCCTTTAAGGGTCAGTTACTCTTTGGTGAGGAACTCAACAAACTGGTCCAGGGCCTGAAAGAGGTCAAGCCCCAGCGCCTACCAAAAGACAGGCCTCGTGCATCGTTGTACCGCTCTGGACAACAATCCTATTCATCATCCTCCTCTCGGTCCCGATTTTGTGGCTCCCGGCGCTATCGACCCGTTAGGTCGTTTGCACCAGCCTCCTCGGGACAACCTGCCCAGAGGTTACGCTCTCTTCGTGGCATCTGGAAAGGGGAGGATGCCTATACAGGCCCGAGACGTTTTCTGGCACCAACTGCCTCCTGCTGACGGAGTAGGGTGCCCTTCCGGACTTCCGCCACCAGTAGGGGGCCAGCTAGTGCTGTATGCCCGGGAGTGGACTCTTATCACCTCCAACCGATGAGTCCTCAATATTGTTTGGGAGGGTTATGTACTCTATTGTCTACACCCCATCAGAGAGGCTTTTATCGTTTCACCCTGCACACCCAAGAAAAAAGCCACTATACAAGCCACTTTCCAGTGTCTCCTCCTCTTGCAGGCCATCCGACTAGTCCCCCCTTTGGAACAAGGGACAGGCCGATACTCCATTTACTTTGTGGTGCCCAAGAAGGACGGATCGTTTTGTCCTATTCTGGATCTCAAGGGAGTCAGCTGGGCCCTTTGGGTGCCTCGGTTTCGAATGGAGACCCTCCGATCAGTTATTCAAGCGGTTTGGAAAGGGGAATTCCTTGCCTTTCTCGACCTGGCGGAAGCGTATTTCCACATTTCCATCGAAGAAGATCATCAACGTTTCTTACGCTTCCCCATTCTCGGCCAACATTTTCAGTTTTGCGCTCTGCTATTTGGCCTGGTGACAGCTCCTCGAATCTTCTCCATGCCCTGACCTAGGACTTCGTGTATATAGTTTGCACTGCATGAGGGCACTCCCGTGCTGCCTTTTTTCATGAGTAGTTTACGGTTTCTATTCTAGTGCTTTGCCAGAGTATACTGAAGGTGACCCCTATGGGTACAGCCATAGGGGTCACCTTAGGAGTGGAGGAGTGACCTAGTGGTTGGGGCAAGGTACTTCAGGCCGGAAGGTCGGGGGTTCAAATCCCACTAGAGGACAGCAACCTTGGGCCGGAAGGACTGGGGTTTCTAGTCCCACAGGTGCGCCTTGTGGTCTTGGGCAAGCCACTTAACCCTCCATTGCCCATGTTCCCTGTAAAATAGTTATCTCCAAGTTATAATGCCCTGTTCAATGTAATTTCAGTTTGTTCAATGTAAACCGCACTGATGCAGAATAGCGCGGTATATAAGAAAATGTAAATAAATAAATAAATATCTACCAAGGCTCAGCCAGTCAAGCTCTGGTATCTTTTTTCTGTCTCCAACATCTGCTGGTAGGGGGACTTAACCTGCTTGTCTGGATTGGTCTAGCAGGATTCCAGGAAAGGAAATTAACGATAAGTTAAAATTTCTCCATGTGAGCGTTACTTGGATCTCCCTATGAAAGGAGCAGTGTTCTTCCTGTTGTTGGGCATTGTGGTGTTAAGTCTAGCTGTTTGATCAGTTGATTTTTGCAGTTTGCCAAGTCCTGGTGGAGAGATGTTAATTGTTGAGCCAAATATTGGACAGTCCATTAGGGCCAGGGCTCTTCTTAATCTGTTTTGTAAGTCTTAAATTTACCTCAGACCATTCCATTGTTTTGATGTTTACCTTTTTCACAGTCTTCTCTGTAGTGGGTAACCATTCTGTTTTCCGGTTATGCTCTATGAAATCACCATATAAAGTTCACCAAATATCTGTTTTTGCTCTAGTTCATGGTATTTTAATGGCTCCAGTGGAATGCCCTATAGAATTGCTTTTAGTTCTTTCTAAATGTTTGTTAATGTTTTCTGTTTTCTTCTCATCACTGTGGATTCTTGACATCTGCTGAGGATTCTTGTTAATGGAGCATATGAATTGAATGTTGTCTGCTCGTATAGCATATTACTGCTTGATATTTTGAATCTCTTTCAGTACTCTTGATAAATCTTGATCTCTTGAGGTTCTTGTTTGTCAGTGATACCGTTGAACTTAGTGATTTCCTTTAGTGCAATTTTTTGTCAAGATGGCTCAGTCTTCCTTCTCCCCTTGTTCTGGCCTTGGGTTCTTACTGGTAGAATCCTCCCAGTCATTGACTCTTGCTTCTCAATGCCATATCCAGTTTATTTCTGTAATATCAGTAGTCTCATCTGTGTAAGCTGCTTTCTACCAGTTTCTGTGTAAGAGTCGCCACTCAAGAAAAATATAGTGGAGTGATTTGAATGATGTGTAGAAATTTTCAGCCCAGTGTGCTGCGCTTGCCAAAATAACAACATAGAATATTAAGGAATTAAGAACAAAATTGGGAATAGCATTGTATCTCTATAAAGGTCCATGGTGTGACGTACCTTGAGTATCTTGTGCAGTCTGGTCGCCTTATCTCAAAAAGGATATGGTAGAACTAGAAAATATTCAGAGAAGAGAAACAAAAATGCAAAAGGGGTACAACATCTCCCTTATGAAAAGAGGCTAAATAGGTTAGGAAAAGAGATGACAGAGGGGATTTGATAGAAGTTTATAAAATCATGAGTGGGGTGTAATAGTTTAAATAGGATGGTAACAAATAGGAGAAATATCAGGGCAGCAGAACATCTTTTTGTTGGAAGGGCCAAAGTAACTGATCTCTGTTACTTTGCACCCCCCCCCCCCCCCCCAGCTCTCTGCTTGCTAGTGCTTTGTCTAACAAAATATTTCTGGGGCCTGCCCCATTCCACAGCCTATGGAAAGTATTTTTTTCATGCAGTGCACAATTAAGCTGTTGAGCATGTTGCCAGAGGACATGGTCAATACAACTAACATAGCTGGATTCAAAAGAGCTTTGGACAAATTCCTGGAGGAAAAGTTGATGTAAAAAAAATTATGAGTTAGGTAGACTTAGGAAAACCATTGCTGATAAGTGAGCTATGAGAAACTTGTGACCTAGACCCGCAGTGGTCAGAGACAGGATATTGGGCTCAATGGATGTTGGTCTGACTCGGCATGGCTTATCTTGCATTTGTATGTTCTCTGTTAGGAAACAGGAGGAATCAGATATCAGGTGAACCGACAAAGAGTAATACGTTTTTTTGACCTGCTCTGTTCTGTAACCTTCCATTTATTATGTCATGCTTGGCCTCAGATTCAGGAGCATGAAGGCAGGTAAATGTACTAACTGGAGAACTTTCAGAGACCTTCCAAAGACTGTTTTGCATGAAATATCATATAAGCACAAGTGTGGTAGGGTTTCTTATGCTCCTAAGTGAAGAATTATTCTGTGTGTGCGAAAGCATCACCACCTCTTACTGCAAAACTTTACTTCTTGTGAGTAGAAGACTGAAGTAGTTGTTAGACGACTGTTAATTTCCAGTTTGCTTTTTAACCCTTTGAAGGCCTACTTTAAATTTTTAATCCACATTCTGCAGCCGGGTTAATTTTTGCATATTTCAGGAAAATTGTACCCGTCTTATTCAATATGTTCTAATAGTGATTTTCCTTCTGCTATGGTCATGTATTATATACCATTTGATAGGAATATTTAGTCAGAATTTTGGATCCCAAGAGTTTTGGGCTCGGCCTGAATCTCAGACAAAGAAGGTTAAAAATAGAGTTACAGTGAAGGAATTAGAGCTCTAAGAAAATGACAACCAACCAGGTATTTCATTCCCTCTGAACCCTTCCACTTTGGTGCTCTAGAAAACCAAAGCCCTCATCCCCTTTTCATTGTGCACAATACAGCCTCCTGTGGGCTTCAGATTTATATTTTGCAATATTTAAATAAAAAATTAAACTTAGGGGACGCAACTGCTCTACAAAATTATCTTATTTTTTAGGGATTGGAGGAAGGCATATCTCAGATCACCTCGAAAAACCGTGGTATTGAGCAAACCATGGTGTGGAATTTTCCTCTGGACATCAGCTTTAAAAGTACCAATCCCTATGGCTGTAAGTATAAAACAATCATTGGATTGTGCAGAAAGACCATGTGGCTACTAATAAGTCTTCAGGTTTAAAAAGATGGAGTATGGGTTGTTTAACTTGTTATCAAATTTCCCTTGGGTTTGTCAATTTACAGGTGAAGCCTTCTACAGGCAAAATTAGTGTTTTTCCTAAGTTTCAGGGTAAATGGATCTCTGGAATTTGTGCTATATGCGGAGCTAACACAAGAGGTAATCGCATATGAGAAAATATGGTTGGGCATTCAGTTAATGGTGTATAAAGGAGAGAGCTGCAAGTCTGCTTAGTTGTTCCTTAGAAAAACTCATCTGCCTTCCTATCTATTATCACGGTCTAAAGTGAAAGATGTAAGAATGGTACAGTGTGCTGGATATTTTCATTCCCTATGTGAATGTTTTCATATTGCCATTCTTCTCCTCTCTTATTACATTGTCAAACTAACTTTCACGACATGGTTTTGAGATGTATTTTGCTAAGCAAGGATGCCTGCTGTGAAGAGTGTTTTCTGTCCACATCATATATCTTGCTGAAATTCGGTAACAGATTGTCTGCTCTTAGTTGATATGCCAAACGTCAGTAAGATTGGTCAAATTGAAGGGCCCCTGAGGTGTCCAGAAAGTGAGTTCCACCAAGCAGGGTCCTGGCAGTGGGAAAACTGAAGCCTTCCTTTTGGTTTGTTTAGCAGTTAGCCTGTAACCTACTTATTTATTTAAGAATTTTTATTATCACCCATCTCTGAATTGTTTGTTCTGTTAGAATTTCTTTTTTTTTTTTTATTTCTCACATTTTCAATAACAATACAGGCAATAAAGAATAAAATATAAACAAATAGCAAAAATTAACAAAAGGAATACATATTGTCTTCATACAAATAGACCACAATATACTGAGGGGGCAACCAAAGAAAATATTAAGAAATAAAATCAGCAATGCCAGCAGAAACACACTCTTTGGTACCCATCGCAAACGCCAAGCTTTCCCTCCATAGAAACTATTAACTCTAAAAGCTGTTTAGGTTCAGAGAAATAATAATGTTGCCCCTTGAAACTTGCATAACATAATGAAGGAAATTTCAAAAGCCAGATTCCCCCAAGCGAAAGGGCCCGAGGCCGCAAGGCCAAGAACTCCTTTCGCTGGGCCTGGGTCTGCTTAGATACATCAGGAAATATACATACTACTGAACCCATAAACTGCTCTTGCATATTTCAAAAATATAAACGCAAAACAGACACTTTATCTTGTTCAAAGGTGAAAGTCACCAGCAATGTGCAACGTGATGCTACCAACTCCATAGACCCTTCCAGAAACCCAGTCAGATGTAGCTATTCCCAGAACCTCCGCTGGATGAGGGTACATAGACCGCCCTAGCTAATGGAGGAAGATTGTCCATTGCCCAGCCCAAAACCACAATCAGGTACTTTTTTACCAGCTCCACAGGCCCAAGCAAAGGGGATTGGGGAAAAGCCAGGAACCGCAGATTACTCCTCCGGGACTGATTTTCCATATATTCAAGTTCCTTATCGGTCCTACAGTTCAGTCCTCCACCACTGGGTAGTGCACCTCCTCCTGCAGCATGGAGACTGGACAAGTCAAACCTGTGACATCACCGGATATATCTTGCTAGTCTTCTCCCATCATTCCCCAGTGTGTCCAGTCTCTATGCAGCAGGAGGATGTAGTGAGCCTAGGTGCTGGGCTCACTAAAAGGGAAGATAAGGAGCAGTTAGGGTAGTTTCTTTGGTTTAGGGTTTTAAATTTGCTTTCATCTCTCTGATTTATTTTCCTTTAATCTAGTTTAGGTCATCTCTCTAGTGCCGATGTTTAAAAAAAAAAAAAAAAAGAGGAAACCGGTAGCGGCGTTTGCTTCAACTGCGGTCTGGCTGCTCTTTCTCTCTTTAGTTCTTTGAGCGGTGGTCCAGTTTCCCCTGGCAGTTCTCCCCTCCTTGACTGTACGGAGGGGAGCCCTGCAACACACGCACAACGTGCCTCTCTGCCGGTCCCGCGCTGCTGTGCTGCGCTGGGACAAGGGGCAGGAGAAAGGTGAGATCGCTCTGCGGCTGGCAACATACTCCTGTGTGGAGCAGTGCCGCGCGAGCTGGAGAGGTGCGAGGCGCGAGGCACGGTAAGAAATCCTGTTGGGTTCATTGTGTGGGGATTTAATGCAGGGGGTCCGCGCTGTCAGCAGACAGTAAGCCGGATAACCGTACCTTTTGTGGTAAGGGAAAGGTATTTGGCGCCAATTCAGGACTGCTAACAGCAGCAGCCATTTTGTACCCGCAGGCTTTGCCGCGTGGCGGCCCGCTGCGGCTCAGCTCACATCGGGGGTTGCTGTAGCGCAGCTCTCGTCAGCAGGAACAGTTAAGGCGGAGGTTATTTGTTCCTTTATTGCTTATTAATTAGTCCAACCTTGTTATTGTAGGTTGGGGAGCCGTGGGCTATGGTTAAAAAAAAAAAAAAAAAACCCCAACAACAACAATAGAGGGTACACATATCCAATTGCATAGGTATGGCCTAAGATACGGTTGGTTCAGCCAAGCGTGAGTGCACCCGTTGGTGCTTGCAACCCTGAAGGTGGAAAGCCGGTGCAGCTGAGTTTTCTGCAGGGGTTTGATTGGGCTTCATGCTCTCAGGTTAATGCAATTTGCAATCAAGGGATAATTTTGGATTTTGATATATGGGAGAAACAAGCATATAGACAGTAGTGGTGATACACTGCATGTGGGTGTTTTTCGGGCCGCCCATCCCTGAAGGCATGGAGCCAGACCATTCATCGGGTTGCGGACCATGCCGGGCCTGGACTGGTGCATGGGCTTGCTTTCTCATTTGGTTGGCTGTATCTTCTGCCACTTGACCTTCATTATCAATCTGCAAGCAACACTTGGTTGAATTCGGTTTTCCACCCACTCCACCTTCAGTTACTTTATTCATTTATTCATTTATTTTGTGCTGTTACTTTCAAAAAAAAAAAAAAAAAACCTGGCGAGGCTTGATCCTGCTTGAGTTGATGCCCTTCACCTCCCAAGTTCTCTGTTTTTGATGAGCTGCTCTCCCCTCCTAGATTGAACAGAGGGGAGTTGTGCAGCAGGGCAGCAGGTTCTGATGTCAGCTCCGGTGATCGCAACATGCTATTTTCGGCGTTGGCTGAGCAGTCAGGGTATGAGAGCTCTCTCCGCGTCCGCTGCTTACAATACTGTGTGAACAGCATCATGGATAGCAGGGCTGCCGATCGCATCGGCGAGGTCAAAATTGCTGTCTTGCGGTTCCCGATAGGCAGGTAAGGGCCTCGGGAGCTGCAGCTCGGCTGGAAGAGTTTTACTGCTGCATCGGGGATCGTGGTGGCAATCAGGCCCATCGCGTTTTGGCGGGCTTTTCTTCCCGCACTTTTTTCTGGCCGCGGGGCAGATGAAGCTCATTGCCAGGAGCTTAAATTCCGTGTGAATTCGGCTTATTTAACTTAATTTAATCTAGTCTAAATTATTTCACTTTAATTTTTGTTTCATTTTCATTTCTGTTAAATTCAGGTTAGATTAACGGAAGACTAAAGAACTTTTGGATTTGTGATATGTAGATGGTTCTTGGTGGTTTTCTGCGCCTTTTACTCGCGTGGCAGGGACAGCACGGCTTGGCGAGTCAGCGAGTGCAGCAATTCCTACAGTCAACTGGGCTGTCGTGGAGCCTCTCTTTCCTGGGGGGGCAGTTGTTTAAGGAAGCCGGTGGGCTTAGTGTCCTTTGGTTTGGGTTTTCTTTTTCCACTTATCTGTTGTTTGGAAAAAAAAACAAAAACGAGAGCAGCGATGGGGCCGTATCTTCGGGTGCGCTGATAGGCCCTGCGTGTAGAAGACATTAGTCAAGTGATATTCATTTCATTTATTTTGATGATTTTATTTTATTAATATATATTATATATTGTAGTATAGGCCTGTTATTTCTTTCTCAGTTCCATGGGCTGTATGTTCGGTACGCTAAGGCAAAGCACTGTTGCTGTTCCGTTGTCCCGTCCTTACTAAGGTGGGATTCTCTGAAGGTGGCCTTCAGAACAAGAGCCAGGGCAGTCTCTTTCCCTGGGTTTAGTCTGGCCTCAGCTAGGAGTATGTGCAGACACGTAAGTTTCAGTATACAGTAAGCAATTGTTGCAGCGAAGTGCACACAATGAATTATCCCAGGAGTCGGTTGCAGGTTCCCAGCCAGTTTATGGTGCACAAGGCTCAGACAAAGTAACTTTCAAAAAGGACTGAGCAATGGAGTCCAGGAAGTAATTCCTTATAATACCTTCTTCTTCCGTTGGATACAGGCAAACTTTCTATTGCTCCCAATGCCTCTTGCACCTGTCCAGTCAGGGACCATTTCTGGGCCTAGCACCCTGTTCCCCCTTCACAGGTCGGTTTAACAATGGCCTAGTCTCAAACATAGATACTTCTTTGCTGCAAGGTCGTTTCTAGCTCTCGGACTGCAAGTATTGAAACATTTCTCTCCTCAGAACACAGGAGAATAATGACAGATTTATGAATTCATAAAAACTTCTTGTTGAGCAGTTTTTAAAGCAATTTTCTCAGACTTTGCAGATTCTTTGTTCTTTTTCTGCACTACTAGTCTCAGGCGTGGAGAAGGTATCTTAGTTTCCTTGCCTCCGCGAGGGGTGTTCAGAGCCGAAGGGGTACGAATTACGCCCAGACAGGTAACGTTTCTTCAGACGCACTGGCATGCTCAAGGCGGTCAAAAGTACCTTGGTGTGTCTCAAGATCTGGATAGGACACAGACAGGGTTTATTAGTACGTTGTGATGTTCCAGGGGGAACGGGGTTTCTGCTAGGGTGGCTCCGTGAGCCGGAGCGTCCGGGCGTCCCTTACAAAAGGTACTTTGTAGTGAGGGTCGGGCCGGAATGGTCCTCTAAGCAAACGGTTTCCATGTCTCGCGCAGGTCAGGGAGTCCCTTGATGGTGGGACTGTCTCAAAGAGATCGGGCAGGCAGGCACGCCACTGGGTCTGGCGCAGTGGGTTCCGCTGTTGATGGAGATAATACGCGCAGGCTTGTGTGTTCATTACAGGGTTCCGTTCCTACAGGAAGCTGGAAAGAGCAAGGAGGCCTTGGGTCAAGCAGGCGTTGGCAGCTGAGTGAGCTCGCTCTGGCGTTTCAAAAGTTTGAATTCGGAGTGAAGGATGCAACAGGATCAGGACTGTCCGGCAGATACATCGCAGTGTTTTTTCTATATTGGCGTGAGGATACAAGCAGGGCGATTATGATAGAGAAGTCTAGGGCTCCATTCGCGTAGAGCAGGGGTCACCAACCTGCGGCCCGCGAGGTCCCTTCGTGCGGCCCGCGAGGCTCTACCCCGGTGCGGCCCGCCAAGGAATTTACACCGCATGTATTGTAGGCGCAATTAACGCCGGAAGTCAGAGCCCTGATATTAAAAAGTACTTCCATCTAAAGCGAAATACCTAGCGTACCTGCATGTGACTCGCCTTGATCTACTACAGTAAAGGTATGAGTTAAATCCAAATAGACTTATTTTGAAGAGGCAGTTTCCATAATCACAGTCTTCCGTAGGCTGCGATTACAAGACTATGCTCACAGAGGTGGTATTTAAAGATTTACACCTTACTCCTTTTAAGAGCTTGTTGCGGCACATTCCCTACATCCCTTGCCCAGTGCACACCAGAAAGGAGGTCCTGGCATGAATTCGGGGTTAGCCGTGGCTGAGACACGGGGATGGATACCTGGTTGATACTGTTAATGGGGGTGAGTACATCCTGGGGACAGATGAGTCTGGCGAGGAGAGAGCTGCGCTGTGATTTCTTATGGCACGCTTAAAGATACAGTGTACCTATCCTCCTTTAAATATTATTCTGCTTGAAACGAAGGGATCCTTTTACTAATGGGGCGGGGAGAAGGGGGGTGCGGCCCGCGAGGCTCCCGGAAGTCGGCTGTGCAGCCCGCGGCCCTCTGGAGGTTGGTGACCACTGGCGTAGAGGGAGTCTCGTCTTCGGGGTTTGTGTGGTCATACAAGGTGTACATCAAGTGTGAGGCAGGAACGTTTCTCAGGTGGAGTCCAGAGAATTGCCGTTAGATGGCAGCTTCGTCAAGGAAGTTTTCGTACGAACAGGTGTCGGAGAGTCCCTCCGATCCTGGCCACCAGGGCGCTCTTTCTTTGGCTGAAGCGAATATTTTGGTGGTAGTAGTGGGCGAAGGAGGATATCGGAGGGCATCGTTGCTCCTATGCAATTTTGTTCAGCAACCGCCTTTGCAATGTTCTTACCCTGACGTGGTGCTCATGGGGCAAGTGAAGCACCGCGTTTAACCATGTCCAGAGAGAGTGCTGTGGATGCGTCGATTGGCCTAGGTGCCTGTGGGGAGCCGACCTGGCCCAGCAGGTACACGGGACTCCTCGGCGGCGACTCGGTTGACCGAGGCTTCTATTATTGGATCGCAGGTGATTCATTCTTCTCTTACGACCTAGCATTCGAAAAGGGCTAGGTTAAGGAGGTAAGCCTATTATGGATCTCGGGTGACAAACCTACATCAAGGCAGGTGGCCGTACCATTCCCTGTTGCAGGAGCGGGTATGGCGTGTCGTCCAGGTTTGCTCTGTTTGGCGGCCGATCCCGTCTTAAGCGGTTTCAAGTTCTATGGGTCTCGGGGTTGCCGGTCGCGACCCGTCCGCAGGATGGTGGCTTCTTCGTGGTGCCTCAGTTGCATCCTGGGGGGGGGGGGCCATCGCTGGTGAATCTTCGAGCCCTGGTGTCAAGTTGCAGGCTAGGTTTTGAGAGACAGTGGTCTAGTGGCTAGCTGCTTGGCTTGCTGAGCTTGGTTGGCAGGGCTGGTATTGGTTAGAACCGTTCTTGTTCTTCGGGGACAGTTGGTTCTACGGAAAGTGGTCTCCCTCTTAACCCTGGCAGTTCTGCCTTCTCTTGAAGCTGTTGGTTTCGTCCCCTTTTTTTGGGGTTCTTGGAAGAGAAGGTTTTCGTTACCAGTCTGCGTCTCTTGGCCGTAAACAGAGTTACGCGGTCACACGGTTAAGTACTGGGGATTCTTTAACTACAAAAACAACAATAAAAAATTAAAAAAGGGTTCGGTACTTGGTCTTTTCGAGGTCTGCCAAATTCCTTCCGGCAGTCTTATGTAAATGTTCAGTGGTACCAGGAAGGCATTAGTTGAGGCTAGGTTCTTACCTGGGAGTCAGGAATTTGTGGGATTGCGATTTCCTTTGTCTGGAGGGCAGACAACTTCCTGAACAGAACGATGGGTGGTTCTGGCTGCGCAGAAGTTACAGAATGGTGGCGTGGTACTCTTGCCATACTTTCAGTTGGCACCATTGGCAGTTCAGGTGCCGAGCGTTGCCTGTTTCAGGTCGGCGGTGCGGCGCTATGCCTGTAAGGGTCCCTCCCAAGGATTACTGCTCTGTTACAGCCCAGTGGTGGAGGACTGAACTGTAGGACCGATAAGGAAATGGAAATTACACTTACCTGGTAATTGTTGTTCCTTGAGGGAGTACAGTTCAGTCCTCATTCCCACCCAGGGATGAATGTCTCAGATGCGAGGCGTCGGTTTGGGGGGGGGTTGCCGGCCCATAAGTAGGCAGCGTGTTATGTTATGCCAATGATCACGAGAGCAGCTTCTTTCTGTGATCTTTTAGTCCTCCTTCCTTCCCTCTGTCGGTCTTGCTATTGTCTGCGGGCAAGAGGATGGGGTGGAGGAGGAGGGTGTTCTTTGCCTTTTATTTCAGGGCACTGCAGTTTAAAAGTTGGGGCTTAGGCATAGTTTTGTATTTAATTTCTTAACTGCTCATTTGTTGTTCCTTTGAGTCTGCTTTGTCAGTAGGTCACTGGGGAATGATGGGAGAAGACCAGTAAGATATACCTGGTGATGTCACAGGTTTGACTTGTCCAGTCTCCATGCTGCAGGAGGAGGTGCACTACCCAGTGGTGGAGGACTGAACTGTACTCCCTCAAGGAACAACAATTACCAGGTAAGTGTAATTTCCATTTTCTTCCAGAACCCAAAATGCTCCTTTACATGCATGTCCATCTCTGCTATCTGGCCCTCCAATTGTTCCAATCTAGCACCATACTGGACCATTTCATTCCTCTGAGTTGAGACAAGTTCTTTAAGGGAATCTACCTTCAAGGAAATCTGTGACAAATTAGAGTTAAGGGATCCATCCAGAACCTTGATTGAGTCCCACAGCACCACAAGGGTAATTCCCAAGTCCTTCCCAACAGAAAACTCTTGCAGTCTCCCCCTCCCCCCCCCCCCCCAGGATGACCCGCAGGCTTACCTCTCTCTCCTTGTAGTAAGCCTGCTCTTTCGAGGGAAGACTGTGCGAGGGGTAGGCTTGGCAATCCCTCCTTCACTGACAACACAGCTCTGCTTGTGGGCGGACGATCCAACCCCCCCTCTCCCCCCTGCAGGAGAGCTTCCAGGTTGCAGGGGAAGGCCCATTCTTTGGGGCTTAACGAAGCCTCTTCTGTGCTCCACTCCAGCGAGATTCCCCTGGAGTGGTCCAAGGCAAACACCAGTTCTTTCACCGGCTGAATGCCAAGCTTGTCAAGAGTAAATTGGCTGCTGTCACCTGCAGCCGACCCTGCCAGATGGTCCAGCTGCTTGCCCTTCCACTTTGGCATGGAAATAGAAAGGTGGGTCATGTGTCTGACACAGCACCCAGTGCTCTGCTCAGTCAGCCTTCAAACAGCGCCATCTTGCCCCCTCTCCCCCCGATAGAAATTCTATCTCGATTCTTGTTCATTCTTTGATCATGGCCCCTGTGCCTGTGTTAACTTTTTTTTTGTTTTGTTTTGTTTTATTGCTTTTTGAAGTGTCCAGTATTTCCACACTGGAGGTTTTGTAGGAGCTGTTCTTAGGAATGAAATTATGGAGCAATTCAAATGCAGTTATTTTGGCCAGGTTTGCTTTTGATTGCTTTTGAAGTAGGGTTAAAAAGAGATCACATTTAAATTGTAACTTTCACTTGTTTTCTGCTCTTTGATTACATATTTTTCAATTTTAAATGCGTTAGTCTGGAAGATACCAATCTAATTGTGACCGGGTATGAATTGCCTCCTGAAACAAAAACAATATTTCACTATTCTAGTAATCATTTGTGTTGCAGAAACTATTTTGTTTACTAAGGACTCTTGGGATGTTGCATACAAATTGGTTCTATTATTCATCTCATATTCAACTTGCATATTAATATATGTATGAGATTCAGAAAAACACAGGTTGCTAGGAATCTTATTAACTAAAAAATGGTAGACGGAAAGCAAGCAGAAGGTGCGATCACCACATCTTCAACTGGGAGAGTTTTCACTTTAGGAAATTTGCTTTGAAAATGAGCTGGAGAGGCTTTGAGCAAACTTCAGGATACAATAAAATAAAAACAGTTGCTCTTCCCCAAGTGGTTATCGGGGAAATCTCCCCCTCTATCTAGGAGATATTCCCAGGAGCCATTTATAGTCCATGCAGATTAGATGCAAATGTCTCCTAACCCAACATCCAACACTCTTCAGTCCCCGTGATCTCTTTCTAGATCCAAATGCTGAGGGATTTGTTTCAACCGCCGCTCAAATGGGTCAGACTAGGCTTTGGCCTGACCCCTGACCCCACCTGCCACCACCCACGCAATCTTCCCTAAAAGACTACAACCTCCTGCTGGCAGATTTGTATTGGTCTTCTCTGAATGAAAGGGAGAGCAGGCAACACTTAACCACCCCCCCCCCCCCCGGTCCTGCTTGAAATGGGGTTATGAAAGTCTCCTCATAATGTGACGTACTCCCCATCACATTAAAATAGGCATGTATTTGTGAAAAATATTTCATAAAGACCTACAAACCCATCCAATCCGGCCAGTAATTCCTACCCACAGTACAAGGACATATGCAACTGCCAGACAAAGCATGTAGGTATCCTTCCATTATTCAAGACCATTGTGTCATCTTCCTTCTCTGTACTCCACCATCCTGCGTAGAGGAACATAGAAAATCCCCTATTTTTTTCACACCATCACTCCTTCCTGTCCAAAACTTTGCAATAATGTAACCACTAGCACGGTTGTTGCATGAAACTTCAGTCTTCCAGGTCCCTATGGCACCAGTAGTGACCCACTGCAGAGATCCAGACAGTCTCTAGGGAGTTGACGCTTAACTTGCATAATTAATTGCATAGACATGTCATATTAGGTTTGTAGATATAGCGGTGGGGTTCCCACCCTTAAGATTTATGTTTAGTACGCAGTTTGATATACCGCCCTTCACAGGGGCATCGGATTCTACACAATCTGGAGGTAGTATTATAAAAATTCCTCTAAGTTCGAAAAGGTCTTTAATAACATGATATGGCAGCATAGGCACATAGAAGGGCCCAGATCATGTCCGACCAATGGGTCCTGGAGGTGGTCAGAGAGGGATATGCCCTGGAATGGATCCGTCCAGTAAGGGAATTTTTCATCCTGTCCCCCTGCAAGGCTCTGGGCAAGGTGTAGGCTGTAAGGGAAACCTTGGCGCGTCTTTTGCAGCTGCGAGCCTCCAGATGCCTCCAGACCAGCATGGGTGCGGTCGATACTCCATTTATTTCGTGGTGCCCAAAAGGAAAGGCTCCTTTCGCCCGATCTTCGACCTCAAAGGGGTCAACCGCTGTCTGTAGGTCCCACATTTTCACATGGAAACGCTGAGGTCAGTGATAGTGGCAGTAAGGAGCGGGGAATTTTTGACGTCTCTAGATCTCACGGAAACGTATCTATACATTCCCATCCGACCAGATCATCAGCGGTTACTTCGCTTTGCAGTGCCAATGGGTCACTTCCAGTTCCGGGCATTGCCTTTTGGGCTAGCAACAGTGCCACGCACCTTCACCAAGGTCATGGTGGTGGTGGCAGCTGCACTTCGCAAAGAAGGGATTCTCGTGCAACCGTACCTCAATGATTGGCTGATTCGGGCCAAGTCCAGCGAAGAAAGCGAAAAGGCGACAAGGAGAATAGTGAAGTTCCTCCAAAGGCTCGGTTGGGTGGTTAATCTGAACAAGAGTCATCTGAGTCCGACTCAGGATCTCGAGTATCTTGGGGCACACTTCGACAACCGGACGGGCAGAGTGTTCCTGTCAAGGGGCAAGGGTGCACGGGCTGCAAGGCTTGATATGCCACTTCCTGGGCTTGACAAGCCCGTCAGCCTGGCATTACTTGCAAGTTCTGGGAACCATGGTGGCCACAATCGAGTTGGTCCCATGGGCAAGGGGGCATATGCATCCGCTACAAAGGGCATTGCTCCGTCAGTGGTCACACCAGAGCCAACCTCTGACCCAGGTTCTCCTCTGTCCACCAGAGGCCAGGAAATCTCTCAGGTGGTGGCTGCGTCCGGGGAACCTGGAGAGAGGCATGCCTCTCGAGGCCCCGGGGTGGATCCCGGTGGTTACGGATGCCAGTCTGTCCAGTTGGGGGGCCCATTTCGAGGAACACTTTGCCCAGGGACAGTGGGGCCCTCTGGAAGCTTGTTGGTTGATCAACAGGCTCGAGATGCAGGCAGTGGCCCTGGCCCTGTGCAGCTTCGAAGACTTCTTACAGGGAAAAGAAGTACGGGTTTTTTCCAACAATGTGACCATGGTAGCGTATGTAAACCGGCAGGGAGGCATGTGCAGTCCAGCCCTGGAAGAAGAGGCCAAAAGACGTCGTGTTGCGGACCGTTGGGTGGAGGCCCGGCTGCAGGCAGTGTCGGTGGCACACATAGCGGGAGTCCAGAACATGCAGGCGGACTTTCTCAGCTGGGTTCGGGTGGACCCTGGAGAATAGTGCATCAACCGGGAGGTGTTCGGACAGTTGGTGCAATGCTGGGCAAGCTGGTCATGGACCTGATGGCAACATTCGACTCTGCCAAGGCCGGACGGTTTTTCAGCAGGAGAAGAGAACGAATGTCGGAGGGACTCGACGCCCTAGTTCAGAGGTGGCCCGAAGGGGGGCTTCTCTACGTGTTCCTTCCCTGGGCACTCATCGGCAGAGTGCTGCAACGGATAGAGGCACACTGGGGGTTGGTAGTTCTGGTCGCCCCCAATTGGCCCCGGCGCCCTTGGTATGCGGACCTGGTTCGTCTCCTGGCGGCTCGACCATGGCGTCTCCCGATGCGCAAAGACCTGCTAACACAGGGCCCGGTATGCATACCCCAGGTGGATTGATTCTCGCTTACGGCCTGGCTCTTGAGCGGGCAAAGTTGAGAAGAAAGAGTATTCAGGGGCGGTGATTGCGACCCTGTTGCAAGCCCGAAGGAGGTCCACATCTCTCGCATATACGCGTTTGGCGTATCTTTGAGTCTTGGTGCGAGGATAGGCAGACACGTCCGCCCACAGCTTCAATACCGTACGTCCTGGCCTTCCTGCAGGTCGGCTTTGTCAAGGGCCTGGCTGCTAGCTTGTTGTGTGTACAATTGGCAGCGATTACCTGTTATCGGGGAAAGATCCATGGCGTACCCTTGGGTTTGCACCCTGACGTGCTTAGGTTTTTGAGGGCTGTGACACATCTCTGACCTCCGCGGAGGGGGTTGGTGCCCTCTTGGGATCTAAACTTCATACTTAATGCCTTGACAGGGGAGCCATTTGAGCCCCTAGGGTGGGCTTCCCTGAAGGATCTGATGCTAAATACGGCCTTTCTGGTGGCAATCTGTTTGGCGCGCAGGATTTCAGAGCCTCAGGCCTTATCTTGCCGGGAGCCGTTTCTTTGCTTTTCTAGAGAGAAGGTCGTGTTGCGGACCGTTCCTTCCTTTTTACCTAAGGTAGTGTCAGCTTTTCATGTGAACCAAGAAGTCTCTTTGCCGTAACGGAGGGGCTGGTCTCACGGCAGTTGCGCAGTTTGGATGTGAAAAGAGTCCTCAGAAAGTATTTGAGGAGGACAGAACTGCTGAGGAAGACGGATCGGCTTTTTGTTTTGTTTGGGGGGCCACACAGAGGCGAGATTGCATCTAAGGCCTCCATTTCTAGGTGGATCAGGGAGGCGACTGCATCAGCGCACATCTTGAAGGGCAAGGCGGTGCCATCGGGATTGAGGGCGCACTCCATGAGGGCAGAAGCAGTTTCTTGGGCGAAGTATAGTTTTGGTTCCGCCGGTGGATATCTGTAGGGCGGTGACTTGGTCGTTGCTTCATACCTTCTCTAAGCATTACCACCTGGATCTCCAGGCGGCGGGGAATGCTTGCTTCGGATCGGCAGTGCTTCAAGACGATTGTGAGGGTCCCTCCCATTAATGAACTGCTTTGTTACATCCCAGAGGTGCGGGACTGGACTGGAGGGACAATAAGGAAAGAGAAATTAGACTTACCTGCTAATTGTGGTGCCTTGAGGAACTCCAGTCCAGTCCCGAAGCCCTCCCTATTGCTGTGCTGGTTGGACGCGGAGAGCCCCAGGCCTGAAGGAGTTAGCTGGGTTAGAGCGAGGTCCGGGAGTGTAGTCCGTTCTGCTGAGGGTTGATGGTATCTGGAAGCTGTCAGTTGCTACCCCGGGGTGGGCGGTAGGTCAGTTAGAGAGCAACTGCATCTCCCTTCCTGGGAGGGGGGATTATTGTGCAAGCATAATTCTGTTTTTGACTTTGCGTTGGTTTTTGACTTAATTGCTGCTCCAGTGAGTCTGCTTTGCCAGTAGGATACTGGGGCTGGTAGGCGGTGCCTGCTGTATATATAGGTGCGGGGTGTCATCAAAAGATGACATGCTCAGTCTCCAAGCTGCTGAAGGAGGGGCACTACCCAGAGGTGCGGGACTGGACTAGAGTTCCTCAAGGAACCACAATTAGTAGGAAAGTCTAATTTCTCTCTTTTTGCCTTTACTCTTCAGCCATCTCCTTTTGAAAACTAGATCAATCTGTTTTTTTTTTTCCTTTTCCTTTCATTTGCTTTCTTAACATTAAGATTTGTTGCTTTCTATAGTCTCCTTAAATTAGCACACTGCTTAAACTCTAATCTTTTTTAAAAATAAAGCCACTTTGGGCGAGCCATTGGCTTTGATAAGGTGGGGTATAATTGCAGAATATAAATTGGAGTGCATGAACCAGCCGCCAGCTCCTCTTCCCCATTGTTACTTTTTAAGGGAAAGGAGATAGATGAATTTATGTTTTACAAGCGCAAATTTTAATAGTGGGTTTTCAAGGATATGTGTACATTAACCATCTGAATCAAGTATTGTCAGAGTATAGAAACTGTGGGGTCCATATTTGGTATTTTTGATGTATAAAGTTCTAATATGCAGTGGGGTAAAAGATTTCAGTTGTACATAGGGTATTTGATAATGAATAAATTAAAGGATACTGTAGATATTCATTCTTTTCAGTAAAATCCTGTGTATGTGGTGTTTTTCCCCCCATCTTTCTTTTATAAGGGCCGCAAATTGTTGTGAGTGTGTACGGGCCGGATGTCTTTGGGAATGATGTTGTCAGAGGCTATGGAGCTGTCCATGTGCCATTCACGCCTGGCAGGTAAGTGTATATAGTGTAATGAGTTTAGAATTTCTTTGCGCATCTGCCCCTTTTTAAAAATGGTCTTTCCTGGTTCAGAAAGGGTAGGTGAGGTAGGGGGTATGTGAAAAGCAGGACGTGCTGACAGCTTGTGTGCTCGGCAAATCTTTCTACTGAATCCTTGCCCTCGAGCTGCCATGCTAAACCCATAGCTGTTTATTTGTGGAGACTCTAGTGTACCTGTGTGTGCTCGGTAGCAGGGATCAGTTGAACCTTCTGAAATGTACGGTTCTTTTAGCCTTTCCAAATCCTCTGCAGCTTATCTCTGTCTTCAGTTTGGAAAGCAGTAACGTCACCACTAGTACTGTCGCTTCTTGCTGGCAGACGGTTTTCAATTTTCTGTGCTAGATTTCTAAGGAATGTATCTGTTCTATTCATTTATACCACTATACACACAAAACTTGGCATCATAGTGGTTTACAAAAGAATAATGTTTCAAAGGTACAAACGACAAGACAGCAACCAAATCCAGTAGGGTAAAGGTGGGGGAGTAGCACAACAATGCTGTTTCACTTCATTTGAGTTTATTGCGATAATTGAGATCAGATTTGCTAAACAAGGACTCCACTTGCTTTGGGTAGGGTGCACCAGTCTTTAAGCACAGAAAATCTGTTACATTTTAATGGTAGCTGTCATCAGTATGTATGAGATAAATGTAAGTTCATTGCTTGGGGCTATAATTAAATGTTAAGTAGGAAAGCTCTGTAGTTTTTTGAGTCAGAGTTAATAGGACAGCTTTTACCACACGCATTGCTCGTAGGCCTGCAAGTACAGAAGGGAAACGCCATTCATCAGTGGGTAAAATTCTGCCCAAATAGCCTCTGCAATGCAGGAGAGCAGAAGCCAGGCAGGAGGAAGGCCCACATATAGCAGTAGTGAAGACACAGTGATAAATTTACTTTACCATGTTTGCCATACTGCCTCACACTCCTCTGATCTCTCAGTAGAAGTTTTCATGCTCGATAACCATTGCCTCCCACTGTCGGGCTGAAGTCTAACAGTAACAGCACCCCCTCCCCCCAAACTTTGTATCCCTAGGTATGTTCCTAGCTTGTCGGTTCCTTAATCCAGCCCTGTCCATGGTAACAGTCACTAGCTTTCACAGCAGAAATAAAATGAAATATAAAATGCAGAATATCACAGCTAGTAAATCATTCGTAATCCCCGTGTCTGTGTGTGCTATTCATGTATCTGTGTGTTTGTACTATGCATCTGTTGTGTCTTTGGTAGGGTGGTGGGGCATTTACAGAGGACATAGTTTTGGGGCTGGTGACAGTTGCGGGGGAGGTAGTTGAGGGGTGGGGAAGTTTTCAAATTGGTAGGGTAGTTGCAGGATAGATATCTTGGTGGGTGGAATGGTTGCGGGAAATAGATTTTAGTGATGGGGCAATTGCAGGGCGGTAGCTAGAGGAAGTAGAGGCAGTTTATGGGTTGGTGGGGCAGGTAGCAGTGGAATTTGTTAAGGTGTGGTGGTCCAGTTGCGGACAGTTTTTGGGGGTGGGGCATTTTTCAGAGTAGTGGTGCATTTTGGGCATATTTTTTACAGGTAGGATAGTATGTGGGGTGGTAGGCAAGTTGCGAGGGAGTGGGTCTTTTTGGGGTAGAAGCAGTGCATGGGTTGGTGTGAGGTGGTGGTAGTTGGGTGTGGGGCAGTTGCAGGGAAGTAGTTTTTTGAAATGGAAATTTTTGGGGCAGTAGAGCAGTTGTAACAGGGTAGCTTTTTGCTACTGGAGCAGTTAGGTATTCTTTAGAAATGGGATAGTAGGTCATTTGCAAAGTAGGGATGCAAAGTTGTTTTGTAGGGATGGGACAGTGTATGGGTTGGTGGGGCAGTTTGCGATGTGGTGGGGCATTTGTAAGGGATGGGGCAGTTTGCAGTGGGAGGTGTTTTTGGGGATGGGGCTGTTACCACTGTGGTATGGCGGTTGTGGGGGTGTAGTTTTGTGGGTGAGGCAGTGGTGAGGCAATTGTTGGGGGGTATTTTTTTCATGGTGACAGCATTTGACAGTTTGCTAAGGCAGTTTCCATATCGCACTGCTAGACCAGTCCAGACAAGTGGGTTGTGTTCGCCCTACCAGCAGATTGGTGAAGACAAAGGACCAATGAAAAGCTCATGTTTCAATGACATCACTCCCATACTTCTATTCGCCTCAGCCATCAGAGGTCCCTTAAGAATTTCTTTGTCTCCAACAGATAGTGGATGGATTTTCTCCAGGAACAAGCAGGAAGTCAGTCCTCACATATGGGTGACATCGGCGCCGACGGAGCTCTCGTGTGGAACAATTTCCCCAGCTTTCAAAGAAAGCCTTTGGGAATGCCTTGCGCATGCGCGGTCCCCTTCCCACCCAAGGGTGCCATCTTGCTCAGTCTTCTTTTTTCCGCTGAGCCCGACAGACGTCGTCCCATTTTCCTCGGAAAAAGTTGATTATTTTTTGACTAATTCTACCGTTTTTGGTACTGGTTCGACACCGGTTCCCTCTCCCGCCTTGGCTCAGTACACTGGTATCGAGTCCAACTAATTTTTCCATTTTTGTCCTTAGTGACTAGCGTTCACGCTCTTTTTCTTTTAACTGGCAGTCCGGTCTTTCGGCCTCGCAGGGGCCCTTTTTCCCCCGATGGCTGCCAGCGGGTTTAAAAAGTGTGATTGGTGCAAAAAACTTATGTCCCTCACCAACACCCATGACTGCTGCCTCGGACCCGACCATGACCCGGTGGTCTGCGGTCCGTGTGGCAAGATGTCCTCCAAGGCGTTGAGGAGCAGGCAGCACCAGCACGAGACTATTTTCTCCAAGTCTGGATCCTCGTCAGAAGCCTTGACGTCTCGGGACTCTGAACCCGAGCACCGTCGGGGGTCAACTGAGCGGGGGTCTCCCACCCGGGAGCACCGTAAGAATAAGAAACCTGCGAGGGCTGCGTCTCTGGAAGACTCTGATCGGCCAGGACCCTCGGGTTCCAGGTCGCGGAGTGCCGAATGCCGCCCCGGGTTCACCGAGTCGGAGAGGCCTGCCAAAATACCTCGTACAGAGCCGGAGGCTTCAGACAAGGTAATGCCTGTTGTCCTCGTGGACTCTCCTCCGGGAGAACCGGCGTCGGTCCCAGCGTCAGGAACCGAGCCGGTGGCTGCGGAGCCTTCAGAGCTGGGTCTCAGGTTGGCGGCCTTGGAGGGCAGCGTGTCTGCCTTTATGGACCAGCAGCGGGCGCTGATAGCTGGTCTCACCTGCGCATCCTCCCCGACCACCGGGACCTCGACGTCTACGTCGACCCCGGAGGCAGAGCCAATCCTCACGTCCATGCGGGCTTGAGTCGATCCTCGGCCAAGGTCTCCCTTGACCTCCCGTTCAGGAACGAGGTTGTCATCGCCGGGGCCATCAGCGTCGGGACGGGCGCGCTCGAAGCCCTCGAGGCCGGAGCCCATCGAGTCCTCCTCAGAGGGCTCGGCTTGGGAGACGGAGGAGGAAGACTCGCCAGATACCCACCGGACCCGGTACGTCCCATCGGACTCACTGGGTTCGGAACCTCGGAGACGGTCACCCCCGGAGGACACGAGGTTCTTGGACCTTGTTAGGGATATGGCCAAAGCTTTGGCTTTCCCTGCAGATGCTGAGGAGGAGCCTGGAACAGAAGAGCTCGACGCCCTCCAGTATGACTCTCCTCCGAAGGAGGCCCTTACTGTACCGGTGCCTCCGATGCTGGAACGGTTGATGCTCCGCATGTGGGAGTCCCCGGCCTTGGCGCTGGCCCTCAGCAAACGGGTCAGTTCCATTTATCGAGTTCGTAAGAGCCCCGGGTTCCAAAAAGCACAGCTGCCACACAACTCCATGGTTGTGGAATCGGCCATGCAAAGGCTCAAGAGCCAAAAGATGCACTCCTCGGTGCCTCCCGGCCGGGAGGCCCAGAATCTGGACGCCCTCAGCAGAAAGCGCTTCCAGGGCTCGATGCTGTCATGCCGTGTCCAGACATACCAGCTGTACATGGGCATGTACCTAAGAGACCTGGCAAAGGAGATTGCCGGGTTCTCTGCTGGCCTCTCCAAGGAACCCTTGCAGCACTTCAAGGCCCTGTCCACCGGGATCAGAGAGTGATATTGTGTATCTGGACTTTCAGAAAGCCTTTGACAAGGTCCCTCATCAGAGACTTTTGGCAAAACTAAAGAGTCATGGGATAGGAGGCAGTGTACTATTGTGGATCAGGAACTGGTTAAAAGATAGAAAGCAGAGGGTAGGGCTAAATGGCCAATTTTCCCAATGGAGAAAGGTGAATAGTGGTGTACCCCAGGGATCTGTGCTGGGTCCGCTGCTTTTTGACATATTCATAAATGACCTGGAAAGTGCAATAACGAGTGAGGTGATCAAATTTGCAGATGACACAAAACTATTTAAAGTTGTTAAAACCCAAGAGGATTGTGAAAAATTACAAGAGGATCTTGATAAATTGGAAGACTGGGCATCAAAATGGCAGATGAAATTTAATGTGGACAAGTGCAAGGTTATGCACCTAGGGAAGAACAACCCAAACTATGGTTACACGATGCAAGGTTCCACATTAGGAACCAACACCCAGGAAAAAGATTTAGGCGTCATTGTGGATACCATGTTAAAACCCTCGGCCCAGTGTGCAGCGGCGGCCAAGAGAGCAAATAGAATGCTAGGTATGATAAGGAAAGGAATGGAAAATAAAACAAAAGATATTATATAATGCCTCTATATCGTTCCATGGTGAGGACCGCACCTTGAATATTGTGTGCAATTCTGGTCGCCGTATCTTAAAAAGGATATAGCGATTTTAGAAAAGGTTCAGAGAAGAGCCACCAAAATGGTAAAGGGGATGGAAGGATACTCCTATAAAGAAAGGCTAAAAAGGTTAGGGCTCTTTAACCTGGAAAAGAGACGGCTGAGGGGAGATATGATAGAAGTCTATAAATTAATGAACGGAGTGGAACGGGTAAACGTAGATCGATTGTTTACCTTATCAGAATATAGAAAGACTAGGGGACATGCAATGAAGCTACAGGGGTAAACTATTTAAGACTAATAAAAGAAAATATTTTTTCACTCAACGTGTAATCAAACTCTGGAATTTGTTACCGGAGGATGTAGTAAAGGCTGTTAGTGTAGCTGGGTTTAAAAAAGGTTTGGACAAGTTCCTGGAGGAAAGGTCCATAAACCGTTATTAAGAAGTGACCGAAGATATCAATGCTTGACCCAGTACAAGCATTGTGGAACTTGTGTCTCTTGGGGAAACTGCTAGGTACATATGACCTAGATTGGCCACTGTTGGAAACAGAATACTGGGCTTGATGGACCTTGGTCTGACCCAGTATGGCATATCTTATGTTCTTATGTTAAAGTTTGTCTCGCGCAGCCTACGACGGCTTCAAGGCTTCGGCCCGGGTAGCCGCAGCCGGCATCGGTGCAAGCGCCAGGCTTGGCTCATGTCGTCTGACCTCGAGCCATGGGTACAGGACAAGTTGGTCGATGTCCCCTGCCAAGGCGATAACCTCTTCGGCAAACCCATGACTGAAAAGGCTGCTGAACTCGAGTCCGAGTACTTGACCCAGACAAGGCTGTCGAAGAAGACATCTGCTCCTTCTGACAGGAAGAAGGCCTCGGGGAAAAAGCCCTTTTCTCCAGGACCAAGCAGGAAGTCAGTCCTCACTTATGGGTGACGTCGGCGCCGACGGAGCCCTCGCGGAGCAATTTTCCCCAGCTTTCAAAGAAAGCCTTTGGGAATTGCAGCGCGCATGCGCGGTAGTCTTCCCGCCCGAAGGTGCCATCTTAGCCAGTCTTCTTTTTTCCGCGGAGCCCTACAGACGTCCCCGTCTTGTCCCCGCGAAAAAGTTGATTTTCCTCTGTATTTATCCTTTTTTCTTTCGGTTCGACGCCGGTCGTTTTCCCGCCCGGACTCGCGACGCCGGTCTCGAGTCCTCTAACGGTTTTTTTCGGTTTTTCTGACTTAGTCAGTTTTCGTTTTCGTTTTTTCCCTGGCAGCCCGGTCCTTTGACCTCGCAGGGGCCCTTTTTTCCCCCGATGGCTGCCAGTGGCTTTAAGCGGTGTGGTCGGTGTGACCGAAATATGTCACTCACCGACTCACACGACCTTTGCCTCCGCTGCCTGGGCCCAGATCACGAGGAACTGATCTGTGGGCCCTGCAGCAAACTGTCCTCGAAGGCGTTGAGAAGTCGGCGGCATCAGCGCGAAAGAATCTTCGCTGACCCCAGCCGTACCCGGACCTCGTCGGAGGCCTCACTGTCGAAAGGCTCCAGTTCGGACCGTCGACGGAGCTCCTCCGACCGGGGTTCTCCCTCCGGGGACCATCGACGGAAGGAAAAACCCGCGAGGGCGGCGTCGGTGGACGCTCCTGGCTCCGCGAGGGCCAGGTCGCATAGCCCCGACAGCCGCCCCGGGTCCTTGGAGAAGGATCACCTCCCGAAGCGACCTCGCCTGGAGTCGGAGATGCCTGCCCGGGTAAGTCCTGTTGTCCTTCTGGACTCGCCTCCGCGTCAGCCGACGTCGGGCCCGACGCCGTCGGGGCCCGAGTCGGGGGCTGCTGGGTCGCCTGAGCTCGGACTCAGGTTGACGGCCTTGGAGAGCAGATTGTCTGCCTTCATGGACCAGCAGCGGGCACTGCTCGCTGGCTTCGCTGGCGTCGCTGCCCCGACCGCCGGGACGTCGACGTCCAAGTCGACCCCGGAGACCGAGCCGATCCTCGAGTCGATGAGAACTCGAGTCGATCCTCGGTCGAGGTCGCCCTCGGCCTCCCGTTCGGGACCGAGGTCGCCGACGCCGACTCCCTCGGCGTCGGGGCGGCTGGCGCCGCACCCTGCCCGAGCCGACCCCACCGAGTCCTCGTCGGAGTCGGTCTGGGAGTCGGAGGAAGAAGAGTCACCTGATTCTTTCCGGACTCGGTGTGTCCCATCGGACTCTCCGGAGTCCGAGCCTCGGAAGCAGTCCCCCCCGGAGGATGCCCGGTTCTCGGATTTCGTTAGGGATATGGCCAAGGCTTTGGCCTTCCCTGCGGACCCCGAGGAGGAGCCTCGAGCCGAAGAGCTCGACGCCCTCCAGTATGACTCTCCCGCGAGGGAGCACTTTACTGTGCCGGTTCCTCCTATGCTGGAACGACTGCTCTTCCGCATGTGGGAGAGTCCGGCCTCCTCGCCGGTCCTGAGCAAGCGGGTCGATTCTATCTATCGAGTCCGCAAGAGCCCTGGCTTTCAAAAGGCGCAGTTGCCACACCATTCCATGGTAGTGGAATCGGCCATGCATCGTCTTAAGAGCCAGAAGATGCACTCCTCGGTGCCTCCTGGAAGGGAGGCCCGTAACCTGGATGGCCTTGGCAAGAAGTGCTTCCAGGGCTCTATGCTCGCCTGTCGTGTCCAGACTTACCAGCTCTACATGGGCATGTATCTCAGGGATCTGGCTAAAGAGCTAGCCGGCTTCTCCGCTGGTTTGTCCGAGGAACCCTTGCGGAGGTTCCTAGCCTTGTCCACAGGTATTCGGGAATGCTCAAAGTTCATGTCCCGGGCAGCCTATGATGGCTTTGAAGCCTCGGCTCGAGTAGCCGCAGCCGGCATCGGTGCCCGCCGACAGGCTTGGCTTCAGTCATCCGACCTTGAGCCCTGGGTACAGGACAAGTTGGTCGATGTCCCCTGCCGAGGCGAAAACCTCTTTGGCAAGCCCATGGCGGAAAAGGCTGCACAAATTGAGACTGAGACTCTCACCAGGACCAGGCTTTCTAGGAAGACCTCCGCCCCTTCCCAGAAAAAGAAGGGCTCGGGAAAAAAGACCTTTTACCCGAGGAAGGCGGCTGCCTACAAACAATACCCCCATTATCAGGCCCCTGCAGCTCCCCAACAGGGCCAGCAGGCCAAGGGACGGGGTAACGGGTCCCGTAGGCAGCAAGCCCCCAAGCCTGCGCCCCAGCACCGGAGGCCGGCTGGTTCACTTCGCCGACAGGTGGTCCAGCATCACCGCAGATGCCTGGGTGCTTCAGGTCGTGCGAGAGGGCTACCTTCTCCACTTCCATCAGGTCCCTCCCTCCTATTTTCCGGGAGAGCCTCCGCGCCCCCCTCTGCACAGGGAGTTGCTCCTTCAGGAGTTAGCAGGTCTTCTGCAGGATCGGGCGGTGGAACCGGTGCCACACCACCTGAGAGGTCAGGGCTTCTATTCAAGGTATTTTCTGATACCAAAGAGAACAGGAGGCCTCCGACCCATCCTGGACTTGCGCAACCTCAACAAGTTCCTTGTGCGGGAGAAGTTCAAAATGCTTACCCTTGGAATCCTTCTGCCCTATCTCCAGCAGGGAGATTGGCTATGCTCCTTGGATCTAAAGGATGCTTACACGCACATCCTCATCCACCCAAGCCACCGCCAATACCTAAGGTTTGTGGTGGCAGGAAATCATTACCAGTACAGAGTACTGCCCTTCGGCCTGTCCTCCGCACCGCGAGTCTTCACAAAATGTCTCGCGGTCGTGGCGGCCCATCTCCGGCTTCACGGCCTCTATGTTTTTCCGTACCTCGACGACTGGCTCATCAGAGCAGCGTCCGCTCAGGAGGTCACCACCGCCACGTGCCGCACGGTGACTCTGCTGCAGCACTTGGGCTTTGTCATCAACTTCGCAAAGTCCACTTTGCTCCCCTCACAGGATCTCGAGTTCATCGGCGCAAGGCTGCACACCCCTCAGGCGCGAGCGTACCTACCGCTCGACAGGGCTCAGCGGCTCATGGACCTAGCCGACCGCTTTCGCAGCCAGCCCCTGGTCTCCGCCAGGCGCTTCCTGAGACTGCTCGGCCATATGGCTTCCACCGTCCATGTGACCCCCAATGCCCGCCTGAATATGCGGCCTGCTCAGTGGTGTCTCCGCCAGCAGTGGCGACAGGCCACGGGCGGCCTAGCAGACCTGGTGCGCGTCTCCGAGCCGCTGGTCTCGTCTATCCGGTGGTGGCTCCGGCAGCCGAACCTGGTATTGGGAATGCCTTTCCAGTCACCTCAGCCGACCCGGGTGCTGACCACCGATGCATCCCTCCTGGGCTGGGGAGCCCATTGCCAAGAGGCACGTACTCAAGGCCTCTGGACCAAGTGGGAGTCTGCTCAGCAGATCAACTTCCTGGAGCTCAGGGCGATCCGCCTAGCTCTCAAGGCCTTCTCCCACCTGACCTCCCAACAGTCCGTCCTTGTCCAGACGGACAATCAAGTTGCCATGTTCTACGTGAACAAGCAGGGGGGCACGGGCTCCTTCCTCCTCTGCCGGGAGGCACAGAAGCTCTGCTCTTGGGCCGTCAGTCACGGCATTCTCCTCAAGGCAGTTTATCTCCCGGGCCAAGAAAATTGCCTGGCGGACAAACTCAGCAGGGTCCTCCAGCCGCACGAGTGGCGTCTGGACCCCTTGATTGTTCAGAAGCTCTTCCTCAGGTGGGGCCTCCCCACAGTGGATCTCTTTGCCAGTCCTCACAACCGGCAGCTTCCTCGCTTCTGCTCTCGTCAGCCTCACCCCCTTCGGGTGGCGGCGGACGCCTTTCTGATCTCATGGTCGGGGAGCCTTCTGTACGCTTTCCCTCCCATCCCGTTAGTCTCTCGGACCCTTTTCAAGGTTCTCCGAGACAAAGCTTTCATGATCCTGGTGGCCCCTCGCTGCCCCAGGCAGCCGTGGTTTCCGCTCTTGCTGCAACTGGCGGTGGAGGATCCAATCCCTCTGGGGGTGCAACCGGATCTCCTCACCCAGGATCAGGGGTCCCTACTGCACCCCAACCTCAGGTCTCTCAACCTCATGGCCTGGCTGCTGAGAGGGTAGTCCTTGCTCCTCTCCTCTTGCCGGCAGAGGTGGAGGAGGTCGTCTTGGCTTCGCGACGGCCTTCTACCCGCAAATGCTACGCCCTTAAATGGCGTCGCTTTGCAGTCTGGTGTACCCAACAGTCTCAGGATCCCTTCTCCTGCCCGGTGTCGGTGATCTTACAGTACTTGCTACACCTCTCTAATCTGGGACTTAAGTCCAACTCCGTCAAAGTTCACCTCAGTGCTCTTTCCGCACATCATGTGCCGGTGGACGGCAGACCTCTCTCCAACGACCCTCTCGTAGCGAGGTTTCTCCGAGGTCTCCTACTACTTAAACCACCTCTGCGCCCGCCAGCGCCTGACTGGGACCTGAATGTGGTTTTACAGCGGATCACCTGTCCGCCTTTTGAACCTATGGCTACCTGCTCTCTCCGTTTTCTGTCTTGGAAAACGCTGTTCTTGATAGCCCTCACTTCCGCTAGGCGCGTAAGTGAATTACAGGCCCTCGTGTCTGATCCCCCCTACACTCGGTTCTACAAGAATAGGGTAGTCCTACGGACTCACCCAAAGTTTCTGCCTAAAGTGGTCTCCCCTTTTCACTTGAATCAGGAGGTGGTACTTCCAACCTTCTTTCCCAGACCACACTCCAGCCGAGCTGAGACGGTCCTCCATACCCTGGACTGTAGAAGGGCGTTGAACTTCTACCTTGACCGTACGCGGGAGCACCGTAAAGCTGCGCAGCTTTTTGTGTCCTTTGACCCCAATAAATTGGGGCTCCCGGTCTCCAAGCGTACTCTGTCCATCTGGGTTGCGGACTGTATCTCTTGGGCTTATGGGGCAGCCGGACTCGCCTTAGAAAGTCGAGTCACGGCTCATTGCGTTCGGGCAAAGGCCACGTCAGTGGCTTACCTCCGCTCTGTTCCGCTGGCAGACATCTGCCGGGCCGCTACTTGGTCTTCGAGCCAGACCTTTGCGGTCCATTACTGTCTCGAGAGGGAGTCCCGTAGGGACAGTGCTTTCGGACAGGCAGTCCTCCGTAATCTCTTTGAGGTCTGAGCAACTCCTACCCTCCATCCCGGATGTGGGCTACCGGTGGGTGATAATTCAGCGAAGATTCTTTCCTTCTGTGCTGCTGAGCTAGAGGGAGCTCATTTTTGTGCTTAGGGTCTCCGGTAGCCTTGAGCTTGGGAGTCCCATAAGTGAGGACTGACTTCCTGCTTGGTCCTGGAGAAAGCGTAGTTACTCACCTGTAACAGGTGTTCTCCAGGAGCAGCAGGAATCAGTCCTCACTACCCTCCCTCCTCCCCTTGGAGTTGCAAGCGTCTGCTTATGTTCTTTTTGCAAAGGTTTATGCTGTCTTTTTTAGCTATGTCATCTGACTGGCTAAGATGGCACCCTTCGGGCGGGAAGAGTACCGCGCATGCGCGCTGCAATTCCCAAAGGCTTTCTGTGAAAGCGGGGGAAATTTGCTCCGCGAGGGCTCCGTCGGCGCCGACGTCACCCATAAGTGAGGACTGATTCCTGCTGCTCCTGGAGAACACCTGTTACAGGTGAGTAACTACGCTTTACCCGAGGAAGGGACAGGCTTACAGAAACTATCCCACTTACCAGGCCTCCCCAGCAGGGGCAGCAGGCCAGGGGATGCGGGAATGGCCCTCATAAGCCTCAAACCCCCAAGCCTCCAGCTCCTGCTCCTGCCCATCAGGGAGGGGATTTTTGACTCCCACTGCATAGCTCCTCTCCCACCAGTGGTTTGGCCCTGCACAGGAGGTCGGCTGTCCCTGTACGCCCACAGGTGGCCAGCCATTACATCCGATACTTGGGTTCTAAGGATAGTCCAAGACGGCTATCTTCTCCATTTCAGCCAAGTACCTGCCTCCTATTTCCCAGGAGAGCATTTCAGACCCCTCTTGCACAAGAACCTTCTCTTGCAGGAGTTAGCTAGTCTTCTCAAGGATCAGGCGGTGGAACCGGTGCCCCACCATCTGCAGGGAAAAGGCTTTTACTCCAGGTATTTCCTGATACCGAAAAGACAAAGAGGCCTTCGCCCCATCCTGGACCTGCGAAATCTCAACAAGTTCTTGGTGAGGGAAAAGTTCAAGATGCTTTCACTTTGGATACTTCTGCCTTACCTCCAGCAGGGAGACTGGCTATGCTCCTTGGACCTAAAGGATTCTTACACACACATCCTCATACATCCAGGACCTCCTAACCTAGAGGCAGGGTTCCCTCGTGCATCCCAATCCCAGATACCTCAATTTGATGGCCTGGCTGCTGAGAGGGTAGGCCTGGCACCTCTTCTCCTACCCGTAGGGGTAGAAGAAGTGGTGTTGGCCTCCAGGAGGCCATCCACCAGAAAATCCTATGCTTGTAAATGGCGCAGGTTCCAAGTGTGGTGTCAACAGCATGCTGTGGAATCCTTCTCATCTCAGGTTCCCAACGTGTTGCAGTACCTGCTGCATCTCTCTGAGCTGGGACTCAAGTCTAACTCAGTCAGGGTCCACCTGAGTGCCTTGTCGGCTAACCATATCCCGATAGATGGTCAGCCTCTCTCTGCTCACCCCTTGGTAGCCAGGTTTCTCAGGGGCCTGCTCCTGCTGAAACCTCCAATCCACCCTCCGGCGACGGAGTGGGATCTCAATGTGGTCTTGCAGCAACTTACTTGCCCTCCTTTCGAGCCGATGTCCACTTGCCATCTGCGCTTCCTTTCCTGGAAGGTGCTCTTCCTGGTAGCGCTCACGTCGGCTAGGCGTGTGAGTGAGCTGCAGGCTCTAGTGTCAGATAGGCCATACACACGGTTTTACAATACACCCCAAGTTCCTCCCAAAAGTGGTTTCCTCGTTTCACCTCAACCAACCTTCTTTCCCAGGCCACATACCAATAAGGCAGAAGCAGTTCTACATACCCTGGACTGTAAGAGGGCGCTCACCTTCTACTTGGAGCGTACGCGGGGACATGGAGGGCTTCTCAGCTCTTCGTCTCTTATGACCCTAGTAAATTGGGTCTCCCTGTCTCTAAGCGCACGTTATCCACCTGGGTGGCAGACTGCATCTCCTGGGCGTACAGGGCAGCTGACCTTTAGCTGCAGGGTTGTATCACGGCCCACTGTGTCAGGGCTAAGGCCGCATCAGTAGCTAATCACCGCTCTGTTCCATTGGCAGACATCTGCCGGGCCGCAACTTGGTCTTCAAGCCAGACTTTTGCAGCCCATTACTGCCTAGAGAGGGAGTCCCAACGGGACAGCGTTTTCGGTCAGGCGGTACTCCGGAATCTATTCAAGATTTAGGCAACTCCAACCCTCCAGCCCTCTGGTGTGAGGCTACCATGGGGGATGCATTCTCAGAGAAAGTTCTCTCGCTGTTGTTGCGGCTTGCCTAGAGGGAGCCTTTTTTCAGCTTATAGGTTCTCGGTAGCCTGTAGCTAGGGAGTCCATATGTGAGGACTGACGTCCTGCTTGTTCCTGGAGAAAGCGTAATTACTCACCTGTAACAGGTGTTCTCCAGGGACAGCAGGAATCAGTCCTCACAACCCTCCTTCCTCCCCTGGAGTTGCCAGTCCTATTATTGTTTTTTATTCTTTTTGCCGTCTTTTTAGCTATGTCATCTGACTGAGCAAGATGGCACCCTTGTGCGGGAAGGGGACCGCGCATGCGCGAGGCATTCCCAAAGGCTTTCTTTGAAAGCTGGGGAAATTGCTCTGCACGAGGGCTCCGTCGGCGCTGACATCACCCATATGTGAGGACTGATTCCTGTTGTCCCTGGAGAACACCTGTTACAGGTGAGTAACTACGCTTTCTCCTCTCTGTAGAAAATCTGAAGATTGAGAGGAAAAGAGATTGATTAAACACTCGTGAACGACCACCTTGTATACAGAAAAGTGACTCTTATTTGAGCATGACGTGGGAAGCTCCACTAGACCGCGGTCTTTTTGGTAATCATAGGAGGAGGGAAAATTAGTTCAGCTCTATGCCCTTATCATGATAAGGGCCTGTTGAGCAGCCACGATTTGGAAGGATCTGGAAGAGTATAGCAGCCTCACACAACCTCAGTGCCCCATCCCTCCCTTCCCCCCCCACTCTCTCCTGAAGATTACAGAAGGCTCTCGGGGGGATCTGCCTGCCAGCCACCTTCCACACAGTGTAGTAAAAACAAAACTAGCCAGTGAAGCAGTTTCTGTGGAGTAGAGCTGAACCCAGCATGAATCCTACGCCTGGGGCTCTTAAGAGGTGAGTACCAAGTCTTGACCTTGTCATTGTCCGTGTCGGGGGCTCCCGTTTCCATCTCTGAGAGACCCAATTCAGGATGGATTGCTAGCGACCATAGTGTCCTGCCATTTTATGCACGTATTAGTAACTTTTGTGCCTATTGTGCGCCTGGTGGTTATGCGATTCTAACGTATGTTCCGCCCAAGCAGCAACAATGCGTGCTTCTTTCCTAGAATCTTTAGCATGCGTAACGTAAAAGCGCAGTTGACGCATGCTTATGGGCCGACACAGCCTTAGCATGTGCTCTTGTAATACTTGCCCTAACTCTTTCTCCTTGACCTGTGGCAAGTGAGGAGCCTCATCCTTGGATTCTGGACTCTGCCTTTTTGGCACAGCAGCTTTTGAGTCGCGCCTGGAGGGCCTGCTTTCCTCTTTGTCAGGGGATGTAGTTAGTCTGACCATACCTGCCTCAGGGCAGAAGGTGACGGATGACGCTATAGGTAAGGATATTCAGACAGCTGGAGACTCCAGTGACCATGCTTAAGGCTGTCTTCATCCTCTAGGGGGTCTGTGGCAGCTATGCCCCCTGGTGTTGGGGAGCTTTATCCGAGAGGAGAGCTTCCGGATCCTGCAATGTCCCCCCCAGAATTATTTTCCTTTTTACAACAGGCCTGGTCCTTCTGACGTGGAAATTCAGACATGGATTATCCACTGTTAGAAACAGGATACTGGACTTGGTGGACCTTTGCTCTGGCCTACTGTGACAGTTCTTATGTTCTAATTTCTCACTGAAATGCTTTCTTACGCGAGCATTTTTGTGAAGGACAGAGCGGAATATTTGTCTATAAATGACTATATTGAGAGATGATGAGTCTGATTTGTAACTAAAACAGCTGACTGGAAAAGCAGACATACTTATTGGATTGAGAGAGAGTCCCTGTTACAGGTACTGAATTCTTAAGCAGCTAAATCACCTTCTAGTAAATTAGTTGCTGCTGGGGTAAGGAACATTAGTCTTTTGGATTTTGAAAGATTTTTGGCACATACTCCTCATTCTGTCCATCAAACCATGAGCTTTATCAGAAAACAAATTCAGTGTTATGCATTTCCTAAGAGAAAATATACCTCTGAAAGCATGAGAATAGCCTAGATATATCCTTGCCCATATCTCAAAACTGATAATGTACAAACGCTGATGGCTGCCTACCGTGTGTATGAATAGAAATTTGTAAGTTACAAAACTCGATGTTTGGTCTGGCAGAAGGAATCATTTTGCTGGTTGCCATTCTGTATCCCTTAACCTTACTGCTAGTCAGCTGGTCAGTCGGATTCGTTCATGCCCTTGTGCCAGAAATCTGGGTTCTCGGCAGGCTCTTCTGTCTGTTAGGAAACCTGGGTAAGAAGAAGCCAAGGATACTGCAGTACATTTGGTGTCATTTCTGGCTAAGCTCTGTGTCAGATCGGTGGAAGATAATAATATCAGGCTGCAAAGAATCAAGAAAGAGCGAGCCAGCAAGGCAATATTAGAGTGCAAGCTTCCTCTCCATATCATATAGGTTCTCTTCTTTTGGTTTTCTTTCTTTTTTTAACTCGTTTAATCTGTCAGCCCTGTGGGTTGTTGGTTTTGTAACTGAGATTATTTAGTGTGCAGATGCTGTCACAAAAATGGGTGCGCTTCCATGGGTCTCTCTGCATAAATGAAGTTATAGTTTGATAAATTTAAGGTAAATGTCTTATTTTTTTAGCAAAGTTCCAGGGGTGCAACGAGAGAAAAGTATTTCCCCAAGGTCATGCTCAGCCAGAAGCCAATTTTGAACTCGTGTCTCAGGACTTCCTACTAGTCCTAGTGATTAGCTCCTTCTTCCATTCGGAAGTATATGTTGCTTTGCTCAGAAGGTAGTTCCTAAGGGTATTAGCAAAACAGGGAAATTAGGACATCCCGATAGGAGAGATTGCACTAGAAGTAAAAGTAGCCCCAGGTGCCTTAAGAAAAGAATAGACTCAAAAAATTCCAAATTACCCCTGTCAGTATGAACTGAAAAGATACTCTGAAATGCCTGTGTACAAATGCTAGAAGTCTAAAAAATAATAAGATGGGAGAGAGAATATAAAGCATTGAATGAAGCGGTGGATATAATTGATATCTCGGAGACCTGGTGGAAGGAGGATAACCAGTGGTACAAATTATATCACAATGACAAGGTAGATCAAAGTGGTAGGGGGTACGGGGTGGGGGGTGCTATATGTTAAAGAGAGTGTCGAGTCAGACAGGATATAAGTTCTACAGGATACAAAAGTGCTGTAGAATCTTTATGACTAGAAATTCCACATGAGAAGGGGAAGAGACAGACTATGAGATGCTACCAGAAACTAGGGGAGCTAACAAATTCAGCAACATATATTAATGGGCAATTTCAATTACTCCAGAATTGACTGGGGAAATGTCACATCAGGACATGCTTGGAGAAAGTTTCTAGATGAAATAAATGACTGCTTCATGGAGCAGCTGGTTCAAGGACTGACACAAGGTGGAGCTACTTTAGGCCTAATCCTTAATGGAACACAGGAGCTAGTGCAAAAGGTAATGTTGCTGGAGTCACTTGGCAATAGTAATCATAATGTGATGAAATTTGATTTAATAAATGGAGGGAGAACAGTGTTTATTTATTTTTATTTATTTCCAGGAGAAGATCAAGGTGAGTTGCATTCAGGTATAGTATGCACTGAGCTAGTGTAATCTGGGGCTGCCTTTTCTGGCCTGCAGTTGCTTAAAACCTACAGGAGACAAGCCCAGAGACACCTTCAGGAGTCTGGATATATTTGGTGCTTTATGCAGTCTAGCTCTTGGAAACTTTTACAGGGTTCAAAGGAGTCGTATCAGATGTAGTGACATTGGTTAACTCTAAATGAAATAGTGGGTACTGAGCCCTTTGATGCAATGTGCTATGTTCAGAAAAGTACTTGAACCAAACCTCTTCTTTTACTCTCATGAACAAGAAACAGCTCACAAAGAAAAACTATGGCCCCAATAGCTGCCTTGCTGCTCCCTGTTCCTCTTATTGCAGAATCGCTCCTGAAACTCTCCTCATTGTCCTCATCTAATGCCATCTTTCCTTCCTCATTCGATTCCCTTCTGCCTGACAAACAGGTCTCACTATGTAATTCTCTTTCTTCTAATCTGCAGTCTTTAGCTCCCCTTCATTGTAAACCCGCCCACTTGAAATGAAACCCCATTAGCCTTGGTTCCATTCTGGACTGCGCCTTCTTCATCTCCAGGTACGCCAGTCTGAGGAGCACTGGAGGAAGTTCCGGTCACCTAGTTCCCCGATCTCCTTATTGCTCACTATGCACATTATTGAGCAGCTCTTGCTACAGCAAAAAAACCTTACTATGCAAATGCCATCGCCTCTTCTGCTAATTCCTCCAAGCAGCCCTTTTCCTTTGGCTCCTGTTGACTCCATCTCCTGTCTCCCAAACCACCTCCTTCCTCTCCAGCTGCGGAACAATTTGGCCACTTCACGGATAAAATTTCAGATCTCTGTTCCCATTTCCCTTCTTCCTCCTCAGGTCACCCCCTCCCTCTCCTTCACATATCCGCTGCTGTCCTCTTCTCCTCAGCAGTCTAAACACTCGACGCCTATCTTTCCCCACAGATGGTCTTCATTCAATTTACCTTGGCTCATATCGCTTTCTAAACTTATTGGTTCAATGCGTAAGATTACTTGTCTCTCTGACCCTATCCTTCCTCTTTGATCTTATTTGACTTTTTAGTGTAGCTCCTTAGGGTGCATTCCATCATTCATAACTGCTTACTGTCTGGCACTGTGCCCCTCCAAGGAAGTCTGCCCCGGTCCGTCCTCCTTTTAAGAAATCTTCTCTTGACTCCTCTGTCCTGTCCCATTATCTTCCTCTTTCTAATCTTCCTTTTCTGTCTAAAGTTCTTGAATGCCTCATTTTCTCCCAGCTTACTGACCACCTCGATAAAACTAGTTCTCTTCATCCCTGTCAATCTGGATTTTGTCTATCACATAGTACTGAAACTATCCTCACTTCTCCTCTTAGCGAAGTTCACCAGTCTTATGATCATGGTAAATTTTCCCTTCTAGTATTTTTGGATCTTTCTTCTGCCTTTGATCTTGTTAATCATACTATTCTTCTTTGTCGTCTCTCTAACACTGGTATCCATGGGACTGTTCTCCATTGATTTTATTCTTTTCGGATTAACCACTCTTTCCTTATCGTCCCTCCAGTCTAGTCCCGAAGCTCTGGTTTGTGTACCTCTTCTAGCAGCTTGGAGACTGATAAAAAACTTCATTGCTTTGATGTCACTGGAGTATATATACCAAGGAACCGCCTCCTTCTTCCAGTTCTATATCAGTCTCCAAGCAGCTGGAGAGTGGTGAGCCCGGAGCTTTGGAGCTCACTAGAGGGGCAATTAAGGTTTTAGTCAACTAGGATAGCTGGGTTGTAGGTGAAGGATCGTTTAGATCTAGTTTGGCCTTTTTTCTTTTAGTTGTTAGGTAGCTGGTGCTTTAAGGACTGAGATTGGTGCAGAAACAGCCCCGCCCCCTCCCCTGGCAGTTCTGGAGCTACAGGGATCTTGGTAGAACTGGACCATTGGGACAAGAGGGGGTTAAGTGCCGGTTTCCCGATCCCACGGAGATGGGTAGGGAGCTGGGGCGGTAAGCTCTTCAGCGCGCCAGAAGTTTTGCCTGCAGGCACTGAGAGCGGAAGTCGTGGTTCCGGTGAGAGACAGCGGCGGCGAAGTCAAGCAGCGGCTGTGCTTTGCGCGGGCTGCTCACTCACCGGCGGACATCCAGAGGCTGCTGTCGGCGGGAAAAGGGAGCTCAGCTCAACAGGAGGTAAGCGGCTGCAAGGGACTGCATGCAATGCCGCGATTCCCGGGCTGCTGGGTAGGCCGGGCCACGTGGCTGCCGGGCGGGAAACGCCGCGGCGGTGCAGAGCCCTGCAGTAGCGCGGGGTTAGGCGGTACAGTACCGTTTCTCTAGTGCGGGGGATAGGTCCTCACACGAAAAAAGAGGTGACTGTGTGGAAAGCGTTTAAAAAAAAAAAAAAAAGGCATCGGAGCTCCGGGGCTCCAGGCAATGCTCTGAGACTGTGGGAGGAGTGCAGAGTGTGCAGGGGCCTGAGGCTGGGTTAGGTGGAGAGTATGCCATCTAAACCACAGTGCGTGCTCTGTGGGTCACGACGCAGTGCAAGAGACAGGGGTGCAGGAGCAGCACTTGTTGGAGGCCGTGGCGGGCCCTTCCACGGCTCCGGAGGGGTCTCCCACCATCCAATCCGTTGGCGAGGGGTTTGGAGGCAATTTTTTCCACAGATTTTGTGGCCTTAATGCAGCAGGTCTTTGGGGGTGCGAACAAGGGAGTCCCGTCAGCAGGCGCTAGGCAGGGGCTAGCGGAGAAGAGACTGAGGACGCTCTTAAAGGCGGGAGCTGCAAAGGTACAGGCAAAGAGGGCTAGAACGGAGAAGGACACGGTGCTGTTGGTGACGTCCGAGGGGGGTTGCTCAGAGGAGGGTGAGCAGGACCTCGACCTCAAGGAGGAGTTAGAGGAAGGTGAGATAACGGAGCAAGAGGACCAGGCACAGGTGGTCCGCATATTTCGTAGGGAGGAGTTGCCAGCGCTCATATTGGAGACGCTCAGGGCGCTCAATATGCCCGTTTTAGGAGCGGTGGAGGAGTCGGCCTTGGAAGACCCCTTATTGCAGATGTTTCGGAAGAATCAGAGAGCGTTTCTGATACACAAGGTGATCAGGGAGATGATTCAGGGAGCATGGGAGTCTCCCGAAGTGAGTCTCAAAGGGGCAAGAGTGATGGGCCGGCTTTACCTGCCAATGGAGCAGGACAAAGAGTTGTTTCAGTCCCCAAGAGTGGATGCTGCGGTGGTGGCAGTTACCAAGAAAACTACCATCCCGGTAGAGGGTAGCACGGCACTTAAGGACCTGCAGGATAGGAAGATGGATACTTTAAGGCAGGTGTTTGGTGTGTCTGCTCTGTCCGTACAGGCCTCTATTTGTGGGGTGTGGGTACCCAGAGCATGTCTGCGGTTGTCGCAACGGCTCCAGGGGGAGCAGGTGGACTTGGCAGCTGCAGAAGCGACCAGATTGGAGTCAGGGACAGCATATTTGGCTGACATTCATTATGAGCTTATTCGAGGGTTGTCAAATAGTATGGCGTCGGTAGTGGCAGCGAGAAGGTATTTGTGGCTGCGCAACTGGGCGGCTGATGGGTCGTCTAAAGCTAGGTTGAGTAAGTTACCGTTCAGGGGTAAGCTTCTGTTTGCAGAGGATTTGGAGAAGTTAGTGAAAGAACTAGCCGAGTCCTAGGGTGGCCACCTTCCGGAGGATAAGCAGAAACAGGGGCGGTCCAATTTTCCGGCTAAGTCGCCACAGAGAGAGTTTCATCGTTTTTGGTCGCCTCGGTTCAACCCAGGTCAAAGGGACTGTTTTCCTTACCGCAACCATGGGTTTCGAGGCTTCAGAGGCGCAGGCAGAGGTTTTACAGCCTCCGCCTCCTCAAATATTAGAAAATCATAATGAAGCGAGGAGGACCCAGGCGGGCTTGGTCGCAGTAGGAGGGCGACTAAGAGAATTTTACCCAGCCTGGGTCCATATTACGTCTGACCAGTGGGTACTGGAGGTGATTCGAGAGGGTTATGCCTTGGAGCTGGTTCGGCCGGTGACTGACTCGTTCGTGCACTCTCCCGGCGGAATGTTGCTCAAGGGCGTAGCCATCAGACACACAGTGGATCGGCTGGTTGACCTCAAGGCAGTAGTGCCAGTGCCCTGAGACGAATGCGGGTCCGGTCGATACTTCATTTATTTTGTGGTGCCGAAAAAGGAAGGTACTTATCAGCCAAACCTGGATCTCAAAAGAGTGAATCGTTGTCTACGAGTGTCCCATTTTCGAATGGAGACATTGCGGTCAGTCATAGTAGCAGTTCGGAAAGGGGAGTTTCTGACCACCTTGGATTTGACGGAGGCGTATCTACACATTCCCATTCGTCAGGAACACCTGCGGTTTCTCAGATTCGCGCTTCCCATGGGTCATTTTCAGTTCCAAGCATTGCCTTTCGGGCTGGCGACAGCTCCACGTACGTTCACCAAAGTCATGGTGGTGGCGGCAGCGCTCAGAAAGGAAGGCATCTTAGTACACCCTTACTTGGACGATTGGCTCATTCGAGCAAAGTCAAGAGCCGAGAGCAAGCAGGCCACAAGCAGAGTGGTGGCATTCCTGCAAAGCCTAGGCTGTGTAGTCAATATGGCAAAAAGCACGTTAGCTCCCCCTCAGAGTCTGGAATATCTGGGAGCAAGGTTCGATACGAAGGCGGGCAAGGTGTTTCTTCCCCAGCACCGAGTGCTCGGGTTGAGGAAGCTGTTCTGCGAGTTCCTGAACAGACCGCGTCCCACAGCATGGCATTATTTACAGTTGCTCGGGACGATGGCAGCAACTCTGGAATTAGTGCCGTGGGCGAGGGCTCACATGAGACCGTTGCAGAGATCGCTGCTGAGGCGGTGGTCGCACCAACACGACTCGTTGTCCCGAATATTGCCTTGTCCGATAGAGATGCGGCGGGCGCTACAGTGGTGGTTGGCGCCAGGGTGTCTGGAAAGGGGAATGCCCCTGGATACGCCGGACTGGGTTCCCTTGACAATGGATGCCAGTCTATTGGGCTGGGGAGCTCACTTCCAAGGCAGGTTCGTACAGGGGCAGTGGTCATATTTGGAGAAGAGTTGGTCAATCAACAGGTTGGAACTCCGGGCAGTGGCGTTAGCTTTGTGCGGGTTTCAAACTTCGGTGCACGGGAGAACGATTTGGGTGTTCTCAGACAACGCAACCGCAGTGGCTTTCATCAACAGGCAAGGGGGCACCAGCAGTGTGCCACTGGAGTCGAAGGCCGAGCAGTTATTCGAGTGGGTCGAACGGAATCTTCAAGCGCTATCGGAAGCGCATGTTGCAGGAGTGGACAATGTCGAAGCCAATTTCTTGAGTCAGGTGAGGGTAGATCCAGGAGAAGGGATTCTTCATCCGGAGGTGTTCGATATGGTGGTGCGTCGTTGGGGGTTGCCGGTGTAATGGACCTCATGGCGACCTTTCAGTCGGCAAAAGTCAGCAGGTTCTTCAGCAGGCGACGAGAAAGAATGTCCGAGGGCCTCGATGCGCTCATTCAGGTCTGGCCGGTGGACCAGCTCTTGTACGTATTTCTGCCCTGGGTGTTGATAGGCCACATAGTGCAAAAGATCGAGAGACACAGAGGGGCGGTGATCTTAATTGCACCGGATTGGCCGCAAAGGCCTTGGTATGCGGATCTCCGAAGGCTAATGGTGGAGCGGCCTTGGCGACTGCCAGTCAGGAAGGATCTGCTGTCCCAGGGGTCCTCTCTTCATGCCTCAGGTGGATCATTTTTCGCTTACGGCTTGGCTCTTGAGAGGGCTAGGTTGAGAGCAAAAGGATATTCAGACGCGATAATTACCACTTTAATGCAGGCGTATAGGAGGTCGACATCGTTGGCGTATATTCGTGTGTGGCGGATTTTTGAAGCTTGGTGTTTAGACAAGCAGGTAAGCGCGATAAGGGCGTCAATCCCGCAGATTCTGGCGTTCTTGCAAGATGGAGTTCAGAAAGGTCTGGCGGTGTCCACTTTACGAGTACAGTTGGCAGCACTGTCCTGTTATAGAGTAAAGATCAAAGGGGAAGCTATAGGAGCTCACCCTGATTTGAAGCGGTTTTTAAGGGCAGTGTTACTTTTGCGACCTCCATCTCAGCAGGTGGTTCCTCTTTGGGACCTGTCTCTGGTTTTAGAGGCGTTGGTGCAAGAACCGTTTGAGCCTTTGGCTAGGGCGTCCTTGAAGGATCTTACCCTTAAGGTGGTATTCCTGGTAGCAATCTGTTCGGCCAGGAGAGTGTCTGAGTTACAGGCCTTGTCCTGCCGGGATCCTTTTTTATCCTTTTACGATTCCAAGGTGGTTTTAAGGACTGTTCCGTCTTTTCTGCCAAAGGTGGTTTTGCCGTTTCATGTTAATCAGGTGGTTTCTCTGCCAGTTCTCGAAAGAGGGGCAGGTTCGTCAGCAGAGGAGCATGTGCATCTGTTGGACGTGTGTCGAAGTTTGAAGAAGTATATTCGGCAGACACAGGAGTTTCGAAAATTGGATAGACTGTTTGTTCACTTCGGGGGGAATAAGAAGGGAGAAGCGGTGTCTAAGGCTTCCGTTTCTAGATCATTTCATTCATTTATTTAGGCTTGATATATGGATCAAGGCGGCGATTTCGGCAGCGTATGTCTTAAAGGGTAAACGGGTTCCGGATGGGCTAAAGGCGCATTCAACGAGAACTCAGGCAGCTTCGTGGGCTGAGTTCAAATTGGTGCCGGCGTTGGATATCTGTAAAGCAGTGACTTGGTCGTCGTTGAATACCTTTGTGCGTCACTACCGCCTGGACATGCAGGCAGCAAGGGATACCTGTTTCATTGCAGCAGTGCTTCAGACTGGGCAAGCAGGTCCCTCCCGATAGTTCTCTTTCACTGCTCTGTTACATAACCAGAGTTTCGGGACTAGACTGGAGGAACGATAAGGAAGGTGAAGTTAGACTTACCTGCTAATTGTTGTTCCTTAAGGAACTCCAGTCTAGTCCTGTATCCCGCCCAGAGGATGGATGTTTGAAGGTCGTCCTGAAGCACTGGAAGCATTTGAATTGTCACAGGTAAGAGGTATTTTGGTTCTCTAAGGGTGTTATGATCTCAGGGGGATCTACCGGGGTCCCTTTGCTCCATACAGGGGAGAGAGCGGGCCTGAAAAGTTCGAACCTCAGTTGGATCGTTAGTTAGTTTAACGTTAGTTTTGAATGGTGTTATTACTTAATTGTTGCTCCGGTGAGTATGCTTTGTCAATAGGTTACTGGAAGAAGGAGGCGGTTCCTTGGTATATATACTCCAGTGACATCAAAGCGATGATGTTTTTATCAGTCTCCAAGCTGCTAGAAGAGGTACACAAACCAGAGTTTTGGGACTAGACTGGAGTTCCTTAAGGAACAACAATTAGCAGGTAAGTCTAATTTCACCTTTGTAGTCATCAACTCTCGCTCCTCCTCACCTCATTCACTTGTTTGTGGTGTTCTCAGGCTTGCACTCCTTTCTTTTCAACATCTTCCTGGCCCCCTCGCTATGTTGATTCAGCAGTTTGGTATCTCTGCCTACTACTATGCTGACGACATCTTGATTGTTCATCATACAAATCCACTGGCTGCTGATCTGTCCTCTTTAAATGCTTGTCTTTCTGCTGGGCTTCCTGGCTATTTGATAATCATCTTGTACTGAATGTTCAAAAAAACGCTGCAATCTGGCTGTCTCCTTCTCCTAGTCCCCCCTACAATCGCTCCTATATTTTCTGATGTTCTCATTGCTCTAACTCCTACGCTTAAATATCTTGGCGTGACTCTTGAATCCACTCTGTCTTTCCATGATCACATCAGCTCTGTCATTAAACACTCCTATTTTGCACTCTGCCAAATCTGTTCCATTCACTCTTTTCTGTCTCCATCATCCCTTGCCACACTTCTCCTTGGTCTTGTTGTCTCCAGGTTGCTTTATTGTAATACAGTTAACTCATGGCTCCTGGGTTATGAAATCAAGAAACTCCAATAGGTGTAGAATTTCACAGTTCATATCCTTGCTTCTGCTTCCAGGTTTGACCACATCACCCCTCTTCTGATTAGACAACATTGGCTTCCTGTCTCCTTTAGGATTGAATATGAGTCTGAATCTCACACAAAGCAGTGCACACTGGTCTTCGAGCCTGACTCTCTTCACTCATCCTCCTGCATACCCCTCACAGAGTTCTTCGATCATTACATACTAATCATCTTCATCTTCCTTCTGTTGCATGAGCAAGATTAGAATCCATGTGATAATCAGCTTTCTTGCTCCCTCCCTTTGGATTGATCTCCCTCCTGATCTTCTATTGGAACCCTCTTATCTCAAATTTAATGCTTCTCTTAAAACGCACCTGTTTTTAAAAGCATTCCCTTCTCTTGGACAGTACGGTGGTTTGGCTCTGTCCTTTTCTCTTTCTGTCCTCGGCTTTTCTCCTTCGAATGGCCTTTCTTACTGATATTGGAGTTCTTTTCCTGTTTCATGCACTATTGTTTTTATTGTAAACTGCCTTGCTGTTTCAAATTGGCAGTATATCAAATTTTAAATAAACTAAACTATTTATTTATCAGCAGTTAACCCTGTTCTGGCAATGCCAATCAATAGGGTGTACAAATGTTACAAAAAAAACAAGATACTGGGGATTGACGCAGAAAAAGCTTTTGATCGGGTTGATTGGGAATACCTATGGTGTGTTCTGGAGAAAATGGGCTTTGGCTCTAATTATATCTGTTGGGTTCGGAGTCTTTATCAGATGCCCCAGGCGTGCGTTCGGATCAATGGGGGACACTCGAGACACTTTTTGCTGGAATGGGGCACGCGACAGGGTTGCCCTCTCTCGCCCCTGCTCTTTGCACTCGCGATGGAACCCTTGGCTCAGAGCTTCCGAGAACATCTAGGCTTGCGGGGGGTTCATATTGGCCCTGCGGAATATAGGATTGCACTCTTTGCGGATGACATCATACTGTCCCTGGTGGATCCGTCCACTTCCCTTCCAGTTGCGATGCAGTTGTTCGAAAACTATGCTCGGGTATCCGGTTTTAAAATTAATTACACTAAATCGGAGATCTTGAATGTTGGGGTCCCCGGGGCGGTTTGTGCAGAGCTTCAAGCGGCTTATCCTCTTCGCTGGGTGTCCGGAGCTTTACATTATTTAGGGGTGCATTTGACTGTGGAAAGGGCAGACCTTTTTAAGGCCAACTATGATCCCTTGCTTCGTCAGATTCGGCGGGACCTAGAGGTTTGGAATGGCCTGCTCCTGTCTTGGTTCGGGCGTATAGCCGTAGTCAAGATAGTGATTGTTCCCTGCTTTCTTTACTTTTTTCAGGTTCTGCCGCTTCCCATCGCGTGGGCCACTTTGGCGACCTGGCAGCAGCTGCTTATGAAATTCATCTGGCATTATCGTCGCCCGCGTTTGGCGCGACAGGTTCTTTATGCCCGTACGCGCTCTGGAGGTATGGGCATGCCCAATTTATATTGGTACTACGCGGCGGCGCAATGTTGGGCGGGAGTGGAGTGGATGATTGCTGATAGCACTAAGCGATGGGTACAACTGGAAATGAACTTGGCGGGGGGAGCCGGCTTGGGAGACTGGCTGTGGCTTGGTCCAAAACTCCGCTGTGGTAAGCGCACTAGCAATCCCTATATTCTTCATACCCTCCGTTGTTGGGACCAGCACTTTCGATCTCGAGACATGGACTTAACCCCTTTAGCTCCTATAGTAGACAACGCCTTTTTTCCGCCGGGGTTAAGTGATACAGTCTTCCGGCAGTGGGGACATCACGGTCTTAGCCGGGTCGGACAACCTTTTGATGATGGTCAATTACAACCTTTTCGTGCGTTACAAGAGGAATTTGACATTCCGGCCAGGCAACATTATCAATATATGCAAGTGACACATTGGGTTCGATCCAGGCTTGTTCGGCCCCAGGTTGCTCGGGCCCTGACAGATTTGGAACGTTACTGTGAGGGGTGCACTACCACTAAGGGACTCGTGGCGACCCTGTATGCCCACTTGCAGGGATCTCAATCGTGTTCTACTAGACACAGGGAACTTTGGAACTCCGACTTGAATCTCTCCTATACTGAGCAGCAGTGGGAAAGGGCGGAAGCTCACTTGTGGAAGAGTGCGGTAGCGATTAATGCCCGTGAAACCAATTATAAAATATTGTACCATTGGTACATGACTCCGGCGCGGATTGCGCGCATATATCCTGGGGCGGTGGACCTCTGCTGGCGTAACTGTGGGCAACGGGGTACCCTAGGGCACATTTGGTGGGATTGCCCTCGCATTCACGCCTTTTGGAGGGGTATACAATTCCGGATGCAACTGCTTCTGGGAGTGAGTGTCCCTTGGGATCCGGGGATTTTCCTGTTTGGGGCCTCGGTGCCGGGTGCACGGGCTCTGCAGCTTGCTTTACTTCGCCATGGCCTGAATGCAGCTAGGCTATCCCTTGCCGCAGCTTGGAAGCGTGCCTTGGCCCCCTCCTTTCAGGCTTGGCTGGAACGGATGTGGGATATGTATACCATGGAACGAGGGGTGGCGGTCAGTAGGATGCGCTTGGCGCGCTTTGAGTTGGTGTGGGCACCCTTTGTCTCTCGTTACGGTACATGACTGTGCTGGATAAGAGGGGGGGACTATGCAAACTTTAAAGGGAGCTCGCCCCCTGAGTGTGTCTTTTGCTCACCACCTTCCCGTGCTTAAACGCTAGCAAGCCATAGTTGGGGGGATTGGGAGGTTGGGTGGGAGGGGGGTCCTGGGCTAGGGAGGGTTCGGGGGGGGGAGAAAGGGAGGTTGAGGGGTTACTGTTCCCCGTTTCCTTATTCTAAAAACTGCAAAAATGAAGGCATATTGTTGAATGTTGTTGTGATCTGAAATTATGTTATTTCTGTCGCATCTTCTTTGAAGATCTTTGTGGTTTATGATTCTATGTATTCTTTGGAAGCCTTTCAATAAAAAAAAAACAAAAAAAACAAGATACAGAAATTGACGCTCACAACCTCCCACCCCTCTACCACCCTCACCGCAGCCCCTCAAACAATACCGTTTTCAGCGCTTTACGAAAAGGCAGCAAAGCTCTAAGCACGCACCTCCAAAGGCAAAGCGTCCCACAGCTCTGCCACTACTCCGAAAAACCCTAGCCTGCCCTCGTATAGTGTCTACTACCTCCAGGCCAGGAATGTCCAGCAACCTACCATCCGTAGACCGTAACTGCCTCCCAAGCTCATACTACCTCAGGGAGTCACAAGATAAACTGGGTGCCCTTCATGCAAAACCTTAAAGGCTACCACTATAATCTTAAACATACAATGCTCATGGACTGGAGCCAGTGAAACTACCAGGCAAAGGGCCAGCACTTTCCCTGCACGGCACCCCCTATCTGCGGTGTTCTGGACTACATGCAACCAATGGATAGATTTCTTTGACAGGCTTACCTAGAGGGCATTACAATAATCAAGAGTGCCCAAACGCAGGGCCACCAGACCCAAAAACAGCCTCATCTGCCGAACTAACCTCAAATTCAGCCACGTCGTATGCACCACTTGCATAATTGTTTATTAGAAACATGATGACAGAAAAAGACCACAAGGCCCATCTAGTCTGTCCTTCCATAACAACAACAACTATAACAGTCCACTTTTTACCTTTAGAGATCCTCTGTGTTGGTCCCATGCTTTTTTGAATTCAGTTACTGTCCTCATCTTTACCACCTCCACTGGGAGACTATTCCACGGATCCATTACTCTTTCCGTAAAGAAATATTTCCGCATATCACTCCTGAATCTATCTCCCTTCACCCTCATCCCATGTCCCCTCGTCGCAGAACTTGCTTTCAATTGAAAGAGGCTCTCTCCCTGAACATTTATGCCACGGAGGTATTTAAACATCTCAATCATATCACCTCTATCCCACCTTTCCTCTAAGGTGTACATATTAAGATCCTTAAGTCTGTCCTTATATGCTTTATAATGAAGACCACTAATCATCTTAGTAGCAACCCTCTGCACCGACTCCATCCTGTTCACATCCTTTTGAAGGTGCGGTCTCCAGAATTGCACACCATACTCCAAATGAGGTCGCACCAAGGACTTATACAGAGGCATTATCACCTCCTTTTTTCTGCTAGCCATTCCTCTCCGTATGCACCCAAGCATCCTTCTAGCTTTTGCCGTCGCCTTTTCTACCTGTTTAGCTACTTTAAGATCATCGGACACAACTACGCCTAGGTCCCGCTCTTCTTTAGTGGACAAAAGTACTTCACCTCCTATACTGTATTGCTCCCTTGGATTGCTGCAGCCCAAATGCATGACCTTACATTTTTTAACATTAAATCCCAGTTGCCAAATTCTAGACCATTCTTCAAGCTTAGCCAGATCCCTCCTCATGTTATCTACACCTTCCTGGGTGTCTACTTTATTGCATATTTTGGTATCATCCGCAAAGAGGCAAACCTTACCCGACAGCCCTTCCGCTATATCACTAACAAAGATGTTAAAAAGAATCGGACCAAGGACAGATCCCTGGGGCACACCACTGGTAACATCCTTCTCCTCAAAGTGAGCTCCATTTACTTGTACTCTTTGTCGCCTCCCACCCAACCAATTTCTAACCCATGCAGTAACTTTAGGGTCCATCCCTAGGGTGCTCAGTTTGTTTATAAGTCGCCTGTGAGGAACAGTGTCAAAGGCTTTACTGAAATCTAAATACACCACATCTAGAGCTCTCCCTCGGTCCAACTCCCTGGTCACCCAGTCAAAGAAATCAATCAGATTTGTCTGACAAGACCTGCCTCTGGTGAATCCATGCTTGCCTCGGATCCTGTAATCCGCCGGACTCCAGAAACCTCACTATTTTCTCTTTCAACAGCGTTTCCATTAATTTACTCACCACTGAAGTTAAAACTAACCGGCCTGTAGTTTTCAACCACATCCTTACTTCCGCTTTTGTGTAAAGGCACCACATGAGCCTCTCTCCAGTCCTTTGGCACCACTCCCGACTCCAACGAGGCATTGAAAAGGTCAGTCAGTGGAGTTGCTAGAACGTCCCCAAGTTCCCTCAGTATTCTAGGGTGTAATCCCATCCGGTCCCATCGCTTTGTCTACTTTAAGTTGAGCTAGTTTCTCACGAACACAGTCTTCTGAAAATTGTTCAAGATGTCCCTCGCTTCTGTTCTTATTTGTGGGTGTTTTCTGAGGTCCTGCTCCTGGTTCTTCATCTGTGAACACAGAACAAAAATATTTGTTAAGCAATTCCGCTTTATCCTTATCAGCTTCTACATATTCCCCCCCTGCACCCTTGAGTCTGACAATACCACTTTTGCCCTTCCTCTTCTCACTAATATATCTGAAAAATGTCTTATCCCCCCATTTTATTGCATTGGCTCTTTCCTCCTCCTTTTGAATCTTTGCCTTCTTGACTACTTTGCTAGCTTCTCTAAGTTTTTCCAAATACAGATGCCTGTCTTCCTCTCTCTGTGATCTCTTGTATTTCATGAAGGCCTCCCTCTTTTTCTTCACTTTTTCAGCTACTTCCTTCGAAAACCATAGCGGTCTCCTGTTCCTTTTGCCTATTGCCTACACCGTCTCATTCAAGAACTACTCCCAATGATCGCAGTTCCTCTTGCTGTGGCAACAAGAAGCCATCAGTATATGGCAGGTTGCCCACACTTGTGGAATCCACCAAGGCTAGTCGGAAACGCAAAGTTTTGGCCAGATTGAGAACCAGCTCACTATCTGCCAACCACGATGCCACCCTGACAGCTATTTACTCACATAATTGCCTCCTCATGGGTACCCTTCCGAGGTGCTACAATTTTCACATTGTCTGCATAGGCGTAAAAAAGAAGTCCACAGACCATATCAAGGCCCCTAATGGCTACATATAAACATTAAAAAGCAAAGGAGGGAGGGGGAACCCCTGTGGGACCCCCCCAGTCCCAGCAATAAAGCTGAGAGCAGGCATCAGTGCCCCGCATTCGAAACCTTTGGGCTTCCATAAAAGAGGTGATCCACATAAGGACCATACCCTTCATCCTTACAGTCTCACATTGCTGCAGCGGCAGGTCTTTCTCCACCAGATTAAATGCTGCTGAAAGATCAAGCGAGACCAATAGCACAGGAACGCCCTTATCCAGCCAAGTTTAAATCTGTCCATCATTGCTAAAAGCAACATCTCCACACCATAGCTTTGGCGGAACCCACCCTGCCCAACATCCAGGCAGTCATTATCTTCCAAAAAACCACCCATCTGACACACTACCTCCTTTTCCAAAAGCTTTGCCAAAAATGGCAGATTCGAAATGGGTCGAAAATTAGCATAGTCCCAAGGGTTTACCCCCCCCCCTCACTCCCTTAGGGATGGGAGTGACCATCGCCTCCTTGAGATGCAGTGGAACCCGTCCCTGCTCGAACGAGGCATTGATCAAATCCTGAATCCAAGTCAGTAGCCACTCGGGGGCGGCCTTAAGATACTGAATAGGCACTGGTCCAGACCTGAAAAAGTCTCCTGTGCACACCTCAACTGTTGACCCACCCTTTCATTCATGACTGGAGCAAAAGTCTCTAGCACAGGGGGCCCCAAATCCCTCCCCCCCCCACCTCTCTAAGGCCATCAGTCCATGCACGACTACCCTCGACTTCAAACTCCTCACTTTGCTAACGAAAAACTCTTTCATCCTCCAGGTCAGCAGGCGCCACACTGTCTCTCCCTTTTGAACGTGAACTCCTCACCAAACATGATACCACCCTGAAGATCATTTGTGGCCAATTAAGTGCCTGATCTATCTGCCATGAGAAAAATCCTCGTTTTGCTTCCATTCATACCTGTTGTTAATGATTAACAGCCTAATGCCACAGCTGCCTATCCCCCTCTGATCACGTGCACTGCCAGTGCCATTCCAACTTCTGCATCCGTGTATCTGAGCATGCAGCGACTACATATACCAAGGCTGGGCTCCCCCCATCTGCACACTCGCCTGCCTTGCCAGCACTACTTCATCCAGAGCAGCCCACAAGGCGCTATGCCAGTCATCCTGTTGAGCATCCACAGATCTACCCGGCCCACATGACTGTTTCCCCAATGCCACCTTCTCCCAGTGGTCCAAGTCTGTATCTTCCCTCACCTCCTTCCATCCCACCAAATGGAGTGGAGGAGTCGCCTAATGGTTAGAGCACTGGCTTGGGCATCCAGAGACCAGGGTTTTGATTCCCACTAGCACCCCTTGTGGCCTTGGGCAAGTCACTTAACCCTCCATTGCCTCAGAAAAAATCCAAGTTATCAATGTCCCTGTTTAATGTACATTACCAAGTTTAAGTTTCAATGTAAACCGCTTAGATTGAAATGATAAATAAATGCAATGTGTGCCTTTGAGTCAGTCCTGACTCCTGGTGACCCAGAAGCTCCTGGGTTTTCTTGGCAGTGTCACCGGAAGTAGATTGCCAGGCCTTTCTTCCGAGGCAATGGAGGGTTAAGTGACTTGCCCAAGGCCACAAGGAGTGCTAGTTTGGAATCGAACCTGGTTGCTTGGTTACCAAGCCAGTGTTCTAACCACTAGGCTACTCCTCCACTCCTGAAATGATAAAGCGGTATATAAAACCTGTTAAATAAATAAATAAAAATCTACCCCGAATGCTGCACCTCCCCCTACCAACAGCACTGAAATTTCATCAGATAGTGGTCCGACCAAGGGACCGGCACTGCCTGGACCCCCCGGATCCTCCCCCCATCCTCCAAGGAGGCAGAGACAAACATCAAGTCTCATACATGACCCTTCTGAAAGGGTTGGGCCAGTCTCTATTGGCACAAATCACTCACCGGTAAGGACGCTATCAGAAATAACATCCACCCATCTGTCCTCACATCTGCATGTGCATTGAAATCTCCCACCACCACAAGATCACGTTGGCCAGCTGCCTTTGCTAAAATTCCCTCCACCAGAGATTCCCAGGTCTGTCAATCCATCCGGGGGGGGGGGGGGGTGGAAGGAAAGAAAAAGATATTTACCAAAGCAAACCAAAGACAGAAATAGAATCATTAAATAACAAAATCAGAAATTAAGGTAAACGATAAAATATGTAAATTAAAAGTTTGCACTGCTACTGACAGCAGAAACCAAGGCAGTTTTATCAACCCAGTTGAGGTAGTCAGTTTAATAAATGAAACCCAATGATTTCTGAGCGTGTTGCACAAGTACTATTAATTCTTTGTGGATCCGGATACAAGCCCAGTCCATCCAAATCCTTGGTGCCTTTTCCTTCTAGGAAAAAAATCCAGCTTTCATATGTATATTTCTCCATGAACAAGCAGGAAGTAAGTCCTCACATATGGGTGACGTCCTCGACGGAGCACATGTAGGAATACTCCCCATTTTCCATTGAAGCCTTCGGGAGCTCCATCACGCATGCGTGCCTGCCTTCCCACCCGCTGGAGCCATCTTTTACCTCAATCTTTCTTTTCCATGGAGCCTGGTGGACGTGTATCCTGTTGCCATTGGAAAAGGTCATCTATGTTGTACCCCATTCTGGATTTTTCATTTAATTCAGTAGTTCTTTTCTTTTGCCTTCTCACCTGTTATTGAAGGCGTCAATTCACATTGACACCGATTCGTTTTTTTTTTTCTTTCATTTTCTCTGGGTCTTTTTCCCATGTGTTGTTTCCTGACTGTTTGCGACATTGAGCCGTTTGACTTTCAGCGGTTGTCTTCCCAGCCATGTCCAAGCCAGCCAGTGGGTTTAAGAAATGCACCCAGTGTGCTCACACCATTTCAGTGATGGACCGCCATAATTGGTGCATTCAGTGCTTCAGGCCAGACCATGAGCTCTCTACTTGTAATCTGTGCCTCCAGATGACAAGAAAGGGCTTGAACTACAAGAAACAGCGAGTCTCTCTTTAGAAAATAGAAACATGACGACAGAAAAAGACCACATAGCCTATCTAGTCTGTCCTTCCATATCAACAACTACAACAGTCCCCTTTTTACCTTTAGAGATCCTCTGTGTTTGTCCCATGCTTTTTTGAATTCAGTTACTGTCCTCATCTCTACCACGTCCACTGGGAGACTATTCCACGGATCCACTACTCTTTCCATAAAGAAATATTTCCGCATATCACTCCTGAATCTATCTGCATGAGTACTGTGCTGGCAGCAGCATCCAGCATCTTCCTTGTAGCAGCGCTGGTTGGAGAGTCGCTACGGCCCAGTTCCCACCACCTCGCTTCCCCTGCATGCCTATCAGCAGCCCCTACCTTCGGCATAAAAACTGCCGCTTCTGAGGCACGCCCGTGCCTGAGGGCCTCGCCAGAGGGCCCTTTGGCGTGGCCCTTAGGCGTAGGGCCGTGGCGTCTGTGGCTGTGGGTTGATCTGAAGACATGGACTGGGTCGACTTGCGTCTATTTTGTGGTAACTCGCTGTTCCTTGCTCCTCTCCTTTTCTTTTCTGTCTGACTGTCTCTGTCCTCTATTCTGTCCTATCATATAAATAGCGTTCTTTTCCTATTTCCTTGAATGATATCGCATTGTAAACCGCTCTAATGCCTCTGGCCTGAGCGGTATATCAAATTCTAAATAAACATAAACATAAACATCTCCCTTCACCCTCATCCCATGTCCCCTCATAGCAGAACTTGCTTTCAATTGAAAGAGGCTCTCTCCCTGAACATTTATGCCACGAAGGTATTTGAACATCTCAATCATATCACCTCTATCCTGCCTTTCCTCTAAGGTGTACATATTAAGATCCTTAAGTCTGTCCTCATATGCTTTATAATGAAGACCACTAATCATTTTAGTAGCCACCCTCTGCACCGACTCCATCCTGTTCACATCCTTTTGAAGGTGCGGTCTCCAGAATTGCACACTATACTCCAAATGAGGTCGCACCAAAGACTTATACAGAGGCATTATCACCTCCTTTTTTTTCTGCTAGCCATTCCTCTCCGTATGCACCCAAGCATCCTTTTAGCTTTTGCCGTCGCCTTTTCTACCTGTTTAGCTACTTTAAGATCATCAGACACAACCACGCCTAGGTCCCGCTCTTCTTTAGTGGACAAAAGTACTTCACCCCCTATACTATATTGCTCCCTTGGATTGCTGCAGCCCAAATGCATGACCTTAAATTTTTTAACATTAAATCCCAGCTGCCAAATTCTAGACCATTCTTCAAGCTTAGCTAGATCCCTCCTCATGTTATTTACAACTTCCTGGGTGTCTACTCTATTGCAGATTTTGGTATCATCCGCAAAGAGGCAAACCTTACCTGACAACCCTTCCGCTATATCACTAACAAAGATGTTAAAAAGAATCGGACCAAGGACAGATCCCTGGGGCACACCACTGGTAACATCCTTCTCCTCAGAGTGAACTCCATTTACTTGTACTCTTTGTCGCCTCCCACCCAACCAATTTCTAACCCAAGCAGTAACTTTAGGGTCCATCCCTAGGGTGCTCAGTTTGTTTATAAGTTGCCTGTGAGGAACAGTGTCAAAGGCTTTACTGAAATCCAAATACACCACATCTAGGGCTCTCCCTCGGTCCAGCTCCCTGGTCACCCAGTCAAAGAAATCAATCAGATTTGTCTGACAAGACCTGCCTCTGGTGAATCCATGCTGCCTCGGATCTTGTAATCCACTGGACTCCAGAAACCTCAATATTTTCTCTTTCAGCAGTGTTTCCAATAATTTACTCACCACCGAAGTTAAACTAACCGGCCTGTAGTTTTCAACCACATCCTTACTTCCACTTTTGTGTAAAGGCACCACATGAGCCTCTCTCCAGTGCTTTGGCACCACTCCCGACTCCAACAACGCATCGAAAAGGTCAGTCAGTGGAGCTGCTAGAACGTCCCCAAATTCCCTCAGTATTCTAGGGTGTATCCCATCCGGTCCCATCGCTTTGTCTACTTTAAGTTGAGATAGTTTCTCACGAACACAGTCTTCTGAGAATTGTTCAAGATGTTCCTCGCTTCTGTTCCTGTTTGTGGGTGTTTTCTGAGGTCCTGCTCCTGGTTCTTCATCTGTGAACACAGAACAGAAATATTTGTTAAGCAATTCCGCTCTATCCTTATCAGCTTCTACATATTCCTCCCCTGCACCCTTGAGTCTGACAATACCACTTTTGCCGTTCCTCTTCTCACTAACATATCTGAAAAATGTCTTGTCCCCGCCATTTTATTGCATTGGCTGTTTCCTCCTCCTTTTGAATCTTTGCCTTCCTGACCACTTTGCTAGCTTCTCTAAGTTTTTCCAAATACAGATGCCTGTCTTCTTCTCTCTGTGATCTCTTGTATTTCATGAAGGCCTCCCTCTTTTTCTTCACTTTTTCAGCTACTTCTTTCGAAAGCCATAGCGGTCTCCTTTTCCTTTGACCTTTATTTACCATTTTAACAAATAGGTTGATTGCCCTTAAAATATCCCCTTTCAGTTTTGCCCACTGTTTTTCTACATCCCCCAGCTGTTCCCATCCCACTAACGACTCCCTGTGGTATTGGCCCATCTTGGCAAAGTTAATCTTCCTTAGGCCATCAAACTCTGTATCCTCTGTGCTGCCGCCCTTAAGGGGGGTCCGTTGAAGCATCGGCATTGCGTGATGCCCAACCTTATTTGGAACCGAGAGGCCGTGGTTCTGTGACCCAGATGTTGTCATTTGACCTCAAGTTGGAGCCCCAGAAGGACACGTCTTCTGTCCTGTTGATGTTGAAGGCCGATCCCGAGGACCAGAAAAAACCACATGGGCATCAGCGTTGGAGTTCTTGACGTGACTCCGAGGACGATGGCCATGAGCAGCCAGTGAAGCTGCCCTGGCAGAGGGGTTGACTCCCAAGGTCCCAGAGGGCTGCCAGCATTTTCCCGATGTTCTGACCATTGAGTAGTCCCCAACTCGGGTGCCGGAGTTGGTGGCCGTGGCTGTTGCCCCGGCAGGTTCATAGACAGCATGCTGGCTGAGTGCTACAAGCCCTAAAAGAGCATGGCAGCATTCTTGGCAGCCCAGGCCATGATAGCCCAATGCTTTTGGGTGCCCCAGTGCCGGCAGCAGGCCCACCCCCCATTGTGCAACTGCCGCTCGCAGTCTTGCTGTTCCTGGAGACTCACGCCCTGCCTGGACCAGGGCAGTCTGGTCGGAGATCGGACTCCACATGGGTTCCAATTGCCATTTCTCCTTCTAGCGTCTCCAGCTCCGATGCCACAACACAACAGTGTCAAGCACCTCAGGCCCCACCTTCCCTGCCTGAGTGGCGGAGGCCCTGCGAGGAAATTAGGCATTATTTTGATTTCCTATCAGAGTCTGACTCTGGCGACTGGGAAATGGAGGAGGAGGCACCGAGAGATTCCCTCGGACCCACAGCCGGACCCATCCCCTCCATATGAGAAATGCAAGTCTCTGCTGAGGACATCCTCCTTTCAGGAATTTGTCCGTGACATGGCAAAGGTCCTTCAATTCCCTCTGGAGGTCAAGGAGGAACTGAGGGCCGAGAAGCTCCATATTCTGCAGCGTCTCCTCTTTCATATGTGAGAGAACTCCCTAATGCTGCCTGCCATCAGCTGGAGAGTAGACTCCATTTATTTAACCGTTTTTCTATACCGCCTTTGTCCAAAGTGGTTTACAAAGAACAATATAATATAATCTCAGTAGATTTGTTTTACAGTAAACAAGGGGAAATAACTTGGAGATAAATATTAGGTTAACTATGGGAAAGGGAATACAAATGTACCGGGTACAGAAAAGCCCCAACTTCGAGAAGCCCCAGTTGCCTCACAACTCCATGGTGGTGGAGTCTGCCATGTGCTGGGTGAAGAACTCCAAGAGTCTTTTCTCAGTTCCACTGGGTAGGGAGGCGTGCACCCTTGATAGCATCGCCTACCGAAGCTATCATAGATCCATGCTGGTGGCTTGCTTACTCTCCTACCAGCTGTATATGGCTATGCTCCTAAAAAACATCATGGAGGACATTAATGAGTTCTCTGCCCTAATATCCCCGGCATGCCTCAAGGCCTTCCGGTCCCTAGTGGGGCATGGTAAGGAATGCTCCAAATACATGAGCAAGGCAGCATACAATGTCTTTGAATTGGTCAGCCAGGTGGCGACACTGGACATAGGTGCCTGCCACCTAGCCTGACTTTAGTTTTCAGACCTGGAGCAGTGGGTCCAGGACAAATTGGCTGATGTGCCCTCTGGGGGCGAAAATCTCTTCGGTAAACTGATGGAGAAAAAGGCTGGTGAGATTAAAAAGAAACAAATCACCATGAACAGGCTTTCGCGAAAGACTGTGGATTTCTCCAAGAAGCCGTCTGCGGGCAAGAAGACCTTTTATCTGTGGAAGCGCAGGTACTACCCTGGCTACTAGAGCTCTCAGCTTATCCAGCAGAAGCTCAGGCCCGCACCAGCAGCAGCACCCCCAAGCCTCAGAAGGCCCTGCCACAGCCGGGAGCGGGTTTTCGACTGGTTTCTAAGGAGCATGGTCAGTCTCCTTTTATCCAACGAGGTGCCCCCTCAGGTAGTGGGTCAGCTGGTCTATTTTATCCAACAGGTAGCCCCCTCATGACCTTTGACACTTGGGCTTTACAGATCATCCAAACCGGATACCTGTTACATTTTGCCTAGCTTAACACCTTTCCCAGAGAGTACTCTCTCGACCTGCACCACTGTGGGCTTCTCCAACAGGAGGTCACTGCTCTGTTTGCGAACCGGGCCATAGAACTGGTACCTCCTGCATAGGCAGGGTGAGGGTTCTACTCTCGGTATTTCCTGGTTCCCAAGAAGACAGGGTTTTTTTGACCCATCCTGGATCTCGGGAACTTCAGCCATTTCCTGATCCAGGAGAAGTTCAAAATGGTCTCCCTGGAGACGCTGCTCCCCTACCTCCAAAGGGACGATTGGCTCTGCTCCTTGGATCTAAAGGATGTGTACACACACACATCCTGATCCATCCTCTCTACAGGCAGTACCTCCTCTTCATGCTTAGCAGACAGCAGTTCTAGTACCGCATACTGCCCTTTGGGCTGGCCCCAGGTTCACAAAATGCCTAGCGGTAGTTGCTGCCTACCTCTGGACCCTGGGGGTCTTCGTCTTCCATTATTTAAACAACTGACTCATAAAGGACTCCACACTGGATGAAGTCCAGCAGTCGACCCTCATTACTATTGAGGTGCTCAAACATCTGGGATTTGTCATCAACCACCCAAAGTCGCATCTCCTGCCTTCCTAACGGCTGAAATTCATCATGGCTCTTGTTGACACCATCCGTGCCCGGGCCTTCCTGCTGACAGACCACTTGCAGCAGCTCGCCGAGGTAGTCAATGCCATCCAGCGAAGCAGTTTCACCACAGCTCGAGGAATGCTGCGGTTGTTGGGCGACACATTCTCCACGGTGCACATGATGTCATTGGCCCATCTCCAGATGTGCCAAGCACAATGGACCCTGTGCACTCAGTGGCAACAGGTCAGTGGCCGCCTCTGGGACAGAGTGGCGATTACCACACCCCTGGTGAACTCTCTCCAGTGGTGGCTGCAGCCACAGAAACTACTCAAGGGATTTCCTTTCCAGTCCCCTCTGCCTCACCAGATGCTTACCACAGATGTGTCCAAACTGGGATGGGAAGCACATCTGGATGGCCTGCTCATGCTCTGATCAGAGCAAGAGAGCCTGCACCAGATCAACTTCTTGGAACTCCGGGCCATTGTGAATGCCCTTTGAGCTTTCCAGATGCAATTGACCAACCAACTAGTACTGATTCAGACGGACAATCAAGTGGCAACAAGCAGGGGGGCATGGGGTCGTACCTCCTGTGCTAGAAGGCAGTGCAGCTGTGGAGGTTCACCGTGACCCACGGCATGGACCTCAGGACGACATACCTGCCAGGGGAGCTCAACAGTGACAGGCCGTCTTCAGCAGAATTCTTCAGCCTCAACAGGTGAAATGTAATGTAGTCAAGTGCAAAGCTATGCACCTAGGAAAGAACAACCCAAACTATGGTTACACGATGCAAGATTCCACATTAAGAACCACCACCCTGGGAAAAAGATTTAGGCGTCATCGTGGATAACATGTTGAAACCCTCCGCCCAGTGTGCAGCGGTTGCCAAGAAGGCAAAAAGAATGCTAGGAATCATAAGGAAAGAAACAGAGAATAAAAGAGAGGATATATAACCCATCTATCCCTGCTAGACTGTTGGTACCCAACAACTATCTTGCCGGCCTACACTAACTCATCTCTAGGCCAGCTGCCTTGACTTCACCCCACACTGCGCCACTCGAATCCAAAATCCAAGTATTTCTGGCAGACATAAAATGGAGCCTGCTCACACCTTCCTGATTTTGTGCATGTGTATACTAACATCTTCATATAGAACCATCCCACACTCACAATACTGCATTCCTCTACTATATACACCAATCTACCTTCTCCACCCCCGCCCCTCCATTACCCATCCTGCATCAATACAACTTAAATCCTATCACCACCACACAAACACCAAGTAAATTACCCCAACGACACACCCATATCAAAGGGAACAAATCTCAAAAACACCCTAAAACCAAAGCAAAGAACACTATTGGATCTCAAATACAATTCACACGAACCACACACCAAGAACATCACACATGTAACATTATCCTTATTAATGCTAGGTCAATAAGGAATAAAACGCATATTATCCACAACATTCTAACTGACGAACAACCAGATATCCTATGCATAACAGAAACATGGCTCACTGACTCAGACTCTGCAACAATGAACCAAATACAGAAGCCCGGATACCAACTATACAACTGCCCACGCATCAACAGAAGAGGAGGCGGAGTCCTTATAGCAGCCAAAACCAGCCTTCAACTCACAACCACATCTACGGTCACAAATCCAGATCTTGACCTACTTAAAGTCGAGAGCATGGCATTATCCATCTGCCTAATCTATCGACCTCCCTCACCACAGCACGAAACACTAGCCACAGCACTAGAAACCATCACATCCACACAAAGCAAAAAATTCCAGATCATCCTCGGAGATTTGAACCTAGCATCAATTCCTCCGTCCCACACGGATTCCTTCTATGAAGCCATCGACCAATTGGGTTTCCAACAAATAATAAGCAACCCCACACACGATAGAGGAAACATCCTAGATATGATTTTCATACCCAGAAATCCACAACAAAGCAATGAACCACCTATAATAAACATAACTCAAGTACCATGGTCAGACCACCACCAAATCAACTGTAAACTTAAACTACAGTGCCAACCCAAAAACTCAAAGGAGATGAGAATGACCAACCCCATTAGGAAATTCAGCCAACTCAACGAGGAACACCTCATAAGCACCATTGCATCCCACATAAACCTAGAGTCCACAGACCTAGACGAACTAACTAACAGATGGAACACACACATCCAAAATACATCTAACCCAACTCTGAAACACACATCAAACCCACATAAGTTCAACTCGGAAACCTGGTACACAGGGAACTCTAATAAAATCAAAAAGGGAGCTCCGTAAAATAGAGAGAAAATGGAGACAAACCAAATCCTCCGATCTCAAAACTAAATACATGGCCCATCTCGCAAAATACAAAGACGACGTGAACAATGCAAAAAAAATTACATCACACCAACATCCTAAACAAGGCAATCAATCGCCCACGAGAGTTATTTGAACTAGTCAAATCACTAACCAAAACCGACCAAAATGCCAACCTCAACAAATCCATCAAGGTCCAAACACTGGCAAACCACTACGCGACCAAACTGACGGCCCCTGGTCCTCCACCCCCCCCACCAACACCGCAAATCAGAAGTGAGAACAACACAACGCAAAACCAGTTATGGGAGCACTTCCACAAAATAGGAACCAAGCAAATCACAGCCATTGTCACAAGCCTGAAAAGCACCACCTCCCCACTAGATCCCTGTCCTGCATCCTGGATCAAGGCAGTGAAACAAGACATAGCACCTCACATAGCACACATAGTTAACCTATCCCTACAACAAGGAATCATGCCCTCAGAACTAAAGAAATCAGTCATTAGACCGATCCTAAAAAACACTACACTCAACGGAGAAGACCCAGCCTCCTACCGTCCCATATCAAGTATCTCATTCCTGGCAAAGATCATAGAAAAAACGGTCCTTCTACAACTCCAAGACCATCTGACTGACAGTGCTCCTCTTGATGACCAGCAATATGGCTTCAGGCAACATCATGGAGTTGAATCCCTGTTACTAGTTCTACTTAACAACCTCCTAAAGGGCCTTGAAAACAAAAAGAAAATGTACATTCTTGTATTCATTGACATCTCAGCTGCCTTTGATACAGTTAATCATGGGACCCTCATAAATAGGATAAAATCAATAGGAATAACAGGAACCCCACTAAAATGGTTCTCATCCTACATCTCAAATCGAACACAACAGGTTCAATTCAACGGAGAAAAAGCAGAATCTTTCTCACAAACACAGGGAATCCCCCAAGGCTCTGCTCTCTCAGCACTTCTGTTTAACATATATATGCAGCCACTATGCAAAATTTTCTCACGGCACGAAATTAATTACCACATCTATGCCGATGATATCATGCTATACACACAACTAGACACTAAAAACCCAGACTACAACCCACTGGAGACATGTATCGGAGAGATGCAAGACTGGTTACAACAAAGTAGTATGTCAATTAATCACAAAAAAACCGAAGTAATGTATATCTCCAAAGAACCGAATTTTGACCCTCCCACATCAATAACACTATGTAACAACACTTACCAAACAAAAAAAGAAATAAAGTATCTAGGAGTCACATTTGACTGTGACCTAAAGATGGAAAAACACCTCCGAAAGACCAACAGAGCAGTTTTCCACAAGCTTAGAGTGCTCCAACCCATTCGGAATATTATTGATCCCCAAGACTTCAGAACAGTGGCCCAAGCACTCATCATGCCACATTTTGACTACTGCAACGCCATCCTACAAGGTTTACCTAAAAAAACCCTAAACATATTACAAATGGCACAAAATGTAGCTGCCATGGTCATAATGAAGAAAAATCTAAGTGACCACATCACACCAGTACTAATTCAATTACACTGGCTACCCATAACAGCTCGCACAGAATACAAAATACTAACAACCACTTTCAAACTCATCCACAACTTAGCACCTTCCTTCCTCAACAACCTAGTAAGATTGCAACCTCCTACCCGAAACAGAAAGAACCCACAATTCCAACATCCTTCACACTCCAACAGATATAAGATCTGCCAAAGCTAACACCAGCCACAGGGCTTTCTCATATGCGGCGCCAACACTGTGGAACCAACTCCCACCAGAACTACGAGCTAGCAATGACCTTCTAGACTTTCAGAAAGAAACTCAAAACGCACATTTTCCAATCACATTTCAACCTGAACTAAACCCACAGATGGAGCAGCCCCTGACCACTGTGTCCAAGAAGATTATCCTGTATATATGTATTTATGTATATATGTAAATGAACTCCCCCATAGCTAAGAAGTGTTAACTCTGTATGATGTGCTTTTCTGACAATCTGTATGTAAACAAAATTTGTACCTGCCTTGATTCGGCAGTTTCACAATAGTAATCCTACCCGCTTCTGATCGCTGGAAGGAGCGGGCTACAAATGCTTGCTAAATAAAATAAATAAATAAATATAATGCCTCTGTTTCGTTCCATGGTGCAACCGCACCTTAAATATTCTGGTCACCGTATCTTAAAAAGGATATAGCAGGAAAAGTACAGAAAAGAGCACCAAAATAGTAAAGAGGGATGGAAGGATACCCCTATGAGGTGAGGCTTAAAAGATTAGGGCTCTTTAACCTGGAAAAAAGACAGTTGAGGGAAGATATGATAGAGATCTATAAATTAATGAATGGAGTGGAACGGGTAAAAGTAGATTAGTTGTTTATGCCATCAAAGAGTAGAAAGACTAGGGGACATGCAATAAAGTTACAGTGTAACCTGTTTAAGAGACAATATTTTTTTTACTCAACACATAATCAAACTCTGGAATTTGTTACCGGAGGATGTAGTAAAAGCTGTTAGTATAGCTGGGTTTAAAAAAGATTTGTACAAGTTCCTAGAGGAAAGGTCCATAAATCATTATTAAAGAGGACCCAGGAAATCCACTGCTTGCCCCAATACAAACATTGTGGAACCTGTGTGTCTTTTTGGGAACCTGCTAGGTATTTCTGACCTGGATTGGCCACTGTTGGAAACTGGGCCTGATGAACCTTGGTCTGATCCAGTATGGCATATCTTATGTTCTTATGTGTGACTGAATATGGTAAATATGTTGGGGAATACGTAGAGGAGCATGCTGTGAATATGGTAAATATGTTGGGGAATACGTAGAGGAGCATGCTGTAAACAGAGATGTACTGCCCAGCTGGATTTTGTTTCCTTTGTGGTTTGTGTACCCTCCAGTTTATATAATGCAATAAAAAGTTGGAACTAACAAAATAATACCAAGAATATGGAAACTTCAAAAATGTCTTTCTCTGACTGTGCTACTCATTTGGAATATGCTTCCTAAAAAATTGCAGAAAAATCAAGATTATCTTAGTATTTGAAGATATTTGAAATCATGGTTTGATAAAGTTTTTAGGCAAGATCTCCTGTATGACTTACATTATGGAAGATAAATTAGGGTAAATACATCCTCCATTCTGGAAGTTCAATTTGATATAACTGTTATTGTCTCACTGGATTTGGGGTTTTATTTTATTTTATTTTTTTATTGAAAGGCAGCAAATAAACACAAAGCGCACAAAAGTCACATACGCTATATGCATAATACAATAGCAGAAAGTAACAAGGCAAAAAGCGCCAACAGCCAATAAGAATCCAGCAAAACGCCCCTTTTTTTTTTCCTGTTTTGTTATGTTTCCCCCCCCCCTCACCAGCTCACCATCTGTCAGCAAGGAGAACCCCATAACACTCTGCCTACCCCCCCACCCTCCTCCCAACTCCTCCCTAGTATCCCCCCTCCCCCCCCCCCCCGAACCTCCACGCCAGCTACAAGTGAAGGGAGCGGACCAGCCATGCAGTGCATGTGAGACAAAAAAGGGGGAAAACTCTAAGATTCCACCTCACAAGAGAGCACAGAGCCAGCCCCCCTACAGGAGACACAAGGCCCTCAAGTCCTCATGAACCATAGTGTAGGACAAAGGCTTCCCACACCTGCTCAAAGCGGGTCAGTCGCAACCTGCTGGCTGCCACCCCACGTTCCATTATATACGTATCCCACATCCGTTCCAACCAGGCCGAGAAGGGCGGCGGCTGGTCCTGCTTCCACGCCGCTGCCACAGAGAGCCGCGCCGCATTCAGACCATGTCGAATTAGGGCCAGCTGAGGACTGCGTGCCCCAGGCACCCGAACACCAAAAAGAAAAATGCCTGGATCCCAGGGAATGGCCAACCCAACTAATTGTTTTAAACGGTATTGAATCCCCCTCCAGAAAGTTCGGAGGCGGGGACAAGACCACCAAACATGCGCCAAAGTACCTTTCTGTCCACATCTCCGCCAGCACAGATCCGAACTCCCCGGGTACACGCGAGCAATCCGCTCAGGCGTCATATACCATCTATATAATAGCTTATAGTTAGTTTCACGGACATTAATCGCCACCGAACTTTTCCACAGCCTGCCCTCTACCTGTTCCCATTCCTGTTCGTGTAACCAGGCTAGTCCCGGACCTCTGGGTTCCCTATCTCATCCAGCAGCTTTGGAGACTGAGAAAACTCCTCCTCTTTTTTATGATGTCACCGGTATATCCATTCGGGATCTGCCTCCTGCCATCAGTTACCTCAGTCTCCAAGCAGCTTGGAAGATAGGAGCCCGGAGTCCCGGGCTCACTGGAGAGACAATTAAGTTAATTTTGGGATAGATTTCAGTGTTTTACCTAATTTTTCTCACTGGGGAGAGCAGACCTTGCTTGAAAGAGCTGTTTCTTTAACAGATATTTTGCAGGCGTCTCGCTTTCCTTCTACCCTGCCCTCTCCCCTCCCCCCCCCCCTTCTTTTCCCCAGCTTACATCTTTCTCAGCTTCGCTGAAGCAGATCTCTCTGATTTTAGGGGTCTCTGGGGATTTTGCCGCAGACTGCCGGTGGGAGCGATTCTCAGGCCAGCCTAGTCAGCGCCACACAGAAGGTCTGCCTGTAAGTGCGCTGGCAGGCTCGGGGTGATCCTTCCTGCGTTCTCCGGAGCAGGCTGCTAGTGGGGTCAGTCTTTCTCCGTGGCTGCTGCTCAGCGATTCACTTTATCCCCTGTTTGTGTTCTATTTGCTGAGGCTCCCTTGACACGCAGTGCTCCGAGGTAAGCAGGCCTGTATTCGGCCGTTTCTGGCAGTGAGTGTTTTTGGCACGCAAATCAGCGTGTCGGGCCTAGCCACGTGGTGCCCGCGGCTCTTATAGTTGCTCCCACTCCATCTGCCCGAGTCTCCTCAGGGCTCCTTCTTCTTTATTTTTTGTTACTTCGGAGGGGCTTTTTCGGGGGGTTTTATTCTGCTCAGGTGAGGGCTCAAAAAAAAAAAAAAAAACCAGCACCAGGAGCTCCCGCACAGCCCGTGGTGATTTTGGGAAACTCTTTCCTCAGGGGAAATTAGGCTGTTTCTCTACAACTCCGGGCTGCCATGTCCTCTAAGCTACTTTGCCTGGTTTGTGGCTTGAGGAAAAGCTCTTCAGGCGTCTGTAAAGCCTGTGTAAGGGATTCCTCTGGCATGGACCCCTCCAAATCAGATAAGGAGGAGGCCCAGCTGCCTGAGTCCGGCAGTTCTTCTTCCGCTCCAGTGTGGAGGCAGTCGGGAAGAGCCGGTGGCAGGGCACTCTTCTGCCCCGGATATTGTTTAGGCCTGCCGCTCCTCTGCCCAAGGACTGGACAACTATATTTTCCAACGATTTTTGTGATGTTTCTACAAAACGCCTTACTTGCTGGCTCACAGCAGGTGCAGCGGCAGGAGCCGTTGGCGGGACTGAAGAGATCCGCAGTGGCTACCCTAGCCGAGGAGCCCGCCGTCCGAACCAAGAGACCGCGGACTGAGGCCTTATCAGCAGATTGTTCTGTAACATCTGAGGGACACTTGTCAGAGGAGGACGTCCATGACTTAGAAGCAGAAGAGGAGCTGGAGGAAGGCAAACTATCTGAAAAGGAGGATCAGGCCAGAGTGGTTCGCGTGTTCCGAAAGGAGGTGCTTCCGGCTTTAATAGTAAAATCCCTCAAGGTTCTCAATATGCCGGTTCCCGGTGCGACCGACGATGACACCCGGACCCAGGCAGGATAAAATTCTTGCAACCGGTGGGGGGCCGGTGGGTTCTGGAGGTGATTCGAGAAGGTTACGCGCTGGAATTGCGGAAGCCCGTCCGTCCCGCCTTTGTTCGGTCCCCCGCCAAGTCTCCCTCCAAGATCGCGTCCATGAGAGTTACCGTTCAAAAGTTATTGCAGCTCAGGGCCATCGTACCGGTTCCTCCAGACCAACGCGGAGGCGGTCGATACTCCATTTACTTCATCGTTCCAAAGAAGGACGGAGGAGTCCGTCCCATCTTAGACCTCAAGGGGGTGAATCGGTGTCTCCGAGTGTCGCATTTCCATATGGAGACCCCTGCGGTCGGTAATAGTAGCAGTCCAACAGGGAGAGTTTCTTCTCTAGATTTGTCGGAGGTGTATCTCCACATCCCCATCCGGCCGGATCACCATCAATTTCTCAGATTCGCTGTCCCGTTCGGGCACTTTCAATTCTGCGCCCTGCCATTCGGTTTGGCGACGGCTCCACGCACTTTCACGAAAGTCATGGTGGTTGTGGCAGCAGCACTGAGGCGAGAAGGTATTCTAGTGCACCCGTACCTCGACGACTGGTTGATTCGGGCGAAGTCGCGTGCCGAGAGCATGTCCGCCACGGCTCGTGTAGTGGCGTTTCTGGAGGAGCTCGGCTGGGTTGTCAACTTGGCGAAACGTCATTTGACTCCCTCGCAGAATCTCGAATATCTCGGAACCCGCTTCGACACAAAGATCGGAAAGGTGTTCCTCACGCACGACCGGGCTCGGAACCTCAGAAGTCTGGTGATCCGTTTCCTTCGCTTCCGTGTGCCGTCGGCCTGGAATTATCTTCAGTTGCTGGGGACGATGGCCGCGTCCATAGAGACGGTGCCCTGGGCGAGAGCGCACATGCGGCCCTTACAACGGGCTTTACTTCAACGGTGGTCGCATCAAGAAGATCCTCTGACCCGGAGATTGCTATGCCCAGAGGTGACGCGCCAGTCGCTCCGATGGTGGTTGTGTCCCGCGTCCTTAGCGGTGGGACAACCGTTGGAAGCTCCGTCCTGGGTCACAGTGATGACCGATGCCAGCCTGTGCGGCTGGGGTGTTCATTGTCAAGGCAGGTTCGCACAAGGGGTCTGGTCTCCCCAGGAAGGGACCTGGTCCATCAACCGGTTGGAATTGCGAGCGATCTTCCTAGCACTCCTAGCGTTTCAGACGTTAGTTCAGAATACGGCGGTTCGCGTGTTCTCCGACAGTGCCACAGCGGTTTCGTACGTCAACAGACAGGGGGGCACCACCAGCGTACTGCTGGAGGATGAAGCCGCAGTCCTGTGCACTTGGGCGGAAGAGAACTTACTGGCCCTGTCAGCAGCGCATGTGGCCGGGGTCGACAACGTGCAAGCGGATTTTCTCAGTCGCTTTCGGGTGGACCCGGGAGAATGGGTCCTACATCCCGACGTCTTCCAGATGCTCGTCCGCAGGTGGGGCTTGCCGGCCATGGACCTCATGGCGACGTTTGCGTCAGCAAAGGTGGATCGCTTCTTCAGCAGACGACGAGAGCATATGTCGGAGGGTCTTGATGCTCTCAGTCAGGCTTGGCCGCAGGACCAGCTCCTGTACGTCTTTCCTCCGTGGGTCCTCATCGGCAGAGTCCTGCAGCGGGTCCGGTTGTTCTCAGGTCGCGTCCTCCTGATTGCTCCAGATTGGCCGCGCAGGCCCTGGTACGCGGATCTGGTGCGCTTGCTGGTGGCGAAACCGTGGAGACTTCCAAACCGGCCGGATCTTCTGTCGCAGGGGCCCCTTCTCATGCCTCACGTGGATCGATTCTCACTTACGGCCTGGCTCTTGAGCGGGCGCGGTTACAACAAAGAGGCTATTCGGCGTCCGTAATAACCACTCTGTTGAAAGCCGAAAAGGTCTACGTCCTTGGCCTATGTGCGGGTCTGGCGTGTGTTTGAGGCTTGGTGTACAGACAGGCAGTATGTGGCGTTGAGGTCCTCCATCCCTCAAATCTTAGATTTTCTTCAGCATGGCTTCGAGAAAGGCTTAGCTCCTGCGTCCTTGCGGGTGCAGGTCGCGGCCCTGTCCTGCTACAGAGGTAAAGTCGGGGGGCAATCGCTTGCGTGTCATGGTGATGTTAAACGCTTCCTACGGGCAGGGTCGCTCTTGCGACCTCCGTCGCGTCCTGTAGTGCCTCAGTGGCATCTTCCCTCCGTCCTGGACGCCTTGCAGGGTGAGCCCTTCGAGCCGCTTTCTCGGGCGTCTCTTAAAGATCTCACTTTGAAGGTCGTGTTTCTTGTGGCTATTTGTTCGGTGAGGAGAATTTCCGAATTGCAGGCTCTTTCTTGCAGGGAGCCCTATTTGGTGTTTTTCTCGTCGAAAGTGGTTCTCAGGACTGTTCCTTCCTTTCTCCCTAAAGTGGTATCCCCCTTTCATGTAAATCAGGAAATTTCTTTGCTGGTATTTTCACGGCGCTCGGCGGACCCTGGTGCCGGCAATTTCCACAGTTTGGATGCTCGTCGGGCCTTAAAGAAGTATCTTGCTCCGACGGCTAGTTTCCGCAAGTCGGATAGGCTCTTTGTTCTCTTCGCGGGTCCTCGGAAGGGCGAAGCAGCCTCCAAAGCATCCATTGCCAGATGGATTAAAGAGACTATTGCGTCGGCATATATGCTAAAAGGAAAGTTCGTGCCGGAAGGCCTTCGTGCTCATTCCACCAGAGCGCAAGCTTCTTCATGGGCGGAGCTTCGGTGGGTTCCGCCACTAGAGATTTGCAAGGCGGCCACGTGGTCCTCCTTACACACTTTTGTACGGCATTATCGCCTGGACGTCCAGGGGCAGTTGATACTGCCTTCGGGACTGCTGTTCTTCAGGCGGGTGTTTCGGGACCCTCCCATGCTTGAATAGCTCACTGCTCTGGTACTTACCCAGAGGTCTGGGACTAGCCTGGTTACACGAACAGGAAGGTGAAATTAGACTTACCTGCTAATTGTAGTTCCTGGAGTGTAGCCAGGCTAGTCCCGTATCCCTACCCTGTTTTTGTGGCGTGACCGTCGCCTGAAGAGTTTGCATCTTAAGTATTGGCGTCATTTACAGGTAAGAGTTCATTCTCTATTGCAATGGTACGTGCGCTTGTGGACGCGTAGCTAAATTTTTCTAGGGGGCTTTCTTTCTTCCTTGCTCTTAGAGAGAAGCCTGCGTCTCTTAAAGTCGCAATGGTAACAGAGCATTCCGTTCTGTTTGTACATAGTTTATTCTTTAATCTCGAGGGTTTAGTCAATTTGTTTTAGTGTTTACACGCTTACTTGTGTCTCCGGTGAGTCTGCTTTGTCAATAGGTTACTGATGGCAGGAGGCAGATCCCGAATGGATATACCGGTGACATCATAAAAAAGAGGAAGAGTTTTCTCAGTCTCCAAAGCTGCTGGATGAGATAGGGAACCCAGAGGTCCGGGACTAGCCTGGCTACACTCCAGGAACTACAATTAGCAGGTAAGTCTAATTTCACCTTGCTGCTTAGAAAAATGGAGACTCAAATCAGAATTCCATTTCTCTCTATACTTGCCCAATCTTGGCTGCTGCGCCTGCAGATGGGCATATAGGGTAGCTTATAAGGCCTTTCGTAGTCGTACACTCCGCGCAATAACGCTCTATATCAGACAAATCGCGGGCCACTTGAGACCGCACACTACGAGCCTGAACCCAGTGGGCCGCTTGCGTATATTGAAAAACATGACAATCGGGAAGGTCAAATTCCTCTTGGAGTGCACTAAAAGACCGCAACCTACCCTCCTCGAATAATTGACCAGCACGACTAAGTCCCTTGTGCCCCCACAACCGGAAAACCGGATCCATCATCCCTGGGGGAAACATAGCATTATCCACAATAGGTGCCAGCGGAGTCAAATCCGCCCCCCGAGGCCGAAATGATTGGTCCCAGCAGCGAAGGGTATGCAAGATATATGGATTGCTTAAACGTAAGCCACAGCCGGTCTCCCAGTCCCGCTCCCCCCGCAATATGTATTTCCAGTTGTATCCAATGCTTGGGGCTAGCCAGGTTCATCCATTCTACCCCGGCTCGACACTGCGCCGCCGCGTAGTACCAATGGAGGTTAGGCGCCCCCATGCCCCCAGAGCGCGTGCACATATAAAGGATTCGACGCGCTATACGCGGCCGACGATACTGCCAGATAAACTTCATGAGTATAGTTTGCCAGCTAGCCAATGTTCCCCGAGACAGCGGTATAGGAAGTACTTGAAAGAGGTACAAGAACCTCGGGACGACCACTATCTTAACCACCGCTATACGTCCAAACCAGGATAGCGTCAAGCCAGCCCAGGACGCCAAGTCACGCCGAACCTGCTGGAGTAGTGGATCATAATTAGCCTTAAAAAGCGCCATCCGCTCCACCGTCGGGTTCACCCCTAAATAGCGAAGAGCACCTGTCACCCACCGAAAGGGGTAGGTAGCCCTCAATTCCCCACAGACCGCTTCCGGGACCCCAACATTGAGAATCTCAGATTTAGTATAGTTTATTTTGAATCCAGAGACCTGGGAGAAAGTCTCAAAGAGCTGCATAGCAGCAGAGAGGGACGCAGCTGGGTTCACCAATGATAATATGATATCATCCGCAAAGAGTGCAATTCTGTAGTCAGTAGGGCCCACTCGTACGTCCACAGTGTCTGGGTGCTCGCGAAAGCTTTGCGCCAAAGGTTCCATCACCAGCGCGAACAACAACGGCGACAGAGGACAGCCCTGGCGGGTACCCCTTTCCAACTGAAAACTCCTCGAGTGACCCCCGTTAACCCGGACACAGGCCGTAGGGTTCTGATATAAGCTACGGACCCAACGGATAAAGTTAGGACCGAACCCCATCGTTTCTAGCATGCATCTGAGATAGCCCCAGCTAACACGGTCAAAGGCCTTCTCGGCATCAACTCCCAGCAAGAGCGTCGGCTGAGAATCCTGTCGAGCAATATGAATAACCTGTAGCATTCGCCTAATATTGTCCGCCGCCTGACGACCCGGCACGAACCCGACCTGATCTGGATGTACCAAAGCTGGGAGAACCCGGTTTAATCGGGCAGCCAGTACTGAGGCCAAGATTTTAACATCCGTGTTTAGTAGGGAGATGGGGCGGTATGAGGCGGCTTCATGCAAGGGCTTACCCGGCTTAGGAATCATCGCTATAAGAGCCTCGTGTTGAGAGGGGGGTAGCGGCTCTCCCTGCAGAACCTCATTAAAGAGTACTACCAGGGTTGGAGCTAATTGAGCATGAAAGTTTTTATAGTACTCCGCAGGAAAGCCATCACTACCCGGCGCCCCCCCCCCCCCCCCCCCCCCCCAGTTTTTTAACCGGTGGATTGCAATTTCCACCTCTTCCACAGTAAGATCAGCATCTATTTGGTCTCTATCCGAGTCCGTCAACCGCAGCAAAGTTACAGTTCGCAGGAAGGCCTGCACACGGGTCAAATCAAAAGGCTCAGCTTTATATAGCCGTTCCAGAAACGTGGCGAAGACATCGCGTATCTCCCGGGAGACCACTCTCCTCTGCCCCCCGGAGTCTCGAATTTCACGAACCACCCTCATAGTTTGCTGCTGCCGAAGTCGCAATGCAAGAAAACGACCTGGCTTATTCCCCCGCTCATAAAACGTTTGTCGTAATTTCCGACGTTTATTATCCAATTCTCTCTGTAAACACGCATCCAAGTTGGCGCGGGCCGCCCGCCATTGGCGCAGGGTCCGCTTAGAGCCGGTCCGAGCGTGTTCCTCCTGGAGACGGGAAGTTTCCCCCAACAGTTGGCAATGTTCCCGTCTCCAAGCTCTCCGAGTACGGGCCTCCTCCGCTATGAGACGGCCCCTAGCTGTGGCCTTGAAGGCGTCCCAAACCATGGGAAGCGGAACCTCCCCAGAGTCATTTAACTAAAAAAAAAATCAGTTATTAAGCGGCCGTGCTCCTGAACAGCGCATTGTCGCCGAAAAAATCGTGCATCTAGTCGCCAAAGCCAGTGCCGCGCACTGGAGAAATCCGTCGGGAGAGTAATCCAACACGGGGCATGATCCGACCAGGTCAATGCCTCATGCCCAGCCTCCATTCTCTCATCCATCAGGCGCTGATCCAATAGAAAATAATTTGTGCGGGTATGCACCTGATGAACAGGCGAGTAGTATGTGTAGCTTTTCTCCCCTTCATGTGTGTCTCTCCAAACATCACGCAAACCTAATTCCAGAATAAATTTCCTCAATGCCTTGCTGGGCCCATCCGCCATCCTCCCAGCGCTACCCGTCGAATTCATATGCGGTACCATGTGGGCATTGCAATCCCTGCCCAATATAATAGGGCCTTTCGCAGAATCAGCTAACAAGGCTTTCAGCCGTGCAAAAAAGGCTACTTGGCCTTCATTAGGGGCGTAAATATTAGTTAACGTTAATAAATGGCCCTCCAATCGCACATTCATAAAAAGCCACCTTCCCAAAGTGTCTTTCTTGACCTCCTCCACCCTGAGGGACAAGCATTGATGAAACAGTAAGGCCACGCCACGTTTCTTCCGGCCATTCAAGTCGGAAGCTACCCATACCTCAGCGTAAGGATTACGTTTTAACCACCCCTGAGTGCTACTATGAAGATGTGTCTCCTGTAAGAACACAATATCTCCTTTCAAGGATCTCAATTCCGAAACAGCAAAGAACGCTTTCTAGGAGAATTAAGACCCTTCACATTCAGAGAAATCACTTTCAACATAGGTAGTCAATCACCTTACCACCACCGCCCCTCTTTCCCTCCAGCCCATATGAGCCAGCCCCCCCTATCGCTTGCAAGGCCACGTACCTTTAGCAGGAAAAGCGGCCCTACTCCCCTCAGCCGTCTACCGGTCTTCGGAGGTTCACCCCACATCCACCAACGCTCCCCATCCCATGAAAGTACCCAGAAATCCCTATTCCCCACTCCCTTCCCCTACCCACCCCCAGCAATAAACACCCCCATCATCACCCACCCCCCTCCCCGTCAGTACCACCTGCCTGCCAAGAAACAGCACACGGTTAGACTGACCCCAAACCCAGCTCTTTCCGGACCCCCATACAGAAGAAACCATGATAATGTAGCACAAAATCATTTCCCCTTTTTACCATTCGTCAGTAGGGTAGTGTTCCTACTATGCCCCACATCATAGGAAAGTTACTATCCCCCCCCGGCCCTTTATTGCAAAAAGCAAGTACCTAAATCCCCATATAAGCAGAAACATTTAGCACAACCAGAACAAGAGTGAGAGAGTGAAATTGAACAAAGCTGATCGAACAAGGTCAGTCTCGGAACCAAAGGACCCCCTGAGGACATTCCCAAGGACAGGAAGTCAGAAACGCAGGAGCCAGGAAGATTCAGGCAGGTCTTCCCACCCGAGTCCATTTCGAGTGCTGAGGCTTAGAGGCCGGGGGTGCAGGCAACGCATTATCTTCCACCAGACCCGCCTGGCGGAGTGCTCCCCACGCCTTGGTATGGTCCTTTGTGGAGATCTTTTTGTTTCCCAAGAGGAAATTCATCCGGAACGGAAAAGACCAGGAGTAGCGAATCCCTTTATTGTTCAGCACCGCTGTGATTGGCTTAATCTCCCTCTGGCGAGCCAGCGTAAAAGCCGAGAGATCCTGTTACACGGTTACCGCTGCCTCTTGGTACTGGATTGTTTTTTTCTCCTGACCCCGTCGTAGAAGAAGCGCCGCATCGGTATAGCGCAGGAATCTGGCAATAACATCCCGGGGTTGATTGTTAGGAGACTTTCCCAGGGCACGATGCACTCGTTCGATTTCCATTCCAGGCCCATGAGCTGCAAGTTCCTCTGCTGTGAGTAATTCGCCCATCAAAGTTTTGAGCACCACTGTCAAGTTCTCTGCGCCCCCCACAGCCTCCGGGATTCCTCGAAAACGCACATTGTTGCGACGGGACCGGTTTTCAATGTCATCAATTTTATAGGTCAGCTCCATCGCTTGCAAGCAGTGCCTATCTACAGCACATTGTAAATCCACCAGAGCACCATCGTGATCTTCAACTTATGTCACCTCGGAGATCCGCAATAGTGCTCATCACCTCCTCGCGCATGGAGCGGAATTCGCCAGCCAAATCCTCAAAGCCCCTCCGAAGCTCCCGCTGAAGGAGGGCGTGCGAGAATAACGCCGCAGGGCCCAGATCATTTTCACTCACTGTCTCATCGCCGGAGCCCTCCGAAGGCTGCTTACTGGTTGGACTGGGCTGGGACCCACTCTTACCCAGGAGACGCTGGGAGGTCCTCATTCCCTCCCGGACTTCGAGCCCCTGGTCTTGGCAGCCATGGGTAGAGTTAATAATCCTCTAAGCCAAAAATATGCAGAGATCAGCTGCGAGGAGGAGAGTGGCAGTTATCAATAGAAAGAGCAAAAACCACAGAGAAAACAAAAATTGTTGCAAAGTCCCACTCTTGAGCAGCAGGTGGCAATCAAGGATCACTGAAACCGGCAGGGTCCGAGAAGCAGAGAGAGGAGCTGTCCCTGATGCACTCACCACAAGTCCAGTCGGTGTAACAGACGCAAGGAGAAACTGTGTCCAACGAGGTTAGCAGAAGATGAGAAGATCAGCTGCACAGAGCGAAGGATTCACGAAACCGGACTCTGAGGCAGGGCAGAAGAGAAGAGGAACCCTCCACCAAAGCAGTCAAACCCGGAAGCATCGATCCACTCAGAGCCAGAGGCGGGCTTATTGGCTGCTGTCCACGTGATTTTTCCCACCAAGGGCGTCTGGAACACAGACAGGGCTATGCGTTCCAGGAGCTCGTGGTAATGGCTGCCGAGGCATTCTATCAAGGAGCCGGCACTCACTCTGCCCGAGCACACCGGAGACCGCAACACTCTCACCTCTGCAAAGTGTGCTTGCTACTGTCAAAGCCAGGTGGTGCGATGGGACAAAGCGCAGGATCCACCGGGAAGCCGAGTTCACTCACTGCTCTAATTCCTTGCGGCGGGTCTGTCAGCCCCGTGGCCACGCTCAATCTCCTCTCTTTTGCAGCAGCGCCAGAAGATCGCTCCACAGGAAGCATTAAGAAAGGAGCCCCACTCTGAGCAGCGTCAGTAGCCGGCAGTGGGACAACAGCTCCAGCCGTGGATTGTGATGCCGCCGGGCTCCAAGCACCTTCACGCACCTCCGATTACCCCTCCAGGTCTCAGGTCAGATCGGCAGACCTCCAGCAGCCAAATCCGGATAAGTATGGGGAATTATAAGAACATAACATAAGATATGCCATACTGGGTCAGACCAAGGTCCATCAAGCCCAGTATTCTGTTTCCAACAGTGGCCAATCTAGGTCATAGGTACCTAGCAGTTTCCCCAAGGGACACAGGTTCCACAATGCTTGTATTGGTTCAAGCATTGATATCCTGGGTCCCTTCTTAATAATGGTTTATGGACCTTTCCTCCAGGAACTTGTCCAAACCTTTTTTAAACCCAGCTACACTAACAGCCTTTACTACATCCTCCGGTAACAAATTCCAGAGTTTGATTACACGTTGAGTGAAAAAATATTTTCTTTTATTAGTCTTAAATAGTTTACCCTGTAGCTTCATTGCATGTCCCCTAGTCTTTCTATATTCTGATAAGGTAAAACAATCGATCTACGTTTACCCGTTCCACTCCGTTCATTAATTTATAGACTTCTATCATATCTCCCCTCAGCCGTCTCTTTTCCAGGTTAAAGAGCCCCAACCTTTTTAGCCTTTCTTCATAGGAGTAGCCTTCCATCCCCTTTACCATTTTGGTGGCTCTTCTCTGAACCTTTTCTAAAATTGCTATATCCTTTTTAAGATATGGCGACCAGAATTGCACACAATATTCAAGGTGCGGTCCTCACCATGGAACGATATAGAGGCATTATAATATCTTTTGTTTTATTTTCCATTCCTTTCCTTATCATACCTAGCATTCTATTTGCTCTCTTGGCCGCCGCTGCACACTGGGCCGAGGGTTTTAACATGGTATCCACAAGGACGCCTAAATCTTTTTCTTGGGTGGTGGTTCCTAATGTGGAACCTTGCATCGTGTAACCATAGTTTGGGTTGTTCTTCCCTAGGTGCATAACCTTGCACTTCTCCACATTAAATTTCATCTGCCATTTTGATGCCCAGTCTTCCAATTTATCAAGATCCTCTTGCAATTTTCCACAATCCTCCTGGGTTTTAACAACTTTAAATAGTTTTGTGTCATCAGCAAATTTGATAACCTCACTCGTTATTCCACTTTCCAGGTCATTTATGAATATGTCAAAAAGCAGCGGACCCAGCACAGATCCCTGGGGTACACCACTATTCACCTTTCTCCATTGGGAAAATTGGCCATTTAGCCCTACCCTCTGCTTTCTATCTTTTAACCAGTTCCTGATCCACAGTAGTACACTGCCTCCTATCCCATGACTCTTTAGTTTTGCCAAAAGTCTCTCATGAGGGACCTTGTCAAAGGCTTTCTGAAAGTCTGAAAATATGCAAGTGTTAGCTTATGTAAGGGGAGCACCCGGGCAGAGCTGATCTAAAGTGCGGCCATTTCTTCACGGGCTCACTAGTGCCCCCCCGGGTTTTATTTTTTTGTTGTAGTGCTTGTTCATTTTATTGCATATATGTTTTATGAATGTTATTATTGGTTTTATGCTTTTTGTACATCACCTAGAGCAGTGGTTCTCAACCTTTTTTGTACCGTCACCCTTTTTACCATTGGTCAGCATGTGATGACCTCCAATGATAAAATAAAATGCGTCTCTCTTCCTTTACCATTAACACATTGTCGCTGTAATCATTTGTTGAATTATTAATATATTATAGGCCTTTGCAAAATGTTTTTATTTATAAAATTTACTTATTTAAACCACAATAATTAATCACAATAACAAGTAACAATATTTGATTTCAAAATTATTATGATTTTGTAGTCAAATCACTAATATGAAATAAAATTATTTTTTCTACCTTTGTTGTCTGATCAATTTATTCTGTGATCATGCTGGTCCCAATCTGAGGCTTCTGCTTTCCTGTCTTCTCTTAGCTCTCTTTCTGTGGTCTGTGGTCCATCTGCCATTTCTTATCTCTTTCGTTTTCTTCACTTCTTTCCATTAACCTATTTCCATTCCCAGTAACCCTCCCCAGTATCAGCCCCTTTCCAGTCCTCACTCCCAGTACCTTCCAATGTCAACTTGCATTCCCATGACTGCCACTGGTGTCCATTCCCTTCCAGTCCTCCTCCTTCCCCACTGACCAGTCCCTTCTAGTACAAATACCATGGCAGCCCCTCTCAGCATCCACACCCTTCCAGTCCCATTCTCCCATCCCCTCGCATCAGCCCATTTGTAGCCCTAGCCCCCAGTTTTCTTCCAAGGCCAGCAGCTCTATCCTCCCCTCCCCACCATCAGCCCATTCACAGTCAAAGCCCCCCATTCACCGCACTTCCAGTGCTAGCCACCCCCAATCAGCCAACTACCAGTCCTACCCCCCCATCATCTCAATACCAGTCCTAGCCTCCACTCATCAGCCCATTTCCAGTCATAGCCCCCCCCCGATCAGCTCATTTCCAATGCTAGCCTCCCATCAATCCATTACCAGTCCTACCCCACCCCATCAGCCCATTACCAGTCCTAGCCGCCCCTAATCAGCTCATTTCCAGTGCTAGTCCCCCCTCACCCCCATTACCAGTGCTAGACTCCCCTAATCAGCCCATCCCCCATCAGCCCATTACCAGTCCGTGCCGCCCATAATCAGCTCCTTTCCAGTGCTAGTCCCCCCTCACCCCCAGTACCAGTGCTAGACTCCCCTACTCAGCCCATCCCCCATCAGCCCATTACCAGTCCTAGCCTCCCCGATCAGCTCATTTCCAATGCTAGCCCCCCATCAGTTCATTACCAGTCCTACCCCCCTATCAGCCCATTACCATTCCCAACCCCCCCTTGATCAGTCCATTCCCAGTCCTAGCCTTCCCTAATCAACCCATTACCAGTCCTAGCCCCCGCATTTGCCCATTAAAATCCTAACCCGCACTGTCTCTCCCCTTTGTCCAGCATTTATCCCCTGTCTGTCCAGTATGTCCCCCTGTCTCTCCCCTTTGTCCATGTCAGCCTCCCTCCCTCCCTCCATGTCACCCGCCCCCGTCCATTTCAGGCCCCCCTCCCTCCCTCCCTCCCTCCATCCATGTCAGCACCGTTGCAGGTTCCCTGCCCCCTCCTCCCCTCTTACTGTCTGCCTGCTACTGTCCTGTTCTTCTGCAGCCGCGGCTCCCTACCTCTTAGGGAACCGCGGCTGTGCCTGTGAAGCCATTGCGGAGCCTTCCCGTCTCTTGACGGGCTCTGTGCAGCATTGTCCCGCCTCCAAAGGAAGTTGTTTACCACTTCCTTTGGAAGCGGGACAATGCTGCACGGAGCCCGTTGAGAGACAGGAAGGGCTCCGCAATTGTTTCACAGGCTCAGCTGCGGTTCCCTAAGAGTTAGGGAGCCACGGCTGCAGAAGATTGGAGTCGGTGAGTTTGCCGCTGCCGAGAAGCAGACTCGGCAGCGGCAGCAACTTGTGCGCTTTTTTAAAAAAAATTTTAACTTGGCAGAGTGAGGCGACCCCTGCTAAATCCTGTGGCGACCCCTGTGGGGGGTCACGACCCACAGGTTGAGAACCGCTCACCTAGAGCTTATCAGAAATTAAAGTGATTACTGTATGGAAGAAAGGCTTGGCAATCTATTTCCAAACTTACCTTGCCAGGGGATCTTGAGAACATGGAGAGCTATGTACAGGGTTGCCAGGAGTCTGTAATGACATGATCACACAACAACATATATATTTATTTGAGTGTGTATATATATATCTATATATTTATTTTTCTTTCCATTTATTAATCGCTTAAATTTCTAGTTGATGGTGACCTTTCTCCTTTATCAGTCTGAAGCACAAGGTGTTTCTAAGAACTCAGTAAATAAAACTTGTTCACTCCTTACTTCTGTATGATGCCCTCAGAAAATTCTAGAATTCAACTTTACTAGAAAGTGCCTTAATAGTATGTCTTTTGAAAACGCCTTTTATGAACGTCTCAGGAATAATATAGAAATGAAAACATTTTACTTGCTGGATTAGTTGGATCTGATTATCTCCATAAATCCAACATATTAGTTCGATAGAAATGTTATCTTGACCCAGATCCTTTGAGATTTTAGATACTTCAGAATTTGAGAAGTGACTACCATGCTGATAAAGTCTCCAGTAGAAACAGAAATGTCTCTATAACCGTTTCTCTATGTTGGAAGACACTTAAGAAACTATACATTTGCCCTTAGCCTGCAGAATTTAGGAGGTCTGGTAATATCCCAGAAACAAAGAGCTGGTAAATATGTTCTGTACTGGAGAGCGCGAAGACGCAACAGCCAGTGAGCGAGTACTCTGAACTGCTGTGATGCCACTGACTATTGATCTTATTATACAGAGCGTCTCCCAACACAGCTGATTAATCTCCATACTAATTCCCCTTTAAATGAATTTAAAATCAGTAATCTAGAAAACTCCATGAATGCAGAAAACAAGGGACGCAAATTGTGATTCAGATTCCGACAATCAGCTTGCATTCATCCCATGATCATCTTAAGCATATCAGCAAATTCTGAAGGGCTCATTTGCTGACTTCCATTAATGAACATAACACGTGTTTAGTTCAAGTTAAACGCAGTTAGTAAATAGGCTCCATTGAGAACATACTTTAATGCACATTAGTAAATGAGTGATCAGTTTACAGTTGGTTTTCACTACACTTTCAGTATATAAAGTAAGTGATTGTAATCAGCAGCCTGCCTTAGTAATAGAGCAGACACATAGAAAACCCCAAAGATAAAGCAAGACTTTCACAATTGAAAGAGCAGTGTAGGAGCAGTTGAACCTGTAATCTTTAACTGCAGTGGCATTTTATTTTGCTAATCTGATTGCTAGAATTTGATCTCCAGTCGGTTCTGTACACGGTGCTGAATGACAACCGTAATTTTTGAGTCCTAGCTCTGATTATCGAGGAACTGCACCTGGGGCTTGTTCTGCTTCTTAGTACAAAGACAGACTCTTGTGCTTCTAATTATTTTATCCTGTTTACAAAACTAGTTCTGCGGGTTTATCATAAGGTATTTTTATTACAGAAGTTTCATTCTTCTTTAGGCATAGAAGAACCATTCCGATGTTTGTTCCAGAATCTTCCTCTAAGCTGCAAAAGTTTACAAGGTAATATATTGACACACAAACATGGAACATGGCAAACAGTGTTTGGATCAGTCTGCACTCTCAGTGAGTGGACTGTTTTTTATCTTTCATCATCATAGTCATCAAGTTGAACTGCTCCTAGGGATCACTATTTAAAAAGTAAATTGCTAAATCACAAGAAAGAAAACTCTATATTCTTCTTCATATCATATAAAAGTACAGCTCCTACTCTGCCATATATTGCTTAGCACTTTGTAATTTGGCTTGCCAAATTGTTACCTCTTATGCCTGCAAATATCCTGCCTCCCTCACTTCCTGAAATGTGGCAGGTTAGTGTAATAAAGCAAAGTTGCTCACCTCTGGGCAGTGGGATAAATCAGCCACACATGGCTGTTGTCGTCCCGACAGCGCCAGATCGGATCCACCCTCTCAGAGCCCCGAAGAGCCTCGAAAGCACTCTGAGCATGCTCCAATGCAGCTTTCTGTGCAACCCTTGCTCCTCCCCTTCAATTCATTCCATAGATGGAAAAAAATCAACCATCAAGAGAGCTGGAGGGATTGTGTGCCTGATTATTAGATCTATTACAGGAAGGCAACTTCTCTTCTCCTTGGACAAGCTGGATATAATCAGCCACGCTTGGGCTGAGGGTGCAAGGGTCTGCAATGGGCTGTTTATGGATTGGAAACCCTTGCAACCCAGGGAACTGTTGCTGTGATAGTTGAAGTAATGGGCAAGCAGGTTACAGATGATGTGTTCCGCACAGTGTCATGGATAATGCAGGTTGTTATTAGCATTTAGTTCCTGCCTTTCCAGGAGAAGATCAAGGTGAGTTACGTTCAGGTACAGTAGGAAGTTCCCTGTCCCCAAAGGGCTCACAATCGAAGTTTGTGCCTGATAGTGTGAAGGAATGCTTATTGTCATTGCTATGCTTCAGAAAGGGGACTTGTTGAGTATAGATATATGGCAGTCTGTGACCCCTTGTGTCGTTCATTGGTTATCCGACTGTTTAAATATTTATTTGAAAGACTGGCAGAGAATATGCTCGTGATGCAGCTTCATGATAAATTGATGATTGATGGCTGTAATGTTTGCAGAGACAAGCCAGGCCAAAACATCCAATGTGCAGGTAGTTAGATAGTTAGACCTGACCACGACCACATTTCGGCTAGTTGCCTGAGTCAGGGGTCTGTAAAACATAAATATACCTAAAAATAAAAACTGACTAATAACGATCACTGTATATGCATACACGGTCGACAAATGTTTAGGGGTATGTTTACCAAGGTGCGTTAGCTGTCATCGCAGCAGTAAGGTGGGAAAGATGCTGCTGTGATGACAACTAACACGGTCAAAATGCAGATAAAATTGCTTGCACTTTCTGCGATATCTGCATTTCATGTGGTAGAGTCGGGGGAAAGTGGGATTGGGGCAGGGAGGAAAGCATGCTGATGTTAGGCGATGGCTGCCCAGATTGGACTAATCATGACTGCAGAGAACATCACCTCATGAGGCCACAGGTGCTGCTTCACAGCCACTACCAATGAGCCGCAAAATGGCACCTGTATGATTTCCCCCTCTCCCCCATCTAAAGTCTTTTTGTGCCATGGATCGGGTGATCCACTGCACCGACCATAGTGTAAATCAGGCCAATACCCTAGCCAGTTAGGCTTAACCCCCATCCCCCTTCCTACCAATAGCACACTCCAAGCTAGTCTGTCAAACCATCAGTAAACCCACCCCCCAACGACAAAGACATCCTGACTAACCAGTCCAGATAGATGCTAATAGGCCCCCCCTTACCTTTCAAAGTCCTGGTGGTCTAGTGGCAATGGGGTAGGAGCACGAGACTGGCACCATTTTGTTAGATGCTGGAGAACGGGGCAGGAGCAAGAGGGGGGCTGCTCCTGTCCCATTGCCGCTAGACCTCCAGGGGATGTGGGGGGCCTGTTAGTCCCTCCTGATTGGCTAGCCGAGATTTCTTTGTCAGTAGGGAGAGGAATGGGGATTTGGCCCGACTGGCTAGCCAAGCACTTGTTTCAAAGGAGGGGTGCCCGGCCCCCCACCCAGCAGTTAGCCTATGGGTTTGGGAGCTGTCTAGAATTGGAGTGTTGGAAAGGGAGATCTGTGCCATGAATCGTCTGATCTGTGGCACCAGAAGACTTTAGATGAAGGGCGGACTAAGGGGAGCTGTGGGGGGGGGGCTGAAAAGCGATTGGAGCAACAGAGCGGCTACTTGCTCTGTCCTCCCCTGGCTCCCACCCTGTAACCTGCAATCCCTGCATTGGCAGGCACCGTGAGAGTTCCTGTACTACCTGCTGAAGCACCACAGTAATTGAAAATCCTCCGTGGTATCTGCAGGGCTGGAGCTGGACACACCCCCTACAGATACCAGCTACCACATGGCCTCACAGTAGCTGCAAAAGCAGTTACTGTGATTTAGTAAAAACATGCCCCTTGGCACAAAAAAAAGAAGGTATGAATACATTCAGTTGAGCATACAGAGTTCACTTGTAACATCTTCCAACGATCGTGGTGATATCTCGGTGGCAGTTGCCCTTGATCTGTCTGCTGCCTTTGACCTTGTTGATCACTCTCTCCTTCTCCTCCGTCTCCAAGAGGCGGGTCTTTGCCATACGGTACTTCACTGGTTTCACTCTTTTCTATCCTCACGGTCTTGTTCCGTCCTCTCTTCTTCCCCTTCTATCCCTGCTTCTGACCCCTTTCCTCTGTTATGTGGTGTTCCTCAAGGCTCTGTTCTTGCCCCTCTTCTCTTTAACCTCTTTCTAGCCCCCCTCACCCTTCAGATTCAGCAAACTGGGATCAGCGCCTTCTATTATGCTGACGATATTGTTCTCCTTCACCACACCTCTCCTTCTCACCCTGATCTCTCTCTACTTAATTCCTGTCTCTCCACGGTCGCTAGCTGGTTGTCACAAAACTGTCTTCATCTTAATCTCACAAAAACCACTGCTATCTGGTTCTCCCATGGTGGTTCCCCTCCCTCCCTGGCTCCCTCTTTCTCAGGTTCTCCTATTTCGTTGGTCTCTTCTTTCCGCTACCTCGGCGTTGCTTTTGACTCACACCTGTCTTTTCATGATCACATCTCTCATGTCACCAAAACTTCCTTCTTTTTCTTGCGCCAAATTCGTGCTATTCGCCCTTTTCTTACTCCCTCTGCACTTGCTACACTACTTCTCTCCCTGGTTATGTCCCGTGTTGACTTTGCCAATTCCCTCTTTCTTGGTCTCTCTAAATCACAACTGCGCAGACTTCAACGTATTCAATATACTGCTGCCCGCATTGCCACTCACTCCTCTATCCGTGATCACGTTTCACCTCTTCTCTCCCGTCTCCATTGGTTGCCTTTACCCTTCCGCTTCCACTACAAACTGCTTACGCTGGTCCATCGAGCTTTCCACACCAACACTCCGCAATATTTGGCTGACCTCCTCACTTATCATACCCCTAGGCGCACACCCCGATCGTTTCATCTCAACCGCCTCACTCTTCCTTCCCCTTCGTTGGCCCCCGCTCCTCTGCTTTCTTTTTCACAGCCCCTGCTCTCTGGAACTCTCTTCCTCCCTCCCTCCGGCTTGAGCCCCATCATCCCACCTTTAAATGTAATCTGAAAACCCACCTCTTCTCCCTTGCCTTGGACCTTCCCTCCCCTTTTATGTGACCTCTCTCTCTTAACTTTTGTGTTGTGCTCTTTACCTCCCCCTCTTTTTTATTTGAGATTGTAACTTCCTTTCTTCTCTTCTGGCTATTGTTTTTAATTGTTTTATACGGCTTTTATATGATTTTATATTGTAAACCGCTCTGGTCTTTTTGAATGGGTGGTATATCAAATTTTAATAAACATAAACATAAGTACAGGTAGTTGTCGACTTACGACCGCGTCTGGTTCCGACAGAGCGGTCGTAAGTCGATCTGGTCGTAAGTCGGCCTATGTTAAATTACTGTACTTTTTCGGAGCCGTGACCTACCGCAGCTGGAGCAGATGGTTTGCTTGGCGGAGCGCTCGTCGTCTGCGTGGAAGAGCTGAAGGGCTGCGGGTGTGGGGAAAGCTCTTGCTGCAGAGGATTCAGGCGCAGGCAGCTTTGAAACTGAGAACCTGCTGCCGGGGTACTGCGTTGTGAATCCGGCAAGACTTACGACCTATGCGACTTAAGACAATTTCCTCGGTCGTAAAGTCAATCAGTCGTAAGTCGCATAGGTCGTAAGTCGACGACTACCTGTATATCAATTGCAGAGATCTATATAAACTGAAAGTAAAAACATTGAAGTAAAGACATTCCATTGAAAAGTTACAACAACAAAAAAATATGCATTATACATTTTATTTAAACAGACAGTCCATAAAAAGAAGACATATTAGAAATTCATTATAATAAAGCAGACTATATTAGATGATTCACACCAATACATAAATCACAGTTCAACTATAGAATTCAATTTCATTTCATTATCTCTCCAGAAAAATAACTAGAGTCAGTAAATCCACCAATGACACTAAATATGTATGAATAAAGAACTAAAAATATCCCCCCATTTTAAGAGACAGTTTTTATGTATATTTGTTTTATAGACCATTGGCTCAGGCAGTTAGCTGAAACATGGCCCTGTTGTGTCCCTAATAATTTATTTATTTAGCTGTATTTATATTCCGCTTTTCACCGGGTCAAAGCGGGTCAATTGGGGGATACATTTAACATGAGGGGATATGACACACATATGTTAATACTTACAGGGAACATGGGCAATGGAGGGTTAAGTGGCTTGCCCAAGACCACAAGGAGTGCCTATAGGACTAGAAATCCCAGTCCCTCCGGCCTGAGATTGCTGTCCCCAGGTGGGACTTGAACCTCTGGCCTGAAGTACCTTGTCCTAACCACTAGACCACTCCTCCCTCTAATAATAAAGTCTAATTACACATTGGACGTCTTCTCCGCCTCATGTTTTTATCGCTTGAGACTAGCAGAGTTAATACTCTACTGTTTTTCATTGTAATGTTTGTAGCGCCATTGGAAGTCTCTAGGGTGGTGTATTCTGCCCATTAGAATGTGGCATGTTTCCATTGGCTCCTTAGGGAAAAAGATGGGGAAATGGCATTCACAAAGGGCTTCAGAACAGGCTAAAGCAAATCCAGCTAACTAGGAGGGAGGAGGGCTGATGCTCCAAGAAGCAAGAGGCGGATGTTAGGAACAGCTCAGCGTACTGACGGTAGTCCATTGGGTCCCCAGAGGGTGTATGTACGGCAGGACAGGTTTATGAAGGGGGGCCTCCCACATTAACAATATCTGCTGTCAACTACAAAAGGAAAAGTACAAGGATAGTTTACATCTTTGTCTACTTTAAAATATATTGTTGCAATCTTTATGACTAGAAAAGGAAATGCAGAAGGTTCCAGCATTATGACGCAAGATGATGAAATAAAGGGCTCAGGACTGAATAGTTACCAACTATTATTGTTGCAGCGAAGTGCATGCAATGAATAAAACCAGGAGTCAGTACGAAGATCCAAGCCAATTTATTTGTGCACAAGTCTCAGGCAATGTCACATACAAAATGGTCTGAGCAATGGAGTCCAGTAAACAACACCTTTTATACCTTTCTTCTTCAGTTTAATACAGGCAAACTTTCTATTGGTCCCACTGACCCCTGCACCCATCCAAGTGGGATCTTTCTGTGGGCCCAGTGCTCTGTTCCCCCTGCTCAGAACTCTCTAACAAAGGCACAGTTCTAAACTTTGATACTTTTCTCTTACAATGTCACTGCTTAGCTTAGAAAATGTGTGAATACAGAGCACTGGTACATGTCTGTCATCAGCATAGAATATTCAACAAAGGATTTATACAACCTTATCAAAAAGCAGTTTAAAGCAGTTTCTCTAACTTATTCTGACTTTGGTCTTTCTCAGCATTAGGTGGGGGCTGGGACTCAGGCCTAGCATACAGACCTCTCATACGTTTACATACATTTATAGGCTATTCTAGGCCATAGCCTACCACATTCCCCCCTATGATTATTCTCACCCGTAAGTGAGAAAGGGTGAGAATCAAATCACACATTACACAGAGTTCTCAGCATCATGTTGGGGTACCAGGGAATATTGCCACATAGCTAATACCTTTGTAGCTGCCTTACATTCAACAATACTATCAATAGTTGAGTTCAGCATGCGTAAGCATAAGGGTAGGAAACATGGGAGACACAAACAAATAGCCAATATGAATAGGACAATGAATACAAGTGTTTTCAGGCCGCCCACTCCTGAAAACAGAGAATCAAACCATCCATCGAGTTGCAAACCATGCCATGTCTGAACTGGTACATATGTTTGTTTTCTCATATGATTGGCTATATCTTCTACAACTTGTCCTTCATTATCGATTTGCAAACAACAGTTAGTTAAATTCAGTTTTCCACATACTCCTCCTTCAGCAGCAAGTAAATAATCTAATGCTAAGTGATTCTGATAAATGGCTGTACGCATCTGCGTGGCTTTTTTAGCTAACAGGGTTAGTGCTCTACTAGTTTCATTAGTTATTATTTCTACAACAGCTTGCAAACGTATAATACGATTTAACATATACACAGGGGTGCGCTAACCCCAAGAGCCATCTTGTGCCCAAGTGGCAGGTCCATAGTAGGAAACGATTCTCTCCGGTGGCCATTCTTCAGATGTTGCATCCCATTTGTCCCATTGGCCTATCTTCAAGACCTCTCGTTTCTGTCGACTCTTGTATACAGGGAAACCCAGTCGTTCTCCATGGGAAATGGGCAGAAGAAAGAAAGAAGGTCTTATTGTCTCCAAAACACACGCACCTCCCCAGTTAGCAGGGAGTTTAGCATATGCTCGAGTTCCGCAGATCCAATATAGTCCAGGTGGAGCTTGCCAGTTATTGTGAGAAGCGAGATTTGCCCATAACCTGGCAAGGTTAGGAAAGATGATCAGAGGATTAGAGGGTTCCGGGGCATTGGTTCCTGACCACCAGGATGTCTTTTTGGTAGTAGCATTATAGTACTTCTGGTTCAAACAGACCAACTGCCCTACTAGCATAGTCAATTGTGGTCCAGCTCGAGCAAAACATAGATTACCAACAATGGTGTTAGCTAGGACCCATTCACTGGTAGCTTTATGCAGATCTGTTTGGTTGTATGGTACAGAATAGTACAGTTCTTGTGCTTCCCAAGGCCACTTGTCCCCCATCTGATTTCCTCCACAGAAAAGACAATCAGAGACATGGAGACTGGATGCTACAGCTACAGCTAGTTCAATAAACAGATTTCGGGAAGCGTGGGGAATTACAAACTCTGCCTTCATGGCTTCATAGAAGGTATGATGTATTCGGTAAGGTGAAGAGACATGAGATTTTGTGTTAAGCTGGATATATACAATAGTTCCGGGGTCAGTTCCACTTCCTGCAATACGTATGCCAAATCGGAATCCTTGCTTCCACTGGCTTGGGTCGAGGATGAGAAGTCGTAGAGGATTACAGGCACCTTTTTTGCACTTCTTAGTTTCCAGTAAAGGTAACACAGGTACACTACCAAAAAACTGCCTCCAGTTTTGCAACTGATTCCTATAGATTTTGGGGTGCTGAATCCAGGAAAAATAGCCAAAATGTTCCATCACGTCACGTTTTCTTGCAAAATTAGATTTCTTACCCATATAAGGAATGTTCACATAATTCTTTTTAGCCGACTGCAGTTTATTTTCTTGGCCCAAAATAGAGGTTGTAATGGTTAACTAACTTGAAACACTCCCTCATGATATTTTAGAGTGTTTTGTATTCATTTTATACATTAACAGGACAATTGGGAGGCGGGGGGCTAAATCCAGTACTCGCGCTGGCGCATGTTCTTTCCTGTTCGCCTCGCCTCGTTCGCTCGCTCAAACACGGTGGTTGCGACATGAACGTTCCTGTCAAATTTCAGTTTCTTGCAAGTTCATTATTACCTTTTGTTTGCTCAGTCGTAATCCAGCTTTATTCCGAAGTGGTTCACTACAGTTGTAGTTTGCAGTGCTGTGTATTTGTGATGGCTCACAGAGCCAGAGGTTGCGTCAACTCTCCGGACAGTTTTTGTTTATTTGTGGGAATATACCGTGAAAAAGCAGCAGAGGAACATTTCTGCATTTATTAAAAAAGTATATTTCGCCTATTTCGGTTTGAAGTTAGGCGAGCAAGACAAACCGTGGGCTCCTCACAAGTTGTGCAAGACAGGGGAGGAAGATCTACGCTTATGGATGAAAGGTAAAAAACAAGCATTTCGTTTCGGAATACCTATGATGTGGCGTGAACAAAGACCACAGCAGCGACTGCTATTTTTGCTCTTGCATTGTGAAGGGATACAACTTAAAAAAATAAGAACGTAATAAGTTACCCCAACCTTCCCTCAGCAATTAGGCCTATGCCTCATAGCAACGAGTACCTGTGCCTGAACCACCAAAATCTTTGGATCATAGTTGTGTGGACGGTTCTGATCATGATGAGACTCATCAGATGGCTTTTCCCGATGAGTCCAGTACTTCCGAGTTTGAAACTGAACCAGATCCGAAACCTGAACTTTTCTCTCAAGCTGAATTGAATGATTTAGTCCGGGATTTAGGACTCCCAAAAGATGCTGCCCAACTGCTAGGTTCTCGGCTTAAACAGAAAAATCTATTGTCACCAGGAACAACTTTTTATTGGTACCGCAACCGCGAGACACAATTTTTGAAGTATTTCAGCAAAGAGGAAGATTTGGTATTTTGCAACGATATATACGGAGTGATGGAAAAATTTAAAACTCAAGTATGATCCTGCTGAATGGCGGCTGTTCATTGATTCGTCAAAAGACAGCATAAAAGGTGTTCTTCTTCATAATGGCAACACATTCGCTTCAGTTCCTATTGCTCACTCTGTTATTCTCCAAGAAAAATATGAGAATTTGGCCCTGATTCTTCAGAAGATTCATTATGATGAGCATAAGTGGATGATTTGTGGAGACTTTAAAATTCTATCCATGCTATTAGGGCAGCAATCCGGTTTCACCAAATATCCCTGCTTCCTTTGCTTGTGGGATAGCCGGGCCCGCGACCTACACTGGGGGAAAAAAGACTGGCCAATTCGGGAGTATTTGAGACCGGTGAGAAACATGTTCTTCATGAGAGCTTGGTACCTCGTGATAAAATTCTATTACCACCTCTCCACATTAAGTTGGGTCTCATTAAGCAATTCATCAAGTCCCTTCCAAAAGATGGTGAGTGCTTGCTTTCGGTACCTTTGCTCAAAGTTCCCCCGACTTTCTGAAGCAAAGCTAAAGGAAGGAGTGTTTGTTGGCCCTGATATAAGGAAACTCATTTCAGATGGAGCATTCGCTGAAACGATGTCTGAGAAGGAAAAAGAAGCCTGGGATTCCTTCAAGGATGTTGTTCTCAAATTCTTGGGGAACAGGCGGGATGAGAACTATAAGGATATTGTTGCCAGGATGCTGAATGCCTTCAAAGAACAAGGCTGTAACATGAGCCTGAAAGTCCATTTCTTGCACTCCCATGTGAACTACTTTCCCGAAAACTTGGGGGCGTACAGTGAAGAACAAGGTGAAAGGTTTCACCAGGACATCAAGGACACAGAGAGAAGGTACCAAGGAAGATGGAACACCACTATGATGGCTGATTTCTGCTGGTTGCTGCTGCGGGAAACCCCAGATGAAAAATACGCCAAGCAGCGCACCAAGAGAAGCATTCGGGGGAAGAAGAAACGGGCCCACCAGGAGATTGATTGACCCAGAATGACTTTAAAATCTAAAACTGTGTTGACAAATATCGTGTTTTTACTAAACTTTGAAATAAAAATTTGCTAGTTATTACCACAGTGTCGGATCTCATTTATTAGAATTTTATTTTCACACCATCGGGTGTTTGTCTTCATGTATTGCAATGGTGCGGTTTGCGTTTCTATTCTTACATACATACCTGTACAACATTTTTTGCACATTTCTTGCTTTGCTTTGTGTCTAACCTCGCTCTTATATGCTCAATGTTTGTGCACATGTATGTGGCTGTTTTAAGTGCAGACAATTTTGCTACCATCACAGTGTGTTTTGTTGACATTACTCTATTCTTTTTTTTTTATATTTTAACTCTTTTATTAAGTTTCAACCAAAACAATCAGCCAACAGGGTCATTAAATACATATCCACGCAATAGACATCCAACTCTCCCTCATATACAGACATTACTCTATTCTTATGTGCTGCCTTGTTACAATTTTCTTTATTCTTATTTGAATAACTGCTAAACAATTAGTATAAAGAATTCATCCAAGAAACTTTTATCTCGATCGCACTCAATCTGAAACGTTCACCTCAAACTGCTAACCCAATGTAGCAAAAAATCTGTACGTGATGGAGCAAATTGGTTACCAGATTTGGATTCAGCGCACCAAAAAACGTAAAAATCAATCGAAACATTAGAGGCAGTTTAAAAAAAATTTTTTTTAGTGTACCTGTGGATCGTTCTAGCTTAGCCTTGTGATTATCTCCAGTTTGCCCAGTAGGGCTACCAGACCAGGTAGCATAGTACACACAGCCCCATTTTGGGCAGAAATAGTCATCTTTTGATGGTTTGCCATAAGTAGTTGGGGAATGTACCCCAGTGCATATTCCCCATTTGTATGCACCTTCGGGACACATGTACTTGTCATCATGGTAGTAAGCTTGTTCCCATGATCCACACCTGTAATAGTCATTTCTGTTTATCAGGTCACAAGCATCAAAATACAGGGACGCAGGTTTGGTGGGATCAGAGAGTTGAGTTGTAGCATTTATGAGGGCTCCATCTTCATCATTCCATCGTAGTTCCAAAACAGTAAGAAGGATTCTGTCGGGGTCTAAAACAGGTACGAGTCTTTCTATTCGTACAGACATTCAGTTCTGTACCACTGTACATGCACTGACTGACATTTCCAGTGCAAGTGTAGTAAGAGTGATAAAGTAAAGTCTAGGTGATCTTCATCCCAGTTCGGGTAGTGGTTATACAAGCTGCACAAGGGGGCAGGGCAAGAGTTGTTTCCAGGGGACCCAGGGCTACCACAAAGATGAAACAGTAATAAGCAATCATCATGATCATAGTCTCTTAGTCTTTGATAATAGATAACTGAGATGTTGAAGGTTGGTTATTCTCTTTGTAGTGTGAGTTGTAATGGTGCTGCAGGATTGGTGATCAAAGTCCAAGGACGACTCTCAGAAACTGCTGCTGGTTTGACTCGACTGTGATGAATCCAGGAATCGATCTCCGCTACTTTAACCGCTGTGGGTATTGACAGTAGAACAACATACGGTCCCTTCCAATGAGGTGCCAACGGTGTCTTCTTCCACTCTTTGACCCACACCGAGGTTCCAGGCTTGAAGGGATGCAATGGCTCTGTCAGATTGATAGGCAACTGGTCTTGCACCCAGGTATGGAGGTCCTGCAAGACAGAACTTAAAGCCAACAATTCTTGTCTAGTGATTTCTGATCCAGTCTGACTCATATCCCCCCTTATTCCCTGAACTATGGGTGGGGGTCTTCCATACAAAACCTCAAATGGGGAAACTCCTAATGACTTGGTGGGGGCTGATCGTACTCTGAGAAGGACTATAGGGAGAGCTTGAGGCCATTTCAGGTGAGCTTCCTGACAGAGCTTTGATAACTGAGATTTCAGGGTTCGGTTCATTCTCTCTATTTTCCCTGAACTTTGGGGTCTATAAGCTGTATGTAATTTTCACTGTATTTGTAAAGCACGAGCTAGCTGCTGAGTTACTTGGGACACAAAGGAGGGCCCATTGTCTGACCCTATGGTCAAAGGTATTCCAAACCGAGGAATGATTTCATGAAGCAGAGCCTTAATGACTTCTCTGGCCTTTTCAGTCCTGGTGGGGAAAGCCTCCACCCACCCAGAGAAAGTACAAGCTAGAACCAGTAGGTAGTGATATCCATTCGCTCGTGGCATTTCTGCAAAATCTATTTGGATATTTCCCATGGGGGTTACTCCCACTGATTGAACTCTTGGAGGTAGGACAGGACCCTGTCGGGCATTATTCTTTGCACAGGTTACACATTTTCGGGCTATAGAGGCAGTTAAGGGTCCCAATAATGAGATACAGAAATATGGTTTCAGGGCTTTTTCCATTGCAGTTTTTCCATAGTGTGTGGCTTGATGAAAGGCGTGGACAAAGGCTGGACCCAGGGCTTCAGGGATCACAGTCATACCAGGGGGTGAGCCTTCTTCGGGCGGTGGTAGCACTATCCATCCAGTCTTGGATAACTGCCCTCCTTCATTCTGACAATAATAGTCCAGCTCATTTGAGGTGTATCGTGGTGTCCAAGCACTGAGTGGTACTGGAAATATGGCTGCTTGAACTGCGATATTGGGGGTAGAAATTTCTCCTTTGATTGCTGCTTCTCGGGCTGAGGCATCGGCTAATCTGTTCCCTCGGGACACTTCTCCATCTCCAGTCTGGTGGCCTCGGCAGTGCATTACAGCAACTTGTTTGGGGGCCCATACTGCTTCTAATAAAGTCAATATTTCTGGGCCATACTTGATGGACTTGCCTCCCGAGGTTATCAATCCACGTTCTTTGTACAGAGCTCAATGGGCATGTAATGTTGTAAAGGCATATTTGGAATCTGTATACATTCAGACGGATCCCAGTCCGTATTGTCCGTGCTCGAGGGAGGGCTATTAATTCGGACTTCTTTGCTGAAGTTCCTGGAGTCAAAGCTGATGATTCTATTACCATGTCCAGGGTCACCACTGCATATCCGGCACATCGTTGTCCATTAATTACAAGACTGCTTCCATCCACAAAGAAAGTCCTTTCTGGGTTGTTCAAAGGGATATCAGTTAAGTCTGGGCGACTTGAGTATACAGTGTCCATTACTTCTAAACAATCATGATCAGGAGGGCCTGGACCAGTCGGCAGTAGGGTAGCAGGGTTCAAGGTTTGGCTGACGCTCAATTGTAGCCAGGGATTTTCACACAGCATACTTTGATATTTCAACATTCGTGCGTTGGTGAACCAGTAGTTTCCTTTGTGTTCCATTAAGGTTAAAACAGAATGTGGTACAGTGACTTGAAGATTCTGCCCCAAAGTGAGCTTGTTTGCTTTGCTCACCAAGAGGGCTGTGGCTGCTACGGCTCTTAGGCAAGGTGGCCATCCTTTGGCAACAGAGTCCAATTGTTTTGACAGATAGGCTACAGGTCGTTTCCAGGATCCAAGGGGCTGAGTCAAAACTCCCAACGCATTTCCACATGACTCATGGACATAGAGATGAAATGGTTTCTGCATATCTGGTAGGCCCAAGGCTGGTGATGACATTAATGCCGTTTTCAGTGATTTGAACGCTTTATCTTGTTCTGGGCCCCATTCCATGTGTGATCGTTCCACTCCTTTCGTGGCTTGGTACAAGGGTTTTGCCAAGTGTGCAAAATTGGGTATCCATATTCGACAGTAGCCCGCAGCTCCCAAGAAAGCCCGCTCCTGCTTTCTGGTGGTGGGGGTTGGGATGCGGCATACTGCTTCCTTCCGCTCGAGTCCCAATTTTCGGATTCCTTTGGATAGATGGAATCCCAGGTATTTCACTTCAGTTTGGCACAACTGCGCTTTGGCTCTTGAGACTTTGTATCCGGCTTCATTTAAGAAGTGCAGGAGATCACTGGTGGCTTGCACACATTCAGACTTGGAGTTGGTGGCTATAAGCAAATCATCTACATACTGGAGTAAGATTCTTCTTCCTGGAGTTACAGAGTAGTTTGAAAGATCTTGGTTGAGAGCTGCACTGAAGATGGTGGGGGAATTCTTGAATCCTTGAGGCAAGCGAGTCCAAGTGAGTTGGCCTCGTCTTCCTGTAGTGGGGTTCTCCCATTCAAATGCAAACAAGAGTTGGCTGGCAGATGCCAGGCGGATACAGAAAAAGGCATCTTTTAAATCCAGAACGGTGAAATGAGTAGCTTCTGATGGAATCAGTCCCAGGAGGGTGTAAGGATTTGGTACTACTGGGTGTATGGTTTCAACTGCACTGTTCACTCGTCGCAAATCCTGCACTGGGTGGTAGTCACCTGTCCCAGGCTTCTTGACTGGGAGGAGGGGGGTGTTCAGGGCGATTGGCATTCTCTCAGGAGTCCATACTGTAGTAATTTCTTGAGGTGACAATGAATGCCTTCAATTGCTGGTCGTGGGAGGGGATATTGTCGCACATGCACTGGTTCCGCTCCTGGTTTAAGGGTGACAAGCACAGGAGCTATATTCTTGGCTAGGCCAGGTGGATTATCCTCCGCCCACACTCCGGGCGGAGCTAAGATGTTAGTGGGTATACGGGGGCTAGCTGCCTTGGATGATAGTGGACTATAGAACCGCCATTCTTCTTCTCGGGGGACAGTCAGCACCATCAGGCCAGCAGATTCCGAGTTCACAGTCATTTCCATTTTTCCTCCTTCAACAAAGGATATCTGCGCCTGGAGCTTAGCAAGCATGTCTCGGCCCCAAAGGGGAACTGGGCATTCAGGTATGTAAAGAAACTGATGTGTTATCTTCCGTCCCCCCCAATTCACAGGCACGGTTCTGCAGAAAAGGTCTTGTGGTTCTAGTTCCAGTGGCGCCAACAATGGTGACAGATCGGGAAGACAAAGGAGCGACTGGCTTAGCCACTACTGAATGTTCGGCCCCCGTATCCACCATGAAGTCCATGTACTGGTCCCCAATCTTTAAGTTGACCATAGGCTCCTGGGGACCCAGGGAAAACTTGGAGCCCGGTCTGGCCTAGTCCTCATCCACGTAGTAGTCCTCAGTAGTCGCCACTCCCTCTACAGCGGCTTCTTCCTGCTGAAACTGTGCGCGTTGCATTCCTCCTCGTTGCTGGAACCGGCCCCCTGCTCTCCTGGTGTTCCCCCTCCCTCTCCAGGGGGTGGAGCCACTATTCGGGCATTCATTCTTCCAATGTCCTTCTTCCTTACAATAGGCGCACTGGTTTGCACCTAAGGGGGACCGAGCGCTCCATCGGCCCCTTCCCCATCCTCGAGTCCTTTCTGTTTGGATATCCTCCACGTCTTTCAACTAGAGCTGCAGCAAGCAGATCGGCTTTCTTCTTCATCTTTCTTTCACTTTCCCTTTTACATTCTTGATCACGATTCACAAATACCTTCTGGGCAACTTCCATTAGCTGTGCTGTATTCATGCCCGCAAATCCATCCAGTTTCTGTAATTTTCGTTTTATGTCTCCCTGGGACTGACTCACAAAAGCAGCATTTACCATACACAAATTCTCCTGGGCTGCTGGATCATATGGGGTATAGAGTCTATAAGCTTCAGTTAATCGTTCATAGAAGGCAGCCGGACTTTCGTCTGGGCGCTGAAGAACGTCTGCTACCTTCCCAACATTCATGGCTTTCTGGCCCCCCCTCCTCAGGCCCTGCAGTAGAGCCTGGCGGAAACGGGTGAGGGCTCTCTCTCCTTCTGTACTATTCGGATCCCATCTTGGGTCTTCATTCGGGAAATCTATGGCCGCTGCCTGTTGGGGATTTAGATCTCTCCTGTCTACAGGGTTCTCTTCCAGCCATCGAATAGTCGCTTGCACTATTAGTGCCCGCTCTTCAGTAGTAAAGAGAGTAGCCAAGAGCTGGCAGCAATCAGACCAGGTAGGCTGGTGGGTTTGCATGATACTAGACATTAACTCTGTCAAATCTTGGGGTTTTTCAGTATAGGAAGCATAGTGCGTTTTCCAATTTAATAAATCTGTGGTAGAAAAGGGCACATAAACGAGACTAGTTGGCCCAACCACAACCTGACCCCCATCATCTAGAATAGGCAATCCTGGGAGTTGGCACAATGGCATCTAGCGAACTTCTTTTGGGCCCGTTTCTCTGCTTCGGAGGGCATAGCGCAAATTTGCGGGTCCAGCGGAGACCCTTCCGCTGGAGCCTGGACTAACGGGTGACCCTGGACTGGCATTTGATGATCCCCTGCTGGCTGTTCCGTCAGGTGATGGCAGCCCTGACAGGGAACTTTGAGAACTTTGTTCGGGACTGGGACTCCTGCTTCGGGAAGGGGGCTGCTCTCTTTCGGGCGATGGAGGTAACTGATGGGGTGGAGTCATGTCAGCTGGAGGGGCTCTCCCTTCCTCAGGCTCTGCTCGGGGTAACGGTGGAGCTGATGGGACTGGCTTATACAGGAATTGGGGTGGATAGTTTAAGATTTCTGCAGGTTCTGGGGCTGAGTAAATGGGGGGCTTTTCTCCCTTTGCCCCTGGGACCCCCCTTGTAGTTGCTAACATTATCCTACACTGTTCCTCACAGCAACGCTTCATCCAAGAGGGTTGCCTTTCACAGATTTCTAACCAGGAGTCTATATAGGGAAACTGGTCGGGGTAATTCCTACGCACTATCCCATGCACTCGGGATACAACTCTAACATCAAAAGTACCCTCTGGTGGCCACATGGTGTCCAGCACTGGCCACTCCCTACCACATAATTTTACTAACCGGGACGGTGACATTTTCATCCCGTAATCACCGCTAAATCCCTTCCTAAAATTCATGATCATACAGTTCAACGGAGTTTGCACAGACCCTGCCCCTCCCATTATGACGCACAAAACAACAGACAAAGAGGGCGGGGTTAGTATGGCTGCAGGTAAGGGGTCCGTACAGCCCACGGAACAACAAGGGAGACAAACACCAAACACTTCCTCCTTTTCACAACCTGGGCACGGTCGCCCGGCCAGGAACTGCGCTACTTAGGAGTCCGCTTTTACTTGGTCTGTATTGCAAGACCTCTCATTCATTCAAACAGAGAGGCATGCCACCAAATTCCCAAAATTCCATAAAGGCCTACCTTACTTACTTATTCATGAGGGGTGGGGTTTCGTCCTCGCGCACACTCATGCAAGGAGTACTTGGCCACACCCTGAGAGGTGATCAGGCTCTCGTTACCTTAAACCGTTACCTTAAACCATATTAGTTTCGTGCATGCAAGACTTTCCCATAGCTAGCTGACTAAGAAACCAGACAAATTGCTACTCACCGGATCCGGCCACTAATGCGCTGCGCAACCAGTCCCTCCTTGGGTTGAATCCTGGACTCCCCTCGGGTTCGAGGTGTTGGCCGATCGGACCCGGCAGGCCGCCGAGGCAGGGCAGAACCCTCTCCGATACAAGGGGACAGGCGGCGCCTGGGGTCCTCTCCGCTGTTGGTCGGCCGCGGTCCCGACCGGACCAAACCTGGAGGCGGTAATACGTGATATAATCACTTGCGCACCATTCACATACCGCACATTCCCGGCCAACGCACCAAGAATATGTTGCAGCGAAGTGCACGCAATGAATAAAACCAGGAGTCAGTACGAAGATCCAAGCCAATTTATTTGCGCACAAGTCTCAGGCAATGTCACATACAAAATGGTCTGAGCAATGGAGTCCAGTAAACAACACCTTTTATACCTTTCTTCTTCAGTTTAATACAGGCAAACTTCTATTGGTCCCACTTACCCCTGCACCCATCCAATTGGGATCTTTCTGTGAGCCCAGTACTCTGTTCCCCCTGCTCAGAATTCTTTAACAAAGGCACAGTTCTAAACTTTGATACTTTTCTCTTACAAGGTCACTGCTTAGCTTAGAAAATGTGTGAATACAGAGCACTGGTACATGTCTGTCATCAGCATAGAATATTCAACAAAGGATTTATACAACCTTATCAAAAAACAGTTTAAAGCAGTTTCTCTAACTTATTCTGACTTTGGTCTTTCTCAGCATTCTTATTCTTAGGTGGGGGCTGGGACTCAGGCCTAGCTTACAGGCCTCTCATACGTTTACATACATTTATAGGCTATTCTAGGCCATAGCCTACCACATTATCATTTGAAAACCTTTAACAATTACGGTTGGGGAAAATAATTTTTAACAGATTTACCTCATCGAGTGATCTCAGCATTCACCTTCTGGCCAGACGTGTCTTATGCGCCCCATTCTGGTCACATCAGACTTGTATGTCATTGTAGTATAATCCATCCCCTCCTGCACGAGAGCAATCACAGATGAAAAAACAGTAAAACTTACGGGTCTGAGAAGCAGTCGTTGATACTCAGGAGAAAAACTGAATGAAAAAAGGAAAATGTGTTGTTGTTGTTAAGTGCCGTCGAGTCGGAGTCGACTCATGGCGACCCTCTGGATAGCTATCCTAAATTGTGTTCGGTCTTCAGTCAGGCGGCTCATTGTTGACAGACTGGTACCCGTAGCTGCTGTTATTGTATCGATCCATCTCATTGCTGGCCTTCCTCTTTTGCGTTGACCTTCTATCTTGCCAAGCATGATGTCTTTCTCTAATGATCTCTTTCTCCGCATGATGTGTCCAAAGTATGAAAGTCGAAGTATTGTCATCGGAGCTTCTAAAGAAAGCTTAGGTTTGATCTCCACTAGTACAGACTGGTTTGTTCTTCGGGCAGTCCATGGTATACACAGTATTCGCCGCCAGCATCATAATTCAAAGGCATCAATTTTCTTCCTGTCTATCTTTTTCACTGTCCAGCTTTCACATCCATATGATGTTATTGAAAATACCATGGCTTGAACAAGTCGAATCTTTGTATGGAGAGAGACATCTCTGCTCTTCAGAATCTTATCTAGGTCTTTCATAGCCATTCTGCCAAGAGCAATGTGTCGTCTGATTTCTTGACTGCTGAAAATGTGTTAAACTTCCATAATGTATAGGAGCAGATGATGCACCTTCCGGGTGCTAATGTATTGTGGTGAGTGCCCCATGTATAGGGAAAGACACTAACCCTTCCTTAGGAAACAATAGGAATTAAGTAAGGTAAGCTTATGGGATCAAAAATAGCCCATCTGCCTCATCATTTTTTATGTGTGCAGCAATGTGCACGTCTGTATTGCAGAGCTGTGGAGTCTTATCAACTGTTTGGCATAACTTAGTATAGCTGTAATCAGAGGATGAAAGAATAGGGACAGAAACAAGCTACTTAGCTATCTGTAATAGAAATTCAGGATATTAAGATTAGAGTAACGCACTTACCTGAGGCCTTTCCTAGTAAGAAACAATTACCACTGCACCATAGAATAGTTAGTGATATAGCGGAAGGGCTGTCAGGTAAGGTTTGCCTCTTGGCAGATGATACCAAAACCTGCAATAGAGTAGACGCCCAGGAAGGTGTAGATAACATGAGGAGGGATCTAGCTAAGCTTGAAGAATGGTCTAGAATTTGGCAGCTGGGATTTAATGTTTAAAAAATGTAAGGTCATGCATTTGGGCTGCAGCAATCCAAAGGAGCGACAGGGATAGGGGATGAAGTACTTCTGTCTACAAAAGAAGAGCAGGACCTAGACGTGATTGTGTCTGATGATCTTAAAGTAGCTAAACAGGTAGAAAAGGTGACAGCAAAAGCTAGAAGGCTGCTTGGGTGCATAGGGAGAGGAATGGCCAGCAGAAGAAAGGAGGAGGTGATAGTGCCTCTGTATAAGTCTTTGGTGCAACCTCATTTGGAGTATTGTGTGCAATTCTGGAGATCGCACCTTCAGAAGGATATAAACAAGCTGGAGTCAGTACAGAGGGTGGCTGCTAAAATGGTTAGTGGTCTTCATTATAAAGCATATGAGGACTGATTTAAGGATCTTAATATTATACTTTAGAGGAAAGGAGGGATAGAGATAATATGATTGAGATATTGAAATACCTCCATGGCATAAATGCACAGGGGGAGAGCCTCTTTCAATTGAAAGCAAGCTCTGCTACGAGAGGACATAGGATAAGGGGGAAAGGGGATAGATTCAGGAATAATATGCAGAAATATTTCTTTACTGAAAGAGTGGTAGATGCGTGGAATAGTCTCTCAGTGGAGGTAGTAGAGATGAGGACAGTATCTGAATTCAAAAAAGCATGGGAGAAACACAGAGGATCTCTAAAGGAAAAAAGGGGACTGTTGTAGTGGTTGATATGGAAGGGCAGACTAGATAGGCCATGTGTTTTTTTTCTGCTGTCATGTTTCTGTTTCTATAAAAGACTGGAGGGTCTTGTTCTGCCCATGGTTACTTCAGTACATCTCTCTGGGAGCAAAAAATCAGGTGTCTTTATGCCTGGAACAAACTTTCTGAGTCAGTGCGTCAGGCTCCTTCTCTAACTGTATTCAAATCCAGGCTAAAAACACACCTCGTCGAGGCTGCTTTGCATACTCATGCCCCTCACTCTCTTGTTCTCCACTTATGTGCATCTTACCATACTCTAAGCCCCATAGGCGGTATATCAGGTAAACTGAAACTGTAACTGTATCTTCTTGATTGGATTGTAAGCTCCGATGAGCAGGACTGTCTCGTGCATCTATATGCACAGCGCTGCATATGCCTTGTAGCACTATATAAATGATAAGTAGGTAGTAGTAGTAATGGTGTCCTCGCTGTCCTTGAGAGGTCCACAGGTGCCTGAGAGCCTTTGACACTGTTCCTCACAGGCGACTTATAAACAAACTGAGCACCCTAGGGATGGACCCTAAAGTTACTGCTTGGGTTAGAAATTGGTTGGGTGGGAGGCGACAAAGAGTACAAGTAAATGGAGCTCACTCTGAGGAGAAGGATGTTACCAGTGGTGTGCCCCAGGGATCTGTCCTTGGTCCGATTCTTTTTAACATCTTTGTTAGTGATATAGCAGAAGGGCTGTCGGGTTAAGGTTTGCCTCTTTGCGGATGATACCAAAATCTGTAATAGAGTAGACACCCAGGAAGGTGTAGATAACATGAGGAGGGATCTAGCTAAGCTTGAAGAATGGTCTAGAATTTGGCAGCTGGGATTTAATGTTAAAAATGTAAGGTCATGCATTTGGGCTGCAGCAATCCAAGGGAGCAATACAGTATAGGAGGTGAAAGTACTTTTGTCCACTAAAGAAGAGCGGGACCTAGGCGTGGTTGTGTCTGATGATCTTAAAGTAGCTAAACAGGTAGAAAAGGCGACGGCAAAAGCTAGAAGGATGCTTGGGTGCATACGGAGAGGAAATGGCTAGCAGAAAAAAGGAGGTGATAATACCTCTGTATAAGTCTTTGGTTCGACCTCATTTGGAGTATGGTGTGCAATTCTGGAGACCGCACCTTCAAAAGGATGTGAACAGGATGGAGTCGGTGCAGAGGGTTGCTACTAAAATGATTAATGGGCTTCATTATAAAGCATATGAGGACAGACTTAAGGATCTTAATATGTACACCTTAGAGGAAAGGCGGGATAGAGGTGATATGATTGAAATGTTTAAATACCTCCGTGGCATAAATGTTCAGGGAGAGAGCCTCTTTCAATTGAAAGCAAGTTCTGCTACGAGGGGACATGGGATGAGGATGAAGGGAGATAGATTCAGGAGTGATATGTGGAAATATTTCTTTACGGAAAGAGTAGTGGATCCGTGGAATAGTCTCCCAGTGGAGGTGGTAGAGATGAGGACAGTAACTGAATTCAAAAAAGCATGGGACCAACACAGAGGATCTCTAAAGGTAGAAAGTGGACTGTTGTAGTTGTTGTTATGGAAGGACAGACTAGATGGGCCTTGTGGTCTTTTTCTGTCATCATGTTTCTATGTTTCTATCTATTGGAGCAGTAGCAGTTTATTGCTAAAGCTCGGTAACATTTTAAGGCTAAAGATCTTCAATCAAGTCTGTTTATAAAACAGGTAGGGCTGGATGGGTGTGTGTGTATAGATAAGTGTTTTTTAAATTAAATATCTATGAAATCCTGTCATGTATAAGGAGAGAGAGACCAGTCAGTGGGTTACTGGATTAAACTGAAAGGGAGGAGCAAAGGTTGCATGGGAGAGAGCACTCGAGCATGCCCAGAGAGCTTTCTGGGGGGCAGTTTTTCCAAATGGGTTATTTTCTGAGCTCAAAGGACAGATCCACTGTAGCGCTATCAGGATGAGTACGCCCACGTGTGGCTGATATCATGCTGGTCCAGGGAGAAAAAGGTGTCACCTGGATCTTTGTTCTTTTTCTTTATTTCTCCCCAAAGCTGGGAATATTAGCAACCAGAAGCAGTTTACAAAAATAAACCATATCATATGCCAGCTGGATCATGTGAAGAGCACCATTGTCCTAGATTCTTGTTGCAGCAGTGGTTCAACAGGATGGGAGTTGAGGTCCCGCTGTAAAAAGTGCATCTTAGGCCGTGTAGGTGCAATCGGGGACGTCTGGAATTCCGTGGAAGGGGCAGCAGTGAAGTTGGGCAGTGTTTCCTATTCGTCTCTCCGGGCCAGTCCAGAACAGATGGGTAGTCAAATCTCCCTCCTCTAGCAGCTGAGGACAGAATTCCAATTCTTTTATTGCTAGGTTACACATCGCTCCCTTGGCAACAGCAGCCAGTCTTTTTTGTCCTCAGCAGCTGAGATGGATGTGTGAAGATTTCTCTCCCCACCTGTTCTCTGTTATTATTCTTTATTTTTCTTATTTTATGGAAGAGTTCTCATTGAAGAGGTAGTGCTGTGCCCTAGCAGGGTGTTTAAGCACTTGGCTCTGATTTATTTTGTTTTATACGGTAACATCAGTACTAGTAGCTGGTTAAACGATTCAGAGTATGGGACAGAGCCTGTCTCCTCTACTCTGCTAAAGGAAATTGGTAAGAGCAGGTCTGGGGGCCCCAGTTATTATTTTCTTACCTAGTAGGCTCTTCATTTACAGGATCGCTGGCAGCGGTTTTTCTAAGGAGCTAGAGAGCCTATCTGTTTACCGGCGTTAGTATCAGTTATTTTTTATTTAGAAGCTGTGCCGCGGATGTTTTGCTCACCTCTCTCTGTCACTCGGTTTCTCCGGTACGGTTTCTTTTTTGAAGTTTTCCTGTGCCTTTCGGTTTTACAAAGTGCCTTCGGTGCCTGTACACTTGCTCTGCGTTATGCAGGACAATAAAGGAGATTCGCAACTCCATTCTTCTTCGCTGCAGCCGTTGGCTGAGAACGCGGGAGCGGCGGCCATCTTTGCAGCGCCTTCCGTTCCTTCTGCTCCATTGCCCAAAGCAAGTAAAAGGAAAGCGAAATCTCGTCATGTGGCAGAAGCTCATGCTCAGCCTGTGTTGCCTGTAATTTCAGAGGCGCAGGATCCTTTGCTTTCAGCTGATTTCATCCTCGCGTTTCATAGAGCTTATTTGTTAAAAAAAATCTCAGGCTTCTCTTCCGGTTTTATTGGACCCTCCACAATTGGCACAGATGGGGGTTTCTAATCAATCTGCACAGATGGGGGTTTCTAATCAATCTGCATCTTGTGAAGAAGTTCCTTTAACAGATGTAAAAGAGTCTAAATTGGATTCAGTTTCTTTAGAGGCTGAGACTTTAGAGCCTGAACAAGGGGAACTTATGTCTGAGCAGGGTTTGAATTTTTGGCCCGCGGATTTAGAGGAAGGAGAGTTGGGTCCGGGTGAGGATCCAAATATCTTTAGGGTGTTTAGAAAAGAGGAGTTACCAGCTTTGATTGCACAGTCCCTTACAGCGCTAAGTATCATTCCGCAGGTGGTTCAACAAGAACCTTTGGAAGACCCCTTGATGCAGGTTTTCAAAAACGGAGCAAAGATGTTTTCCTCTGCATCGGGTGATCAAACAGATAATAGAGTCTGAGTGGGAATGCCCTGAGGCTTCATTAAGAGGAGCTAGAGCTTTGACTCGGTTGTATCCTATGCCTCAAGAGGAAAAGGAGCTTCTACGTATGCCAAAGGTGGATGCACTGGTGTCTGCTGTCACCAAAAAAACTACCATACCTGTAGAGGGGGCCGCGGCTCTTAAAGACATGCAGGATCGTAGATTAGAGGGTCTGTTGAAACAGGCTTTTGATGCCAGTGCTCTGGCACTTCAAGCGTCTGTCTGTGGAGCATATGTATCCAGAGCTTCGATTAGGTGGGGCCAGCAGACCTGTCGGGTATATTCGTAGCACAAAAATAAGTTAGACTCTCTGTTGTTGTCTAGGGGAGATAGCTACTAATATACAGCCCCAAAGTTCGGGAGTTATTCTGGTAATGAGCCACGAAAGAATTCTGTTCTGCAGATATATATATTAGACTTTATTATAGGCAACCAAATAGAAAAATATACAAACACACATATATGGCTAATTAGAAACATAAAGTAACAATTTGTTATTGTACAGATATACAATTGGACAACGTAATAAATCACTAATTAGTAATCAGACGTCACTGATTCGCTCTGCACTGAGGAAAAGCAAGAAATATATTGCTAACCCCTTTTGCCCATCCAGGAGAGGAGAGATAAGTCAGTACCTTAGCTCCGACGGGCAGAGACAGCTTCGTCCAAGGATGCAGCTGTTAGCTAATGCCGGCTCCAGCCCCTTCAGAGGCGAGCCGCAGTAAGTCCGAACCGGAGGGATCAGTGAAAGTCTTATCTCAGACCTGTGGAGGACGGCCTAGCCCACACGTCTGGCGAAAGGCTCAGGGCTCAGGAATCAGGTACGCCGTGCACAGCAGCAGGACCGGTGCAGAAGTCTATGTCCAGGTGGGGAGAAAAAAAACCCCAACTCCTTCTCTTACCGCTACTTAGAACTAGAACTTTTCCAGCGCAGAATGCAGAATTCTGTGTGTGAATCCTCCGTCATAGGTCCGATGATTGGTTGGCAGCAGGCAGTCTGAGGTGTTCTCAGCGAATCAGGAGGTCGATGATGAGCAGCGTCTTGCAAACAAAGGAGCCATGGTAAAAGTCAGGCAGAAGCAACAGTATGTAACTTCTGGGCACGTACAAGTGTCCAAGGCCAGCCACGGACAATAGCCTCTGTATGCAGGCACACTTAGAAACGCTGATCCAGCATTTGCTTGGAAGACAGGCTTATAGCTGAACACAGCAAAACGTGAAGTGTAGAATCCATCTTGTTTGTGCAGTTTGGTTCAGGCCTGAGTTGCAGAGCAGGCCAGAGATTTGCATGTAGAATTGCAGGGGTACCAGCCCTACATCTCCCCCCCTTGTAAGATGGAGGATGCTACAAGGGAGTACCACTCCACCGTACAAAGCCTAACTAGCAGTACTACCGTGCAGGTCAGAACCAAATGACAAATGATTGACCAATACAGGAGAAGTGGATAAGACTTCAAGCACAAAATGCATGAAAGCAATACTGCATGAGGAATAATACAGTGAATACACTCAAGCAATAAAACAAGTCAAAATAAAATGACATTGATACAGTCAAGTCAAATCAATTAAGATAAGACATGTTAACTTCAAACTCAAGAGTATATATATAGTATCCAAACCAAAAACAAAAATGCATATCAGTAATGCAATATAATGTGTTAGTGTAACACTAAGGTGAACACTCAAAAGTAATGAGAAGCAATGTGTAACTGGTTAGTAAAATAAAGACATGCTATCTATAAAAAGACACCTCAATTAAGAGTAATGAATAACTTTCAAAGAAAATGGTGACACTTATTCAAAAGTGTGACGTTCCAGCAAATCCTGCAGACGCATGGCAGGCAGCAGAGGTGCAGGATGCATTAGAGCGACGAAGAGTATGAATTTGTCTCAGTTGATACAAAGAGATAAGAAACTGGAGCACCAACAGAAAGAAAAGACCAGGAACAATGACATGTGACATAAAATCAGTTTGCAAAATGTCCACATCTCGTGAATCAAAGTTATAATCAGCAATGGCAAGGGCGTCCTGGTCAATGGACAGTTCAACTGTGTGAGAGTCCTAATAGTCCAAAAGATAGTTCAAGGCTGCAGTGAAGTCAATCTCATGACCGCGAAACACATCCAAAATCTGGAGCCTCCGTCGAAACAGGGTCAGCATCAAGATAAAACAAGGAAAACTCCACCAACATTAACAATGGAGTTCTTGGGAACATCCATCAAGCAAACATTGCAGGGTAGAGGAACTCTATTATGAATGTCATGTTTATTCATGGTGACCAGGAGTTCACTCAAAGGGGTGCTAACCAACCAAACATTGTTGACAACAGCAACTTTCGTCTCTGAAAAGTCATCGACTTGGTCATGGTAACTTTACATTGTTCTTTCACATTTTCAGTAGACAACCCACAAAGAGCTGTAGAAGTGTCCTTCAGGAAAGGTTTACCAGGACATAACCAATGAATGTCTTTAGAACGTTGGCACATGCCAAGATTAGGCACGACGTATATTAGTGATGCGTGCTGCAACAGACGATTCAAAATGCTTCTGTAAAACATGTTGGGGATCTAGGGACACAAAAACTTTCTGTGTGACAGTCTGGGACTGTGTAATCAGGAAACCAGGCGCATCCTGTAGCACGACACCAGAAAGAGGGCCAGGTTCAATCAATCTGGCAACCTCGGATCCCGCTAACATCAAAATCAGGAACAGGACCTTCAAAGTCCGGGACTCCATCTGTAAAAGAAAATAAACAGGCTATCCCGCCTCAAGGTTAGAATCACTCACAACAGCAAGAGGTTCTTCAGGAAGGAGCTTACTGGGATGACACGGTCTAAGCTGATTAATGTGGACCCATTTAAGGGAGCCTTCCCTCTCAGTACTGGACTTCATGCGAATTTGATAAGCAACAGGGGAGGCTTTATCCACAATAAGAAATGGACCGTTCCAGCTAGGTAGAAATTTACAGTCCTTGACCTTATTCTTACCAAAATTGTAGTAGAATACCTTATCGCCAATCTGGTATTCTTTAGAGGTAGTCCTCAAATCATAGTAGGCCTTCCTACCCCTAGCAGCAGTGTCCAAATTCTTTTGGGCAAAGGCAAAGGCACTTTGCAAGTGTTGTCTTAAATGGGCAACATATTCATGAGCAGTTGTAGCAGCAGCGAGATTCACATCATTAGTCCTGTAAAGAAGATGAAGGGGTAAAACCATGTCCCTACCTGTCATCATCTCAAAAGGGGACACACCAGTAGCACGATGACGCGTGGCTCTGATAGCCATCAGGACCAAGGGCAGTTTGATGTCCCAGTCCTTCCCAGAGGAAGAAACATACTTTTTCAAGATACTGATGATAGTTTTGTTTGCTCTCTCCACTTGTCCAGAGGATTGTGGACGATAAGCAATGTGGACTTTGGCCTTCACACCTAGTACCTTCCACAGATGCTTAATGACTTGTCCCGTGAAGTGGGAACCCTGGTCGGATTCCACTCGCATGGGGAGGCCCCACCTGCTGAAAACATGGTTTAACAACAAGGTGGCTGTGGTCTCGGCGGTACAGTTGGGTGCTGGGATGCACTCGACCCACTTAGTAAATAAGCAGGTAACTGTCAACATATATTTGTTGCCTCGAGAGGATCGGGGCATGGGGCCGATCCAATCAATCTGGAGATCAGACCAAGGCATGGTCAGACCTCTGTTTCTCAAAGGTGCTCTATGAGAAGGAGCTGCAGGTTGAAATCTGCAACAGGTCAGACAACCTTTAGTATACAATTGGACATCTTGGTACATGTGGGGCCAGTAGGCCACTTGTTTCAACGTTTCATAGGTTATTCGGTCACCTCTATGACCGGCACAAGGCTCATCATGAGCATGCTGTAACATAACACCACGGAAGGCCCGAGGTACCACCCATTGCACAATACCATGCTTACTCATCCGTATCAACAGATCTTTCTGGAGTTGGAACATGTCCTTGGAGATGTAGAGGATCCTCAGTTCCTCATCGTCCTGACAATCCTCCAGAGTTAATGGGTGTTCCTGGGGGTTCTGCAGAAAAAGGTAGAAACGTCCAAGAGTAGGATCTTGTTTCTGGGCTTGCACGAGGTCGAGATCTGTGCTCTCGCCACACCATTGAACCACAGGGGGCATGGTGGATAATTGAGCTTGTCGCCGGGTAACCGCCGTCACCATTTGAAGCCCATTGGTCTCGGGAGCCTCCAACTGCCAGAGGTCTCCAGAGACAGCACCCTCCTTGGCAAGCTGATCAGCTAGATCATTTCCAATCTTGTCAGGATTATCAACACGGGAGTGACCTTTCACTTTCTTCCAGTAGATGGTCATGTCATTTTCATGAGCTACCTTGTCCAAGGCCAGAATCAATCCGGCATGTTTGACAGGTTTCCCTTTGGAATTCAGCATATTGTTAGATTTCCAAATGGGTAAGTGGGAAACAAAATTCTGTCGGACGTAGTCTGAATCAGTACAGATGGTTAGGGTGTGAACCCCTCCCTGAGCAGCAGACTGGAGAGCTGCCAGGGCTGCAGCTAGCTCTGCATACTGATTAGTTTTGGTACCTAGACGGTACTTGAAGGGTTCACAAGGGTGGTTCTGGTTCCAAACCACACCTATACCTGCTACCAGTTCATGGTCAGGCTCTCGACGGTAAGCACAACCGTCCACATACACCTTGGGGTAGCCTTTACAGAGGTTCTCATCATAAGGACGATGACGAGAAGGCTCAGGCGTACATGACTCCATTTCGGTGTCTAAATTACCCACTAGAGGTTCTCTGGCAGTGCAATCGTGCAATTCAGCCAGGCCCTGTGCGGCGGCATCCTTGCGGTTTTGAGCATACCTGACCTCCAGGGGCCAGCCCTGAAGTGCTAAGGTCCAGGAGACAATGCGACTGTTTGACACTTGTCCCGATTTAATCCGATCACTGCCTAGGAACTTGATGGGTTGGTGATGAGTCTCAACAACCAACCTCTCACCTTGGATATAACTGCGGAAATATTGGAGGGCCCAGACTGTGGACAACAAGGATTTCTCACAGTCAGAGTATTTCTTCTCCACTTCCGTTAAAGCTTTGCTGGCATAGACAATAACTTTCCTATCTGTGTCATGCATCTGGTACAGAACAGCACTCATAGAGTGATCAGTGAAACCTAGTTCCACGAAGAATTCTCTGCCACTCTCTGGATAGGCAAGACAGGGAGCTCGACTCAAAGCTGCCTTCAGCTCTTCTAGAGCTGCCTCTTGGTCGGGATTCCATACCCAAGGTTCATCTCTTTTGAGGAGTTTGACCAGGGGTCGGGAAATCTCCGCATATTGATCCACAAATTGGCGTGAATAATTGCAAATGCCCAAGAATGAGCGCAGCTCACTCACGTTGGTCGGACGTTTGAGTTGTTGCAAGGCCGCAATTCTCTTCCTTTGAGGCCGCAGTCCCTCAGCAGAAACTTCGTAACCCAAATAATTGAGGGATTTCCGGCACCATTGGCCCTTTGACAAGGACAGCTTTGCTCCCGCAGCTTTCAGTTGCTGGAAAACATGCTCTATTTCTTGCAAATGGTCAGTGAAACTGGTGCTCTTCACCAGAATGTCGTCTACATAGACGAGGGTGCCTCTAGTCTCAGCATCAGGCAAAGCCTTATGCAGGAAAATATTGAAGTCTGCTGGGGCATTCAAATAACCAAACGGTGTCCGATTCCAAGTATATTGTCGCCTACCGAAGGTAAAAGCCAGCTTATGCTGATCTTCTGGATGGACAGGTATAGTCCAAAATCCTGAGGCCAGATCCAGGCTTGTAAAGTACCTTGCACCCTTGATGGTGGCTAAGTTCTGTTCCAGATGTGCCATAGGCCATCTGGATAGAGGTACCTTTTTATTAAGCTGGCGATAGTCCAAAGCTAAGCGCCAGCTAGAGTCCTTCTTGATGACAGGCCACAGTGGGGCATTGTAAGTACTGTTGCATTGACGTATAATTCCCTTTTGTTCCAGGGAATTAATGATTTCCTGAACAGATTCATAGGAGGCCAATGGGATTTTATACTGCCTCACAAAGACAGGTTTACTGTTTGGATCCGTAGGAATACGGGTGACATGTAGGTCGGTGAGACCACAGTCATAAGTGTCAGTGGCAAACAGGTCCTTGTGACGGTACAGCAGTGCTTTTAATTGGGCCTTTTCTGACTCATCAGTGCAGGCGTCTGCTTCAGCAAGTTTTCCCGCAACCATTTCATCAAATCCCAGAACAGGTTTGTTTGAAGGTATTTCAACCTTCTCCTCAATCTCATCTTGGAGAGAGGAGACCTGGATGGCTTGGACAGCATGGGCTCCCCCCCCTGGTGGGTGAGGGAACTAACAGCCTCATCAAGTTTACTTGACAAAATCAGAAGGTCAGACTCGAGGTCCACCTGTCAGGTCACAGCACTATGTGGCCAGACAAACTGTAAGGTGAGGAGGACTCGGTGTGAGGTTCGTACACAGACAGGGGTCGCCCCACTTCACCGATGTTCCAGGAAACAGGGGCTTCCCCAATAATCTGTAGACTCAATTCCACACTTGGGAACGATTCTCCCACTTGGAATCCCAGGGGTTCGCCTTTCACAAGGTGAATGCGATCTGGGTTTGGATTGGTGAGCAATAAGTGTAAGGAGGGAGCTGTGGCCTCCATGCAGGGTATGGGACCCATGGCTAGGCCCAGCTCCTCAAAACGGGAATTTGGACTGAAGAAGACCAAGTTGTCTGAGACCACATGTCCTCGGGTCACCTGTATCGGCAGGGGACAATCCTGTACCCTCCCAGGTATGTGGGTGTCTTCTGCACAGACCACTTTACAGACTTGAGGAACTGTCTGACCAGCCCGTAGGGATGGGCGGGCACCAGAGAAATCCACCGGATCTCCTTCCATCCTACTCCAGAGGATGTTGTTCACAAAATACACATAAGTTCCCAGTCGAACAAGGCAATCTGAGCCTAAGGAGAGGGGCACCTCAAGTCCTCTGATGATGGAGAAGGTGTGCCGAAAACCTTTGACCCCAACTTGCAAGGGGAGATTGCAGTAGCCCATTAATGTCTTGAGCCCTTCCCCAGGCACTTGGAACGAAGTCTTCAGTCCCATTACCCAATCAAGGGTAAGCTGTTGTTTGAGCCGATAGAAAAGAGTCTCACTGATGAGGGAGTGGTCACAGTGGGGTAATAGGTAGGCCCTTTCCTTTTGGGACATGCCCACCTGCACATATATAAAGGGACCTTTCTCAGCCGAGAATATGTCCGTCAGTCTCCTAGGGTGATCTAGGCAGGGATGGGATGGAGGAGGGGTTTGCACCTCACAACCTTCCACAGGTTCCCTCAGGAATATCTGCAGGCAGTCAGTATCAAGGACAATGTTAGCTACTGAACCCATTGCAATGGAAACCACGTCGCTGATGCCCTGATCTTCATCTCCAGCCCTTTCATACTGGAGCTGAAGGATTTGGGGATCAGCTGACCTCTGGAAATTAATCCTGATGGACTTGTTTGTGCGTTCCACCGAACAAGGACCACTGACTCTGCTGTCATGTTTTACCCTAGCATAAGGTATGGGATGTGTGACCTGTGTCCAGATCACTTCCTAGACGTAGTCCAGAATGGGGCGTAACCGTTTCAGGAGCTCATTGCCAATCAAGAATTCTTCCCCAGGGCACTTAGTAATGATTACAGGATGTTTCACCTGTAATTTTCCAATTTGGAGGTTAAGCCAGACCTGCCCCATGGACTCTATGGGCTGATTCCCATAAGCTGCGAGTGACAAATCACTGGGTGTGACGTGTAGGGTCCTCTGACTCCCCAAGGAAGCAGTGAGTCTATCAAAGAGACTCGAGGTAATCAGGGTAGCCTCAGAGGCTGAATCTATCAGGCCCTCACAGAGAAAAGCCTGATGAATTGTAACAGGAACAGTGTACCTCTGTCCTTTTGGCTTGAGTTTACCCAGAAAGTACTTGTGCTTCCTGATGGTGTCAAAGGCTGGACCCTCGCTGTCCATGGCAGGACTGTCACTCTGTGTCCCTGGGGTGGCATCTACAGCTGGCTGCACCTGTGCAATAGTGACCTGTGGGACAGAAACAAAGTCGGTTAGTCATTCAGTCGCATTAGAAGGGGAAGAGGAGTCAACCAGTTCCTCCTCTGGCTTCTGAGGCTTTGCTCGTGGCTTAAGAGGCACACTACTAGCAGGAGCCGCCTGTGAGGAGCTGAATGCAATGGTAGCCTTCATCATATCTGTCAGCTCGCTTATTCTCTTCTCCAGCTCCAGGTATTTGTCAAAACCGGGCTTTCTCTTCCAGTTCCGGTTCTGTGGAGTGAAACGCTGATTCCCAGAGCGCTGTTTAGACCCAGATGACTGGTTATTCTGGGGTGGCCTGGGAGGATTCTGTGGAACAGAAGGAGAAGAGTTATTTTCTAACGAAAGAGTGGATTTTACAGCACTGACACACTGTTTTGGCTCTCTGGCTTTGCTGGGAGCCCGGACTGTGCTGCCAGTATTGGTTGCTCTCATGTTGGGAACAGCTTCCCAAATCCACTCAGCATGTTCTATCACACGTGACAGGGGTTCGTGACGCTTGTCAGACATATAAGGTTTAATAGATGGAAGGAGCAACTGACAGAAAAGATTACGAAACTCCTGATGGTGTTCTATCGTTTCCCAAGAAGGGTCACTCTGGAAGAAAGTCTGCCTAAGTCTGTAAGCAAACTCTTGGGGCGTTTCATTTTCCCTATGAGTCATACTAAATGCTGCCTGCTTTGCAGCAATATCATCAGGGTATGGCCCATAATGTTTCTTTAGTGCCTGTTCAAAAATGACAATGTCCTTCTTTTCATCGTCTGCCATGGCCCGAATGAATTGCTGACAAGGCACATCAAAAGACCATGGAAGATACAAAACCATGTCCTCCCCCCTGGTAATGTTCAGTGCCCGAAAGGCATCTTTGACTGCAGCTAAATGTTCATTTATGGTGGCATGACCAGTTTTCTCAAAAGGAGTGACCATGCTCCGCAAGGTCTTGATGATTTGCAATTGTGCGACAGAAGCACCTTCATTTATTTTCCCTTGCAGGACATGGGAGCATAGCAAATTTTGCGTCCCTTCAGCTCCCTCTAGTGGTCGCTGCTGGTACAGTTTTCCATCACTCGGGGGATTTCCCACCCCCCCCCTCCACCGCTCCCTGTATGGGGAGGGGCCGAGAGTAGGGTGGTTCATTCCGCCCTGTGTCTCTCCTGTGCTCATGCGCTGATGGGAGAGAACTGACTCTGTTCTGGAAAAGCTGCCGTTCTACACTGGGCAGGGTTTCCAGTGGCAAACTGCCGTCATCTACCCTCTGGTACTTCGAGAAGCCTAGAGGGCTGAAATTATCCCTGTACTCTGTCTCATTACTCTGAGAAGTGGACACACAAGCCAATTCAAAACAGTCAGCTCTTAACTGCTGGATTTCTAGGTTAACTCCCTGCATTTCCTGCCCACATTCCTGACGTGCAACAACTAGCTGCCTTTGCAGATTGGCTGTACGCCGTCTCTCTGCACTGAGAGCAGACTCTGTGGCTTCGAGCTCAGCCATCAAAGCACTCTCTCGTTGCTCAAAAAGAGCCGCGTCTGCTTTTAATTTCTTTGTCTGAGAAGCCATCTCAGACCTACAAACTGCTAGAAACTGCAACTCCTTTTGATCCTGTTCACCCTGCCTCTTAAGAGCGGAAACCTGAGCCACTAGCTCTTGGCATCGCAGACACCACAGGCTAGTAGTGCCTGGTGAAAAGAGGCTACCGCTAGCTCGTCTAGTCGCCTCAGCCTGAAGGTCGTCAACTTGATGACGTAACTCAGCACTCTGCTTTTCACACTGGTTAGCTGTCTCCTTAGCACACTGTATCTGACTGTGAGCAGTCCTTAAATCAGACTCTAGCGATTCAGATTTAGTTTGCAGGTGACATAATGCCTTCTGCAGTTTGTCAGTAAAAATATGCAAGACACAGGCATGCTCGGCTACCATATCCACCGGTAATTTAGCCTTATGAGCAAGAAGCCAGTCTAGGAACTCACTGAAAAAGCTATCAGCTCTAACAAGCTCTTGCGTATCTGTTGTAAGGCACTTAGAAATTCTTTCAATGTGGTCGGCAGTGGTATCTTTTGACCAACATAGGGAAGCTAATTTCTGGAATGCCAAATCAACCTTATCTGCGTGAGCCATCGTAAATCAATAGCTGAGACTGTCTGTAAAAACAAACACAGGGCACCGCTAGAAGTACTCTAATGCAGAGAGCCTGTAATGGGGGTTGCAAAGCCGTCTCACAGACAATGCTCTCTGGCCACAAAAACCTCAGCATAAACAGCTGCGTTGACCACAATAGGACAATGCAGAAATATTACACAAATTCTGAGAGGCGTGGCACATTCAGAAACACTCATCCCTTGGAAGAGACCCCATATGTAGGGTATATTCATAGCACAAAAATAAGTTAGACTCTCTGTTGTCTAGGTGAATATGGCTACTATCCCAGCCCAAGGTTCTGTGAGTTATTCTGGCAATGAGCCACGAAAGAATTCTGGTCTGCAGATATATATTAGACTTTATTATAGGCAACCAAATAGAAAAATATACACACACATATATGGCTAATTAGAAACATAAAGTAACAATTTGTTATTGTACAGATATACAATTGGACAACGTAAGAAATCAGATTAGTAACCAGACGTCACTGATTCGCTCTGCACTGAGGAAAAGCAAGAAATATATTGCTAACCCCTTTGCCCATCTAGGAGAGGAGAGATAAGCCAGTACCTTAGCTCCGTCGGCACTCAGAAGCAGCTTCTAGCTAGTGCGGGCTCTAGCCTCGTCAGGCGAGCCGCAGTAAGTCCGAACCGGAGGTATCTGTGAAAGTCTTATCTCAGACCTGTGGAGGACGGCCTAGCCCACACGTAGGGGCCGTCTGGCGGAAGGCTCAGGGCGCAAGAATCAGGTACGCAGTGCACAGCAGCAGGACCGGTGCAGAAGTCTGTATGTCCAGGTGGGAAAAAAGCCCCAACTCTCTCTTACTCTCCAACTTACAACTAAAGTTTCCAGCGCAGAATGCATAATTCTGTGTGAGAATCCTCCGTCATAGGTCCGATGATTGGTGGGCACCAGGCAGTCTGAGGTGTTCTCAGCGAATCAGGAGGTCGATGATGAGCAGCTTCTTGCAAACAAAGGAGCCATGGTAAAAAGTCAGGCAGAAGCAACAGTATGTAACTTTTGGGCATGCACAAGTGTCCAAGGCCAGCCACGGACAATAGCCTCTGTATGCATGCACACTTAGAAACGCTGTGCAAGCAGTTGCTTGAAGGACAGGCTTATAGCTGAACACAGCAAAAGTGAAGTGAAGAATCCATCTTGTCTTGTGCAGTTTGGTTCATTTTGGTTCAGGCCTGAGTTGCTGAGCAGGCCGGAGATTTGCATGTAGAATTGCAGGGGTACCAGCCCTACAATCCATACTGATGTAGTTTACAGGCCTCCAACTCAAACCAAAGAAAGGGATAGTGAATTCAATTATTAATATTGCAAAGATAACCATTAAGGGGGAAATGATCATATTGGATGATTTTAATCTACCCGATGTGGATTGGAGTATTCCTTCTGCAAATCTGGGAAGAAATGAGAAAAAAGAATTGCGGATGCCTTCCAAGATGCATTACTTAGACAAATGGTCATAATCCAGCATGGAGCTTTCCCTGGTTGGCTCTAACTACTCGCCAATGGAGATAATGTATTGAATATCTGGGTGGGTGCCTAGATTAGCAGCAGCGATCCATACATGTTGTGGTTTGAGATAAAAGGCGGAGTCGAGTCACAGCAGTCTCAGAGTCCTAGACTTTAAAAACACTGACTTCAGTAAAATGGCCAAGTGCCTGAAGGAGGAGTTGGCAGGGTGGGAGTGGATAAGGGAAGTGGAATTGCAGTGGGCTAAACTAAAGGAGGCCATAAAAGGGGCAACAGATACAAGAGGAAAAGGAAACCCACTTCTTTGGAGAACCAAATAAAGGCAAACGCAGCTTTCAAAAAATTTAGAGGTTTGCACAGAGCAACACAGAAAAGAATACAGGATCAAACTAAAAGACAAAAAGAGAAACAAGAAAGCACAGTTACTTACCTGTAACAGGTGATCTCTGGGAACAGCAGGAATTAGTCCTCACATATGGGTATGTCGGTACCGACGGAGCCTGCGCGGGAATGCTTCCCAGCTTCCCAGAATGAAAGCTTTTGGGGCATCCCACAGCGCATGCGCGCTGCCTTCCCGCCTTTCCTACCAACTCTCCTCAGTTCAAGTTTAAAGCTGAGACAATAGAGAGAGAGTAAAGGAAAGACAAAGAGAGAGATACAACTCCTAGGGGAGGTGGGTGGGTTGTGAGGACTAATTCCTGCTGTTCCCAGAGATCACCTGTTACAGGTAAGTAACTGTGCTATCTCCAGGAACAAGCAGGAATAAGTCCTCACATATGGGGACTCCCTAGCTAAGATGCCTGGGAGATCCCCAAGGGTATGAGACCCTGAAGGGTTCCTCGTCTACCTATGGATCTCAGGCATCCATTCAGGGAAGGAGGGCAGGAGTTGTTCAAGAATGGAACAGGTGTCTGAGGACAGCCTGACCAAACAAGGCATCCCGGCGGGAGTCCTTGTCCAAACAGTAATGGGCTGTGAAGGTATGAACCGAGGCCCAGGTGGCTGCTCGACAGATCTGATCGATGGACACAGAATGAAGATGAGCCATAGAGGTGGCCATGGCCCTCACATTGTGAGCTGTGACATGGCCCTCCAGAGAAAGGTTCTTACTCTGGTAAGCGAAAGAAATACACTGAGCAATCCAATTGGACAGTGTTCTTTTAGAGACTGGAAGTCCTAAATGAGAAGGATCAAAAGCAACAAAAAGCTGGGAAGACTTTCTATGTTGCTGTGTCCTGTGTAAGTAAAAAGCAAGAGCTCTTTTACAATCTAGAGTATGAAGGTTCCTCTCTGCAGTGGATGCATGAGGAGCTGGAAAAAAGACAGGTAAATATACCTCTTGATTAAGATGAAAAGGTGAGACCACTTTAGGCATAAAGTGAGGATTTGTCCTAAGGACTACCTTATCATGATGGAACCTTGTATAAGGTGGATTAGGCACTGAGGCCTGCAGTTCACTGATGCGGTGAGCAGAAGTGATTGCAATAAGGAAAATAACCTTCCAGGAAAGAAATTTCAAGGAGGTAGTGGCTAAGGGTTCAAAAGGTGGCTTCATAAGCTGACCAAGAACCAAATTTAAATCCCATGCCACCGGGGGAGGTCGAATGGGAGGTTTAGTTAAAGTTAGGCCTCTCATGAATCTTGCAATAAGAGGATGAGAGGAAACAGGTTGTCCATTGATAGGTTTAAGGGATGCTGCAATAGCACTTAAATAGACCCTTACTGAATTCGTCTTAAGGCCTGCATTGGAAAGATGCAGGAGATATTCTAATAGAGAATTCAGAGGAAGTGCCAGAGGGTCAAGACCCTTCTGAGCACACCAAATGGAAAATCTCTTCCATTTAAAAGCATAGGAACGCCTAGTGGAAGGTTTCCTGGAAGCATGAAGGATATTCTTCACTTGCTGCGAAAGATTGAAGTCTTGAAGGTCTAGGCCTTCAGTAACCAAGCTCTGAGGTGAAGGGACTTGGGGTTTGGATGCCACAAAGTCCCCTCCTCCTGAGACAGAAGGTCTGGAGCAGCTCCCAAGTCCAGGGCGGGGGCTTGGGAGAGATGCAGAAGTAGAGGGTACCACACTTGGCGTGGCCAGCGTGGAGCTATGAGGATCATAGATCCTTAATCCCTCTGAAGTTTGAACAGAGTCTTGGGGATCAAAGGAATGGGTGGAAAGGCATACAGGAAGTCTTGACCCCAATGAAGGAGGAAGGCATCCTTGGCCTGAACTCCCTGACACGGAATTCTGGAACAGAACCGGGGAAGTTTGGCATTCCATGGACTTGCAAATAGGTCTATGTCCAGGGTACCCCATTCCTGAAAGATTCTGAGTACCTGATCCATGTGCAGGGACCATTCGTGTGGAAGCAGAACTCGACTGAGTCTGTCTGCCCAAGAGTTTTGAATTCCTGGGAGGTATACTGCCAGGAGATGGATTTGATGCTCTCTGGCGAAGGCCCATAATCTTAGAGCTTCGTTGCAAAGCGACAGAGAGCCAGTTCCTCCTTGCTTGTTTATGTAAAACATGGCTACCTGATTGTCTGTTTGAATGAGGACTGTCTGGTAGCTGAGGAGGGTATGAAAGACCTTGAGAGCTAGGTACACTGCTCGAAGTTCCAAGAGGTTGATATGAAGGGAGGTCTCCTGTGGGGACCAAGTGCCTTGGGTGGATAGGTCCTGAAGATGAGCTCCCCAACCTGTTTGGGAGGCATCTGTTGTGAGGATTGCTTGGGGCAACAAAGGCTGGAAGGGGGACCGCAGCAATAGATTTTGAGTGGATATCCACCATTGGAGAGACCAAAAGAGACGGTTGGAGTTTGCTATTTGGTCTGAGAGAACTCCTGAAGCTTGAGTCCACTGGGTGGACAAAGTCCATTGAGCTGCTCTCATGTGTAGACGAGCATAGGGCACCACATGTACTGTGGAAGCCATGTGGCCTAGTAGTTGTAGCATCTCCCGGGCAGTTAAGTGTTCCTTCAACTGAATCTGGGAGGCTAACTGCACTAGACGTTGGCAACGAGCCTGGGGAAGATAGGCTCTTGCAGTAGTGGTGTCCAACCAGGCCCCTATGAATTCTAGGGACTGAGTAGGGGTGAGCTGAGACTTTGGGAGGTTTACCACAAGTCCCAGATACTGCAGAATGCACCTGGTGGTGTTCAGGGAAATTTGGGCTTCTGACTGGGATGGAGCTCGGATGAGCCAGTCGTCCAGATATGGGAAGACAAAGATTCCCAGAGTGCGCAGAAACGCAGCAACTATTGCCATGCATTTGGTGAACACTCTTGGAGCAGAGGCCAGACCGAAAGGAAGGACTCTGTATTGGTAATGTTTTCCCTGGAACAGAAAACGTAGAAATTTTCTGTGGGATGGATGGATGAGTATATGAGTGTACGCATCCTTGAGATCTAGAGAACAAAGCCAATCCTGACTCTGTAGGTATGGAAGGAGAGTGCCTAAAGAGAGCATCTTGAACTTCTCCTTGTACAGAAATTTGTTCAATTCTCGGAGATCTAGAATAGGTCTGTATCCCCCTGTTTTCTTTGGAATGAGAAAGTAGGGGGAGTAAAAACCTGACCCTTGTTGAAGAAGAGGAACTTCTTCTATGGCCCTCTGGGCCAGAAGGGAGGTTACCTCCTGATCCAGAAGGTCGAGGAGAGATGTGGGAGAATTGAAATGTCTCACCATGGTGTAGGGAGGAAGGTCTGAGAAATGAAGTTTGTAGCCCTCTCTGATAATGGAGAGGGCCCACTGCTCTGATGTGATTTGCTCCCATCTGGGAGCAAAATGAGCCAACCTTCCTGGAATGGTGAGAGGTTCTGGCTGTTGTAGAGCCAGAAAGGTTAAGTTCTCTAGTATCAAGTCAAAACCCCTGAGGGGCTTGGGACTGCTGGATTGCAGCAGCCCCTGCAGGTTTAGGCCTGGCCTGTTTAGGTTGCTGACGCTTAGTAGCAAAGCGACCTGCAGAAGACTGTTGACCAGAACTGGAAGGAAATCTGCCCTTCTTGTAAAAAGACTTTTTAAAAGATTTTTTCTTGGCCGGAGTGGAGGTAGACTTAGAAAGTCTATCAAGAGCAGCATTTTCTGCATCCATTTGAGTGGCTTTAATTTGCCACTCCTTGCCAAATAGGTTTTCACCTGTACAGGGCAGATTTCCTAAACCATCTTGAACCCAGGGCTCTAGATCAGAAGCCTGGAGCCAAGCAATTCTACGAGCAGCTATAGCAATGCCTGAGGCTCTGCTGGCACCCTCAAAGGAATCAAAGGCTGCCCTGTTGGAAAACTTTGAAATGTCTTGAGTATGCTTGAGCCAAAGAAGGAATTCATCCCTTTTATCTTCTGGAATAAAAGGGAGAAAGTTGTGCAGTTTTTCTGCAACCTCCTTCAGAAACATACCCATATAAAGGCTGTATGAATTGATTCTGGCAATAAGCATGCTAGCTTGGAAGATCTTCCTACCAAAAGCATCCAAGGCCCTGTATTCTCTTCCTGGAGGAGTAGAAGAGTGTCTTTTGGTACTCTTTATTCTCTTCATAGCTGACTGCACCACAATAGAGTGGTGAGGAAGCTGAGTTTTTTGAAATCCAGGAGAAGGAGGGACACGGTACATAGTGTCCAATCTATGAGAATGAGGAGAAAGGGTGAGAGGAGTCTCCCACAAGTCAATCAAATGTTCTTGAAGAATTTCATGAATTGGCAAGGTGACTGCCTCTCTGGGAACCTTAGAGTATCCTAAAATATCTAATTTTTTTGCTCTAGGTTCTTTTTCAGAGGTTACTGAAATAGAGAGTTCTTTAGCTACTTCTACTATGAAGTCTTGAAAGGACAAATCCTCTGGAGGAGACATTCTCCTTTTTGGAGAAGAGGGCTCCTCAGGAAGGGTGAGAGATACTTCAGGAGACTCATCCGATGACTCAGAATCATCAGAAGAATCGAAGTATCGTCTGCCCGATTCCAAAGATCGATAAGTGTATCGATCGGTACCGACATCGGGTGTTCCCGGTACCGGGTCGGTACCGAGAAAGAGCCCAGGACAGGGAGCCGGAATCGGCATCCTGGCTGATGTCGATGCAGCCGGTACCGGTATCGAGGTTGGTACCGATACCGGCGCCGGTACCAACAACCTGGCTTGTTGCGGTACCGATGGCATCGCAGCCTTGATGAAAGCTAGAATGGCCTGCTGCATGGATTGCACGGTGTGATCCATGGACGCCACGACTGCCTGGATGTCGGTACCGGGAGATTGTGCCGGTACCCCAGAGCAGTCTAACAGGTGATCGGTCGAGGCCGTGCCATCGATGTCAACCTGTAACCCCATAGGAGGAGCTTTGGAAGCCGGAGCTTCCCGCCGGGGTTGTTTGGCTGGGGCAGGATCCTCAAGGGCAAGGCCGGAGGCATCTCGATACTTAGAGGGAGATTTGCCCTTTGAGGACCTGCTAAAAGTATGTTTGGTTACCTGAGATCCATCAGGAGAGGAAGACCTGGAAGATGTCGATGCCACCGCCGGTGCATCCGTGGGAAACAGCAGATGGAGCTTGGCTGCTCGGTTCTGTAACCCTCGTTTAGACATTAGGGAACAGGCCTGGCAATCCGGGATGGAGTGTTCAGGCCCCAAACATTTAAGACACCATTCATGGGTGTCTGTCACAGAAATTGTACCGCTACACTTAGTGCATTTTTTGAAGCCAGAGGCTGGTTTTTCCATGAGGGAAAAATTTTTCGTGGGCCTGGAGGCCTAAGAGGAAAAATACACCAAGTGGGGAAAAAGTATTATATATATTTTTTTTTTTAGAAGAAAAGAAAAGAAAAGACCGGCGGTACTGGTCCGGCGTCGGGAAAGGCAGACACGCGACCAAAGAAATAGATTAAAATAAAGAACTTCTTCAGCGGTGACAGGAACACGACCTGCTGGCTCCGCGGAAAAGAAGAACTGAGGAGAGTTGGTAGGAAAGGCGGGAAGGCAGCGCGCATGCGCTGTGGGATGCCCCAAAAGCTTTCATTCTGGGAAGCTGGGGAGCATTCCCGCGCAGGCTCCGTCGGTACCGACGTACCCATATGTGCGGACTTATTCCTGCTTGTTCCTGGAGATTAGCAAAATCCAAGGCAGAAGAAAAGATGCCTAAAGATGTGAAGTGTGGTGACAACTTTTTTTCAGGTATATTAGGGAGAGGAGGAAAATGAGGTGAAATTGTAGGACTCAAAAGTGCCGGGAACAGATTTGTGGAAAGTGACATTGAAAAAGCAAAAATACTAAACAAATACTTCTCTTCTGTTTTTACTAAAGAAAATCCTGGAGAAGGACCACTTGTGATTGAGAAAGATGTTGTTTCTATGTTTCTATGGTAAAAAGTGGACTGTTGTAGTTATGGAAGGACAGACTAGATGGGCCTTGTGGTCTTTTTCTGTCATCATGTTTCTATGTTTCTATGGAGAAATATACAAATGGGAATGAAGTAGATAACACACTGTTCACAGAAGATGTGTTGGAAGAGCTTGCAAAACTGAAAGTGGACAAAGCCATGTGACTGGATGGGATACATCCCAGGATACTGAAAGAGCTCAGAGGTCCTTGCAGGGCCATTAAAGGATGTTTTTATTAATAGATCCTTAGAGACAGAGAAGTTCCACAGGACTGGAGAAGGGCTGATGTGGTAATAGGGAAGAAGTGACAAACTACAGGCCAGTAAGCCTTACCTCTGTGGCTGGAAAAGTAATGGAGGCGCTCCTGAAAGAGCGAATAGTGGACTTTCTTGAAACCAACAGGTTGTATGATTCGAGGCAACATGGTTTTACCAAAGGACGAACTTGCCAAACAAATCTGATTGAGTTCTTTGACTGGGTGACCAGAGAACTAAGAACATGCCATACGGGGTCAGGCCAAGATCCATCAAGCCCAGTATCCTGTTTCCAACAGTGGACAATTCTAGGTTATAAGTACCTAGCAGTTTCTCCAAAAGACACAGGTTCCACAATGCTTGCAGTGGGTCAAGCAGTGATATCCTGGGTCCTAGATCAAGGGCATACGATGGATGTGATCTACCTAGATTTCAACAAAACCTTAGATCCTCGCAGGAGACTTATCAATAAACTAAACAGCTTGGGGATGGGTCCCAAAGTCATGAACTGGATCAGAAATTTGACTGACGTTCTTCATCAGAAGGTGATGGTAAAAAGAACTCAGTCAGATGAAAGGAACGTGATTAGCGGTGTGCCCCAGGGTTTGGTCCTGGGACTGGTACTATTCAATGTGTTTGTGATATTGCTGAAGGACTGAATGGAAAAGTCTGTCTTTTTGCAGATGACACAAAGATTTGCAACAGAGTGGATTTCCCTGAGAGAATGGATAATATGAGGAAAGATCTGGAAAAATGGTCTGATGCTTGGCAGTTAAGATTTAATGTGAAGAAATGCAGTGCCATGCAAATGGGAAGCAGAAATCCAAGGGAATTGTATATGAGAAGGGGCGAGAGGTTGGTGTGCACAGACCAGGAGAAGGACCTTGGAGTGATTGTTTCTGAGGATCTTTAGATGGAGAAACTGTTTGTGACAAGGTGGTGGCAAAAGCCAGAAGGATGCTGGGTTGTATACAGAGGAATTGCCAGCAGAAAGGAAGAGAGGTACTAATGCCACTGTACAAGTTGTTGGTGAGGCCTTGCTTGGAATATTGTGTTCAGTTTTGGAGACCGTATCTCGCAAAGGATATAAAGACTGGAAGCGGTTCAGAGGAAGGCGACCAAAATGATTTGGAGCCTGCATCAGAAGATGTATGAGAAAAGACTTGAAGATCTAAATATGTACACTCCGGAGGAGAGGGTGAGCAGGGGAGATATGATTCAGACTTTTAAATACTTAGAATATTATTGAACAAACTAACCTCTTTCCAGAGACTGGGAAGCTGTAAACCTAGAGGGCATAACACGAAGCTGCATGGGGTAAAGTGAAAGGCAACATCAGGAAATACTTTTTCACTGACATGGTGGCGGATGCTTGGAATGCCCTCCCAATGGAAGTGGTGGGGGCAAATACAGTGACAGAATTCAAAATGACATGGGACAGACACAGTGGATCCCTTTTATAGCAACAGGATAAAATCAAAATAAATATCTTAATATCTCAACAAATAGGGGTGACCTGCACGGAGCGGAGGGTACACCCCTAAACAAAGGCAAGGGGAGGGGTGACCTGCATGGAGCAGCAGGTGCACCTACTCTTACCACCTTGCTGGGCAGACTAGATGGACCATACTGGTCTTTATCTGCCGTCATATACTATGCTACTATGTAAATCAGGATAGATCTAGGGGCATGTTTACTAAAAACCGCACAATTGCGCGCCGCACAATAGCGCACTAAAAGCAGCACTTAAGTGCTCTTAAGCGCCCCGCACACATGCGATGAACCCCCGCACACGTGCGCGGCACACTAACGGGCTCCGCACAAGTACGGGCCCACAAATGTCCGATAGAGGCGTGGAAAGGCTAACGGAGGGCGGAGGAATGCTCCCGAGGGGCGGAGAGACGGCTGCAATGGGTGGGGAAGGGGAGGGGAGAGGCTCCCCGCACATTTACGGGGCCGAATATACAAGTAAAAAATACCGCGAGTGAAACACTCGCGGTAGAGGGCATTTAAAGGGAAGAGAAACCATTTCCGTCAGCAATGTACAGGAAAACCGGGGAAACCTACAAAACGTGAGCAGTGTGATACATGTGCATAGAACAAAAGTGCAAATAAAAAGCGAAAATGACCACAACAAAAATATTAAAAATAGTACTTCAGCTGGGCAACAGTGATATTAATGGGCAACAACAAAAAACACTCCCTGGAAAGCTCCATAAAATTAGAAATGAATTTTGGAAGGGTCTACGGAGTGGAGACCCTTCCAAAAATCATTTCTTGCTATTGGAGCTGTCCTTGGAGTGTTTTGTATGGTTGCCCATTAATAACACTGTTGCCCAGCTTGGCTATCTTTTTTCCCCCTTTCTTTGCAGGCATTTTCGTGGTGTATTTGCACTTTTGTCCCCAGACAAGGTGAACGAGCCCACAGTAAAAATGTGCAGAGCATGGCTTCCGACTCCTTCTTGCCAGGTTTCCTATCTCCAGGGACTGCACTATCTCTGTGGCCACAGTGTGGTGCAGCAGACAGAGCCAGTATCTCTAGGACCAGAGAGTCACAGGTTCAAATCCCAGCTGGGGCACCTGCCAGCCCTGTCCCCATATTTTACCCACCACTAAACAGAGATAGTAAAGACACTCCTTTATTGCAGAGAACATAAGCATGTTGCAAACACCCATATTTTACCCTACACCGCTCACACACCATAACAATGGGCATTACCTACAGCCGAGTCCCCCAAATGCAGGCCTGGAGTGCCACAACTCAATCAGGTCATATGGTTTTACTACGATAAGGACATGCCAGCATGATGGCGGAAGGGTACAGGTGGTGGAGGGGCAGTGGCTGCTAGCCACAGAAGACAGTGGCCTAGCCATGTGCAGGATGGCACCATCCAGTGCAACAGACAGGCCCTGTCAGATGTACAGTCATGGACCTCCCAGGGAATTCAGCCAATCTGTGGCAACACGGTGGTGCAGTGCACACAGACAGTGTGTACAAGAACAGAAGGTCACAGGTTCAAAGCCCAGCTGGGGCTACTGCCAATCCTGTCCACATATTTTTCCCACAACTAAACCGTGATAGTAAGGACAAACCTTTATTGCTGAGGGCATACGCATTGGTAATACGCCTATCTTTTACCACACCAAGCACAGACACCATGAACAGGGGCATTACCTAGAGCAGAGTCTCCGAAATGCAGTCCTGGAGGACCACACACCATTCAGGTTCCATGCTGCCTCTAATACAAATGCCTGTGCTGCATATCTATGCACCACCCCCATGGCATGTATATGTAGCTCATGCATATTCATGAGGGACAGCAGGAAAACCCGAACAGTGTTAGGCACACCAGGACTGGAGTTGGGAACCTCTGCCGTAAAGCAGCAGCCAACAGGGGCAGACACACCCACACCCACAGGCCCCATTGGCCAATGCCTCCTGGAGAGGCAGGACATTGGGCCCTGCGTGCATCTCCCAATACTAGCACCTGCATACCTTAGCAATGCCACCCTACACCTGGGTATACGGTACACAGCTCTCAAACGTTTGCTATGAGTACTGGCAGATAGACATTCCTACGTTAAGCACAGTTTGCTCTTTGAGCTCCATCATAACAATCTTTCTGATGTCTGCGGTGTGTGCTTCAGGTCTGGCCTCTGACAGTGGTCACCACCCCGGGGAGTGACCCCCAACAGTATTGCGTACCATATCCATGCCTGTGCTGTGCCCAGGACTGGTGTGGTGGGCAAGGCTGATAAACTCCTCTATAGTAGCACAATGCTGGCATACGTGTGGGAGTGTATGTCTGTCTATACCAGGGGTGGGCAATCTCAGTCCTGGAGGGCCGCAGACCAGTCAGGTTTTCGGGATATCCCTAATGAATAAGCATGCGATATATATGCATTACAGATATCCTGCCAATCTGACTGGTCTGCGGCCCTCCAGGACCAAGATTGCCCACCCCTGGTCTATACAGTGTGTGTTGGCTGCAAACACCTTCCACAGCCCACACTGCCAGCACTGTTGCCATTATTGGCCTGCCAATGTGCATAATGAGCAGCAAGGTACCATGGGTATAGCTCAGACAGGGTGGGGTGGCCAGGATGCATCTGCACAGGGCATAGGGCACTGCCTGGGACATTGTCATGGCCAGCCACCACCTACACAGACAGGGTGACCTCTTTCTGTCCTGCTGGGGGATCACTCTCACCCTGACTGTGCAGTGACCACAGCATGTCTAGGCACCCCCATAGTGCTATATAGTATTTCTCTCGTGATATATATGGGTTTCCTTTTGGGGCCCAGTCACTGACTTATCTGCTGGTGTGCACTGCCATCCCAGTTCTGGGTGCATGCATTTCCACCAGGACTAGCTAGCAGACTGTTTTCAGCTGGTCTGTGTTGTGATGGAGCGCCTTGCAGGGTGCAGCAGCTGAAGGCTTGCTGCAGGAGAATATCAGATAGTGGTGGGGTGCAGCTTAGCATATCCAGGCCTAATGTCTGTCTGATATTGTGTTGTGGAGGTGTATAGAGCTGCTTTGACTGCCCTGTAGGGTGTCTGTTCCCCAGCAGGACCGGGGTTGATGGTCCACTCTACTGCCACCATTGCAGGGAGGTAGAATGTGGATCTGTTGATAGGAGACCCTGTTTTTTTCAACCTTGGGTGGTGGTACATAGCCCACCTAGGTGTCCATAAGGGGTTCCCCTGACTAAGACAGAAAGTGATATCCAAGGTGTTTCTGCAGAAACTACCTATCTCACAGATTAATACTGCTGTGGAGCTCTGGCATGGCCTCTTTCATCCATGGAGGGTGTTGTGGACCTGGTCCTGGGCGCCTCTTCACACCCTCAGGGTGAGCACAGTACCCGCACAATGTGACGGTGTGTAGCTACTCTGTGCCAGTAAAACACCCGGTCAGTACCCCCTACCAGGCCGAGGTGCTGTGTGGGTGCACACGGCCACTTCCCCCTACCACGCCAGGGAGCTGTTGGGGTGCATTCCCCATCTTGTGTTCATCTGTGGACAACTGATTTGCATGTGCAGTGCATCATGGGTACGGGTGGCCTAACCCTATCCTGGTTACCACAGCAGACTGTCTGTGTGGTGACATGCAGGCTCTCTGCAGCCAGCCAGGGGCTTGCTGGCAGCTATAGAGCTGTAGCCCAATGGTTACTTCACTGCCTAAGAAGCCAGAGGTCATGGGTTCAAACCCACAGTGGGGTAATTTGCTAGGGTTGTCCAAAGTCTTTTTTATTTAATGTACATATGTTGATGCCAGCAAAAACACCCGCAGCGTACTGTACCCATAAGGTGCCGCTGAGGGTGCTTTATAGGGCGCCCTATAGGGCACCTTATGGTTGCCGTCCATATAAGGTGCACTATACATTATCCTGTGACGCAACATATATGGTGACCTATAGGAGACATTCTAGGGTGCCTTGGCGGACAGTGAATTTAACATGTGCCATATGGGCCGCCTTATGTTAACACGCTTTGGGAGTGAGTTTGCTAGTACTGATAAATAAAATAGAACTAATATGCCCCCTGCAGCACTCATCCCCATAATATGTTATGCCTCAGCTAGCCTTGTTCACTGGGCACTGTGAGGGATTGAACCCCTGATCCCTGCACCATTGGTCAGTGTCTTAACCATTGTGCTGTGGTTCTATTCCTGTGTTTGGACATTGCCGCACTGCCTTAGGCCTTCATGGCATAGCAGCGCACCACCTTCTGCCGCCCAAACCGCACAAACTTAACAGCGCACCGCCTAATGCCCACTATTTACAGTGCTACGCCTTATGACGCCCACACCTAACAGCGCACCGCCTAATGTCGCCCAAAATTAACAGTGCGCCGCCTTATGCCGCACAAAATTAATATGCCTCCTACAGCACTTTAACCCATTACAGTTATTGCCTCAGACAACAGCTTTTGTTGCACACAATGGGGGATTGAACCCATGGCCCCTGCACCATTGGTCAGTGTCTTCACCGTTGTACTACAGCTCTGTTCTTTTCTGTACCCAGCAGCGCGCCACTTAGCCTTCCCACATGCTAATGTGGACCCCGCACATTAGCACGATGCGCACAAGTACGGTCGCTGTCTCCCGGTTTTTTCTTTTCTCTGCCTGAACCCCCACTCCTTATATGGCACAGGCACACTACCGCGGCCCCGCACAATTTCGGAGTTTAGTAAACATACCCCCTAATGTCAATCACATTCATTAAAGTCAGTTACATTTACACTGAAAGTTCTTTCTTTTTCTTAATTTCTAGCAAAGCATGCAAGGCATTTTTTTACAAGTCATTCTCTAAAACATATGATGGCAAACGTTTGTTGCAATTCTGCTAAACTCTATCTTTAGGGCAATGGAATGTATGAGTACCCTTTCCATCATTCAGTCTGATTCCTTGAGCATATTGGTGCAAGGTATTCAAGAAGATATCTTGATAACACATTCGTGGAATAGTCTCCCAGTGGAGGTAGTAGAGATGAGGACAGTGTCTAAATTCAAAGGCATGGGACAAACACAGAGGATCTCTAAAAGAAAAAAGGGGACTACTGTAGTGGTTGATATGGAAGGGCAGACTAGATAGGCCATGTGGTCTTTTTCTGTCATCATGTTTCTATGTTTCTACCATGGTCTGTTGCAGGAAGAGGCATCGATCCATGTTGAGAGGTCTGAACACTTGACTGCTGTTCTGGTGGTGAAGAGTACTTGAAAACTACTTTTTTATGAGGTTCTAGTGAAAGCTTGTAGTGATATATCTTTAAATGTCCACGTGGTGACAGTATCACTGCCTCCTAAGTTCTATAAAAGCTTTGACAATACTAAGTAAAATGTAATAATAGTTCAAATAGTAGCTTCAGGATCACAAGGTCTTTTTCATCTTCAGGTAGTTTGGTCCTGCTTTCCAGCAGTATATCAGGACCGCATAGATTTGGTTATATGTTACTAGCAGATGTTGTATCTACTGCTCATGAATACTTGTGCGTTGCTGCAGATGATGGCATGGGGGGCTGGGTCCATGGGTGCAGCCCTGTTTCTGTTGTATGGGCAGACATACGTTTGGGATGGACCAGGGCAGTTGATCATGTAGTGATTGCGACTGCACCACACGTTCGGAATGCACCAGCATAGCGGGTGCAACTAGCACCTAGTTAGAGGCAGACATCTTTTGTGTTCAGGAGCACCCCTAATGAAGTCACGCTAGCTGCGAGTGGCTGTTTCTGCCCACTCTCTACCCTAGCCCTGCCTATTCACATGGTGCTTGGGTACTATGAGATTTTTAGCATGGATGAATTTTTTCACATGCTCCCAGCTAACACAGGGCCAAGACACATGTTAGTCTACACTAAACCCTGCATTCCCAGCTACCATGCTTTAGTAAACATGCCTCTTAAACAGAGAATGCATATATTAAAGATGGTGGAACAAGCTTACTTTATTTACTGTTGGCCAGCAATATCATACGTGTATAATATTTATATATTAGAATTTAAATAATTTGTTGCTTATGTAATGAGTAAATATTTTCTGTGCCTGCTGTCTCAAGGAGGAAGCAGTGTGCTCTAAACTTCCTGTTCCTTCAACGTCTGTTCTTCTCTCTGATCTAGTTATAAATAGGGGAAGAAATAATTTTGCAGCTTTATAAATTGTACGAGGTAGTACAGATTATATTCCCAAAAGAGTGTGAAGATGCAAAAGAGTAGTAAGATAGTGGCTTCTTTAAGAAACGCCCCATACTATCCATCTCTCATGGAAATATAAAGCAGCAGTTGTTTCACTGCTTTGCACTTTGCTATATGTTTCAAAGAGAAAAACCACAATTTTTTAAAAATTTTATACAATTATACCATTTTTGAAGCCTTAGTTTGGAGAAGGGTTGATGTACTGTATTTTGGGAAAAAGTCTGAAGTTTTGAAACTTTGGATTGTTCGGTCACTTCAAAGCTGATATTTAGGAGTTTAATCTCAGGATTTAGTTATGTAATTAGATATTGCATGTATGTATTGATTCTACTTCCTAATTAATGCCTTATCTAAAATGTTTAATTCCATTATACTTGTCGTTTTATTTTAAAGAGGCAGATAAGGATCATATTGGTATTTTATCTAAGAATTTTAAACCCTAAATAGAAATGACAGAAAGTCTTTAGGCAGGTTACGTATGCTGAGAAAGTTAAGAGGGAAGAAATTTCCACTGTGTTTAGAAAGATTTTTTATGCTTTAAATGACATCATTCTGCGTTGTGTGTGTAAATTAGACAAATGATTTATGGAAATGTATTTTGCTTCTATTTGTCTATGCAGTCACTACTTTGGTATTCCAGTCTTTTGTGATGTCAGCATGCATCTAGGAAAAACACCATCATGCTCCCAGATGTCCTTTTACCCTATGTTGCCTCCATCTGTCATGGCCAGACACACGGAGGCAGAGGGGGGATGATTTGGTTTATAATTTGGTTGGCACAATTTTAAACTCTCCAAAGTTGCTGAGGAAATTTGTACAACCTTTCCTCAAACTTGAATTGGGGTTTAGTTAATCTGCATTTATTTATTTATTTATTATTTATTTATTTATTTACATTCTCTTATATACCGCACTATTCTGCATCAGCGCGGTTTACATTGAACAAACTGAAATTACATTGAACAGGGTATTATAACTTGGAGAAAACTATTTTACAGGGAACATGGGCTATGAAGGGTTAAGTGGCTTAAGTTTACTTTACTTTAGTAATTAATCTGCCTTGTTTGTAACCTGTGTAAGTGATGAACAGGATACCTAGACCATAAAATTTAGTTGCTGTTAACTAATTTGATACTGAATTGTCTTGTTTTGTTTAAGTGTGCATGGTTTTATAGAAGTATATGATCCTGAGGTGCTGTGGCAAAGTGCAATCAATGAATAAGTCCAGGAGTCGATTGACAGGGTCCAAGTCATTTTATTGTGCACAAGGCCCAGTCAGTCAAAGCTTCAAAAGGAACTGAGCAAAAGTTTATACAGAGACATAAAGCACAGTTACTTACCTGTAACAGGTGATCTCTGGGAACAGCAGGAATTAGTCTTCACATATGGGTACGTCGGTACCGACGGAGCCTGCACGGGGATGCTGCCCAGCTTCCAATCAGAAAGCTTTTGGCAGCCTCCCTCGCGCCTGCGCGCTGAGTTCCCGCCCTCTCCAGAGCCTCTCTTCAGTTGAGTTTCAAAGCTGAGACAAAGGAGAGGAGAGAAAGGAGAAGAAGATAAGAGATGCAACTCCTAGGGGAGGTGGGAGGGTTGTGAAGACTAATTCCTGCTGTTCCCAGAGATCACCTGTTACAGGTAAGTAACTGTGCTATCTCCAGGAACAAGCAGGAATGAGTCTTCACATATGGGGACTCCCTAGCTGGAGATGCCAGGGGGAGATCCCATAAAAATGCAGCAGCCTGGACCAGGGGTGCATTTTGTTTCCAGAAATCCCTGGCATCCAATGTGGGATGGAGGGTAGGAGTTGACAATAAAGGAGCTGTGAGGAAGAACAGCATAGCCAAGGACTAGAGGGCCGTACAGATTGTAGGAGTCCTTGGTGTATATGAGGAGGCACATGAACACATGTAACGTACCATTAGATATGTCACTTACCTACTGTACTGTAGGAAGTAGAACGCCTGATGTAGTCTGCTGGAGAAGCAGTGGCGGAATCTTGAAGGGACCTCCCAGCAGTGAGGATGAAGGTCCAGACCTGGAGGTAGTAGACGATCCAGGTGTCAACTGGGTAGGATGAGACGTCATGTCTTCAATGGAGAGCTTTATGAGAAAAAGCTGAAAAACTCCTTTAGTCATAATGTTATTAACAGGGAGGACTAAGGAAGAAGACTGACGGAGTTGGAGAACTAGCCCAGTCCTGACGGGGAGAGGGAAGTGGAAAAAATCCCTATTCCCAAGGAGAAGAGCTGTGTACTCAAAGATAAAGATGTATACCGTTTTTCCTAACTGTCGAGAAATAGGAAAAAATATCGAAGCTTGATGCTTCAAGGGTTTAAGAAAAATTAGAGAAGTTAGCACCACAATGGTAGTGGTGTCTAACAGTTTCTGCATGTTATGCGAAATAGGGCGATGGACGGTCTAAATCCTTTAGGATGTAACATTTAGTATAGACAGTAAGGGTGAGAGTATAGAGATATGAACCCTTAAGAAACCGCCCAAGAGACACATATATATACAGATGTTTATATATATATGTGGGGGGATCTAAACCTGAATCCTGAATCGATATGTCCAGATGCAGAAATCGGGACATGGGTGGAGAGATATATCAAAATATATATATATATATATATATATATATATATATAATATAGATATGAAATACGTAATTATAGATATGTTTGTGGGGCATGGGATTGCACCACCAGAGAAATGATATAGGTATGTAGACATATATAGAGATGCTACATACAAGATGACAGGTTGAAGAACATGTCTAGCACCCAGCCCCATGATTGTGACATGGGAAATAAAAAAGAAAAAGATTCTGCATACTACCAGAGGGTAAAGCCACTTGGGATATGTAGAGAGAATCTATTTCTATGAATTGAGGGATGCAGGAAGGCAATCCAACAAAATAACCGTGATGATTGCGTGAGAACAGATTATAAGATGAATCTGTAAGGAACAAGGCGGGAGTTCCACCGAGCACTGACACGGCAGAGGTGCAAAATGCAGGGGAAGATACCAGAGGGACCTATTAGAGGGACCCAGAGGTACCATGCATGAATGTCCACCTTGGATCTTCACGCAGAAGAATATATCTCGTGCTAACACCCCAGGTTAAAGGTTGTGGAGAACCTTCACAGGCATGGGAAGGGTGAACAAGCTTTTTCCTACTAATAGCGAAGGTTCAGAGACAAGGTCAATGCTCTATAGCAGGCCCTCATAGTAGAAAGCTGCTCTGAAGATTGTAGAGAGCATTGTGCAGGAGAGATAAACTGACTGAAGTCAGGTTTGTTACCATATCCTAGGAGAGGAGATGGATAGAATAATGTGAGAAAGCCTAAGGGAGTAGGAGGATCCAAAGTAGCTAAGGAATAGCTTGGAGATACTACCAAGGCTAGACAGAAATTGAACAAAAGACTGGAACTTGGCAAAAGTACCAGTAATACAATCACTGTAACTCCTGCAGGCACAGCAGCTGACAGAATCAGCAGAAAGATTGCCCTGTGCCCCATAAAGAAAAACAGATAAGGAGGGAGGAGATATAACTTCTCCCTGTCTGTGGAATAAGCTTGGTAAAAACTTTTTAGTATGGTACCCCTCCGTTAGGGAAAAAACCCATTGGAGAGGGTAGCAAGTAATTAGAGGGTGACATACCCATAGGGTAAGTCAACAGAAGGAAGAATGTTCAATTGGGACAAAACCATCATGGGATAGGTGCAACTGCTCTTCTAGAGGATAAGAAGAGGAGAAGTTAGCAGTCCTTGAACATAAAATGTTTCACAAGGCAGTACCCTGAAAGAAACACAGTGTATAAACCTCTAATGAATTAGAAGGAAAGTATAGAGTATAAGGCCCAGCTCCTATGGTTGCTGGGAATGCTGAGACTGGTTAGAGCTGGAGGAGTTCAGACTAGGCTGAGGTGTCTCCTGTTTAAATACAGCCGAATGATGGGCAGGAGAGGAATGAAACTTTCTTCTCTTAGGGAAAGAAGGTTTGGTAGGACATTTCCTACCTCTCGAAGAAGGAGGTGGCTTAGAAAGGTCCTTAGTGGAAGGAGAGTCAGGGAATCATTGAGCAACCTGACTTAAAGCCTCCTTATTGAAGAGACCCTCTCCTGTACAAGGAGAATGAGCCAGTATAGTTTGTGCCCATTTACTCAAGTCTGAAGCTTCAAGCCAGGCTCTGCGACGTGCTGCTATGGCAATAGCAGAGGATCTGCTAATAGACTCAAAAGAGTCTATAGAAGCACGAGACAGGAACCAAGATATATTCCGGCTGTGATTGATGAGTAAGGAATAATCAGTAGTCTTGGGCTCTGGTAAAAAAGGGGTCAAAAGAGACAATTTCTCTGTGACTTCCTGGAGTGTTAGACTCATGTGAAAAATATATGAGAGAACTCTGGAGGCCAACATAGAGTTTTGGAAGGCTTGACGACCAAAAGCATCGAGTGCTCTTGAAGAACGACCCGGTGGATAAGAAGAATGCTTCTTCTTGCTCTTAACTTTTCTCAGAGCCAATTCCACTACAAGGGAACGATGAGAAAGTTGAGGCTTCTGGAACCCTAGAGAGGGTGGCACCCGGTACCGACCCTCAATGTTTGTAGAAACTGGAGGAAGTCGTAAGGGTGATTTCCAGACCCTGAGAAGGAGATCCTGCAGAGCAGGATGTAAAGGAAATTGTATATTTTCCATCTGTGCCTGTGAGGCCTGAGTAGGATCACTACCAGGGATAGATATATTGAGAAAGGTTGCCATGTCCCGGAGAAAAGCCTGAAAAGACTGATCTCCTATGGGAACCATCCCTGGCCCGGCTAAAGAAAAAGCCGGGGCTCCAGAGGAGGCACAGGGGACTACACCAATGCCAGGTAACGGTTCTAAAGTAGGCATGGGTGCCAGAAGAGGCATGGATACTGATACAGGAGTAGCAGATGAAGCAGCCATCGGGAACTGCTGCAGTGGTAGCGAGATCATGAGAGAGTTATGACTCTGATCTTTGAAACTGCTGATCTGGAATCGATCGGAGTCGGTTCCAGGGCACGTCGGTATGGAGTCATCGAGACTAGATATGGACTCAAGACTCGGCATCGAAGTAAGTGATACTATCGATGTGTGTCGCGAAGGCGCCGACGCCCATGGCAGTATCGGCGATGCCGATACCCCTAAGGCAGACTGGGTCACAACGACCGATACCGATGGTACCGAGGATACCCGATGAACACCTTTTTCAAAGGGAAAGGTGGTCCACCTCGATGCCGATGCCAGGGTATCGGAACCGATCGACGCCGGTACCAGCCCGGAGCATGGCTGAGGTTGAAGGAAGTCAATGCGGTGCGAATTGATCGGGTCCGAAGGTACCGAGGATGCCTGATGACAATCCTTGGTGAAGAGTAGGCTACTCGACACCGGTGCCGATGCCGGAGGCTCGGTACCGCTCGAAGCGGATACCACCTCCGCGCATGGCTCAGGTATGTTCTGTGAGGGGTGAGCCCCAGGAACAACCTGAAACCCCTTTAACGCTTTGGAGCCCATAGACTCCCGCAGGGGTAATGCCAATGGATTCTTGAGGGTAAGGCCGGAGCCATCACCATGCTGGGCATGGGACATACCACTCAAACATTGACTAGTCTTAACAGACTGTTTTTGGGTTACCTGATGCTGTGAAGTAGAGAAACCTGGTACCCTCACTGCCGAGGAAAAAACGGTATCGAGGGAAATTCTAAAAGTTGAAGGTTTCTTCACAGAAATATCCCCCGACTTGCCAGGGGAAAAAGGGTCAGGACCCACACAGTTGAGACACCAAGCATTGGTATCTAAAAAGAAACAGGTGTTTCCACACCGAAGGCACTTCTTAGGAAAAGAAGGCTCCATAATGAAGAGGCCTGGTAGGCCCAACAAGTTAAGGCAAAAACTGAAGAAAAAGTTTCTCAGAATTAAGTCAAAAATCCACCAGCGGTACCGGTGGGAGCGGGAAATACAGCCGCGACCACAAGAAAAGAAAAAAACTAAAGTATTAAAGTAAGTAAATAAGTAAGTTTCTGCGGTGACAGGAGGACGTCCTGCCGGCTCCGCGGAAAAAACGAAAACTGAAGAGAGGCTCTGGAGAGGGCGGGAACTCAGCGCGCAGGCGCGAGGGAGGCTGCCAAAAGCTTTCTGATTGGAAGCTGGGCAGCATCCCCGTGCAGGCTCCGTCGGTACCGACGTACCCATATGTGAAGACTCATTCCTGCTTGTTCCTGGAGATCCATTTATACCTCTTTTTTAGTTTGATACATGAGAGCTTTCTATTGGTTCCAACTCGATACATGCAAACTTTTCATTGGTTATACATTCCCTTCATTTGTCCAATTAGAAATCCCTCCGGAGCCTAGCAACTGGCCCCCTCCTTTAGGATTGCTTGAACAATGGTACAGTTCTGAATTTCGTTACTTTTCTACTGCAAGGTTAACTTTGGCTTCTGGAATGCATATACTGAAACATTTCTGTTCTTTCACACACAAGAGAATAATAGAAGACTTATGAATTCTTGAAAACTTCTTATTAAGCATTTTAAAACAGTTTTCTCATTTTCCACAGATTTTTGGTTCTTTTCTAGCTATAATGGGAGTTAGGATCCAGGCCTAACTTACAGGCCTTTCATAGTAGCAGGCCATGCTAGGCCATAGCCTACCATATTCCCCCCTTTGATTATTCTCACCCGCAAGTGAGGAAGGGTGAGAATTAAATTGTAGCAGCAGAGCGCAGACAAACCAATGATACCAGGAGTCTGTTCAGAAGGTCCAAATCATTTATTTGTGCACAAGTCTCAAGCAAAGTCAATTTCAAAATGGCTGAGCAAAGTTTTCTGGTAATACAATGACTTTTATAGACTTTAGCTCTATTCTAGGTATAGCAAGACATTTCATTGGTCCCGGTACTCTCCCGTACCTCCCGTACCCCTTCTATTGGTCCCGGTACTGATATGATTATCCAATTATGTTCTTTCAGTGGGCTCAGCACCTGCTTACCCCCCTTCTAGTCCCAATTACAATGGCCTGTTCACCAACTTGTTACTTTCCTACTTTCAAGGCCATTGAGCCAGTTCGTACGTGTAGGGAGCAGGGCTCTGTAACTTATCTGTCAGCAGTCTTAATTAAATCCCTCACAACTGTATCCTCTTATCAGTGACTTTTAAACATATTTTTCTGTATTTTTCCATCTTTCAGTTCTGCTTGTCTAAGCTAATCCAATACTTTTGCTAAGTTCCAGCTCTACAGGAGCATATTGGGGGATGTGCAATTCCTATAGGCCTCTTCACTAGCTTCATTTACAGGTCAAGCTAGCTAGGCTTGCTTGCTTATGTCAGACACTGTGGATCACAGGCCTCCACCTGCCACATTCCCCCCTTTGATTAATCTCACCCTATTACTTAATAAGGTGTGAGAATTAAATCACTTCAAGATAATTATACTAGGGTCATGGGATTCCGACTATATGCAGGAGGTTTTGGTTGGTACAAGGCCATAATCTTAGTTGCGGTCTTCCGCTCTACGGTACTTTCAATAGCACTATGAATAGAACGCATACAACATGGGATTAGACATGGTAATAACAAAATAACAGCAACAAGTATTAGTACTAATATAAGGAAAGTTTTAAGTCCTCCCAGCCATGAGAAAAGGTTAGCAAACCAGTTAGGGAACTTCAATGAGTGCCAAGTCTGTACTGGCACATAAGCATGTCTTTGCATATCTTTAGCAATTTCTTCAACTACTTGACCCTTATCATCTATTTTTAAACAACAATTGGTTAAATTCAGCTTACCACATACTCCTCCTTCAGCTGCCAACAAATAATCAAGTGCTAAGCGATTCTGATATATAGCAGTGCGCATCTGAGTACTTTGTCTAGCTAAAAGTGTAAGAGCTTGGCTAGTTTCATTGGTTATTATTTCAACTACTGCTTGTAAGCGAATAATACGATTAATCATATAGACTGGGGTTCGATAACCATACATACCATCATCATTCCAAGTGGCAGGCCCATAATACTCAATGATTCTCTCTGGTGGCCAATCATCACCCTTCCACTTCTCCCACTTGCCTACTTGGAGGGGTGATCTTTTCTGTCGCAGTGCTCTTTTGTGTCTGTGGGTAGTGTATACTGGGTATCCTAATTGTTCTCCATGTTCAGTGTTTAACAGGAAGAAAGAAGGTCTGATGGTCCCTAAGACACATGCTCCTCCCCACTGTGGCGGGAGTCGAGCATATGCTCTGTTTCCACAGATCCAATATAGGCCAGGTGGGGCTTGCCAAGCATGGGTTTTGGCAAGATTAGTCCATAAATCAGCAAGTTCAGGAAATCTGGCTAATGGGTTAGGAGGTTCAGGGTGTTTGCTTCCTGACCACCATGACGTCTTTTTGGTAGTGGCATTATAGAATTTCTGGCTAAGACAGACCAGCTGTCCTACTTGTTGGGTGAACTGAGGTCCAGTTCTGGTATAGCAAAGACGTCCAACAATTGAGTGCGCTAACACCCATTCGCTAGTAGTCTTGTGTAATTCAGTCTGATTATAAGTCATAGAATAATTTAATTCTTGAGCTTCCCATGGCCACTGGTCACCCATTTGGGTTCCGCCACAGAAATAACAATCTGAGATTTTGAGACTAGATACTACTGCTCCGGCTAATTCTAAAAATAAATTCTGAGAAGGATGAGGGATTTCAAACTTATTTACATGCATGGCCTCATAGAAGGTGTTATGGATGTGATATTTAGATGACTTGTGGGCCTGGGTATTCAATCTTATATACACAATGGTCCCTGGATCTGATCCAGTACCTGCGATACGTAGACCAAATTTGTATCCTTGTTTCCATACACTAGGGTTACGTATCCGTAAGTGTAAGGGGTTACAAGCATCTTTCTGACATTTGTCATCTGTTGTTGACTTGGTTAGAGTGGCCATTCGTTTATCTATCTTTTCGTCAACTATACCATCATTCCATGTAGCATAAAAAACACATTCCCAATTTGGGCAGTAGTAATCTGCTTCTGGGGCAGTACTATAGCCTGGTTCCTTTTTACCTGTACACTTTCTCCATCCTGTGGCACCTTCTGGGCACATATACTTATGGTCATTTCGATACGCTTTTTCCCAGGTACCACAGTTGGAGTGGCTATCTCTATTTATAACATTACAGGCATCGAAATTCAAAACAACAGGTCTACTAGTATCTTTAAGTGGTTGTGTAGCAGTTATTATAGGTCCATCTGCATCCTTCCACCGTATTTCCAACGTGTAATAGGATGGATTCTGATGCGGATTATAGCATACTCTAGATTTACCATTAGTGCAAACATTTAGTTCAGTGGTGTTATATATACACCGAGTCACTTTACCAGTGCAGGTATAATAAGAATGGTAAATCAAAGTCTGAGTTACTTTCAGTCCAGTTCGAGTAGAAGTAATGCAGGCAGTGCATGGAGGTAAGGCATAAGTCAGTTCAAAGCCTCCAAAACAGGCAACCAGGGCAAAGCGAAGGTAAAGATACATGTTGATTGGAGTTCTTCTGAATCCTCAGCTTGCAGATCTTGACCACGACGTTCTTTTCTTCGTCCCGTTCGCTAATGAAGCAATTCAACGGGTGCTAAGTGTTGATTGAAGATCCTCAAATTGTCCATTACACATTAACCAACTTATCAATTTCAGTTGGCTTGTGAAGTCTGGTTAATCAATGTAGCATCAAAGTAGTGTGGTAAATCACACACATGAGGTTCGTTGAAAACAAACTCTTGCTGTATGGAAAACAGCAATCCTCTTCGAAAGACTTGGCTACTGCAGAGCACTGTGGCAAAGTGTTCAAACTGCTGGTTGCCGTCTCAGAGTAACTCGCAAAGGTGCATCAAGATGCTGTTCTGCTGTCCACTGCTCAGGTTCAGGATCAGCGGCGGGCTTGACTCTGCTGTGGTGGATCCAGGAATCGATTTCTGCTACCTTTACTGCAGTTGGGGTAGACAGGATGACGGTGTATGGTCCTTTCCAATGGGGTTCCAACGGTGTCTTCTTCCAATCTTTGATCCACACCGAGGTACCAGGCTGGTAGGGATGCAGAGGTTCCGTCAAGTTGATAGGCAACTGGTCTTGGATCCACGCATGGAGAGTCTGCAGAACAAAACTAAGAGCTAGGAGTTCGTGCCTGGTTATTTCTGAACCAATTTGGGCTAGACTTCCTTTAATTCCCTGCACTATTGGTGGGGGTTTACCATACAGAACTTCAAAAGGGGAAAAACCTGTTGATTTTACAGGAGCTGAGCGTATTCTGAGTAAAGCTATTGGGAGCACTTGGGGCCACTTTAGGTGTGTCTCCTGACAAAGCTTAGACATTTGGGCTTTTAGGGTACGATTCATTCGCTCAACTTTCCCTGAACTCTGGGGTCTATATGCAGTGTGGAGCTTCCATTGTATCTGCAAAGCTTTTGCTAACTGTTGAGTAATCTGGGAGACAAATGAGGGTCCATTGTCTGACTCTATTACTGCTGGAATTCCAAACCTAGGGACAATCTCTCTCATTAAAACTTTGGTAACTTCTCGGGCTTTTTCAGTTCTGGTTGGGAAGGCTTCTACCCACCCAGAAAAAGTACAGACTAATACTAATATGTAATGATATCCATTGGCTCTTGGCATTTCGGTAAAATCAATTTGGAGGTGGTGCATGGGGGTTACCCCTCCTGACTGAACTCGGGGTGCCATTATAAGGCCTTGCTTGGCATTATTTTTGGCACAAGTTAGACATTGGCGTGCTACTGAAGCTGATATGGTTGTCAACAGAGTAATGTAGAAATGTGGTCTGAGTGCTTTTTCCATAGCACTTTTCCCATAGTGGGTGGCTTCGTGAAAGGCTTTGACAAAGGATGGTCCTAACAGTTCGGGAATTACTATTCGTCCAGGGGGTTGACTGCCCTCCGCTGGTGGCAGCTCAATCCATCCATCTTTCAGTACTCCATCTTCCTTATTACAGTAGTAATCTAATTCTTTGGTGGTATATCGTGGTGTCCATAAGTTTAAGGGTACCGGAAACAATGCTGCTTGCATTGGCATGGCTTGGGGTGTAATTTGTCCTGTCATAGCTGCTTGTCGTGCTGAGGCATCTGCAAACCTATTCCCTCGGGCAACTTCTCCTTTTCCTGCATGATGTCCTCTACAATGCATGACAGCTACACGAGTTGGGGCCCATACTGCATCAAGTAACATCAGTATCTCGGGGCCATACTTGACTGATTTTCCTCCGGATGTGATGAGCCCTCGTTCCTTATAGAGAGCTCCATGGGCATGTAGGGTAGTGAAGGCATATTTGGAATCTGTATATACATTCAACACAAGGTTTGTACCTAGTAGTAGTGCTCGGGTAAGTGCTATCAATTCGGCTTTCTGGGCTGATGTGCCTGAGGCTAGAGCTGACGACTCAACTACTTCATGTTGAGTGACAACTGCATATCCGGCACAGCGTCGTCCATTGAGGATGAGACTGCTCCCATCAATATAATAAATTTGGTCAGGATTGTCTATGGGCACATCTGTCAGGTCAGGTCGGCTGGAGAATACAGTGTCCATGACTTCGATACAGTCATGTTCTGGGAGTTCTTCACTAATGGGTATCAAGGTGGCTGGATTCAAGGCATGACTCACTTCCAGTTGTATCTGTGGGTTTTCACATAACATGCTCTGATATTTCAACATTTGGGAATTGGTGAGCCAGTAATTTGCTTTTTGTTCCATGAGGGCAAGGACTGCATGTGGCACAGTGACTCGTAGATTCTGTCCCAATGTGAGCTTGTCTGCTTCACTCACTAGTAATGCTGTAGCTGCGACTGTTCTCAGGCAAGGTGGCCATCCCTTGGCCACAGTGTCCAATTGTTTCGATAGGTATGCTACAGGTCGCTCCCAATTTCCCAATTTCTGAGTCAACATGCCTAAGGCGTTTCCCTGTGCTTCATGTACAAACAAGTGGAAAGGCTTGTGAACATCTGGTAATCCAAGTGCTGGTGATGACATTAATTCTTCCTTTAACTTCTTGAAGGCTGTATCCTGCTCAAGTCCCCACTCCAGTGACGACTTCTCTTCTCCTTTTGTGGCTTCATACAGTGGTTTGGCAATTTGGGCAAAGTTGGGTATCCAGATTCGGCAATATCCTGCCGCTCCCAGAAAGGCTCTGACTTGCTTTCTGGTTACAGGGGTTGGAATTCTGCATACTGCTTCTTTTCTCTCTCTGCCTAATTTTCGGCTTCCTTGGGTTATACGAAAGCCCAAGTATTTCACTTCTTTTTGGCATAGTTGTGCTTTTGCTCTGGAAACTTTGTATCCAGCTTCATCTAGTAACTGCAAGAGATCTTTGGTGGCTTGTATACATTCACTTTCTGATACGGCAGCTATCAGCAGATCGTCCACGTATTGGAGAAGCACTCTCTTCCCCGGGGCCACTGGATAGCTTGAAAAGTCTTGATTCAGTGCAGCACTAAAGATGGTAGGCGAATTCTTGAATCCTTGGGGTAATCGCGTCCAGGTGAGTTGGCCCCCTCTTCCAGAGATGGGGTCCTGCCATTCAAATGCAAACAATATTTGACTTACAGGGGCTAATCTTATGCAAAAGAATGCATCTTTTAGATCTAGTACAGTAAAGTGGGTAGCTTCAGCAGGTATCAGTCCTAAAAGAGTATAAGGATTGGGTACAACTGGATGTATAGTTTCAACTGCTTCATTCACTCTCCTTAGATCTTGCACTGGGCGGTAATCTTCCGTTCCAGGTTTCTTTACTGGCAAAAGTGGAGTGTTCCATGGGGATTGACATACTTTTAGTAGGCCATATTCTAGTAATCTTTGCAGGTGGCGATGAATGCCTTCAATTGCAGCTCTTGGGAGAGGGTACTGTTTGACATGTACTGGTGTAACACTAGGCTTAAGGGTTACAATTACTGGAGCTATATGTTTGGCTAGGCCTGGGGGACTGCCTTCTGCCCATACTCCAGGTGGGGCATCAATGTTCTTTAAAGTTTGTTCAAAATAAGTGTCTTGGACAGAATCATCAATGTAATATCTCCATTCTTCTTCCCGGGGAACTGTAAGCAGCATTATTCCTGCTGGTTTGGCTTGGGGATTTACTGTCATTTGCATTTCTCCTTTTTCAGAGAAAGATATTTGCGCTTGTAGTTTGGCTAACATATCTCGTCCCAGTAGTGGCACTGGACATTCGGGCATGTAAAGGAATTGATGAGTTATTTGTTGTCCTCCCAGACTGCATATACGATTTTGAAGAAAAGATTTTGTAGCTTTGGCACCAGTTGCTCCTATAATGGTAACTGCTTTTGTAGAAAATGGGGCTATCTGTTTGTCTACTACTGAATGTTCTGCTCCAGTATCAACCATAAAGTTCATAACTTGGTCTCCTATTTGTATTCCGACCATAGGCTCCTGGAGACCTAAAGCAAACTCGGAGCCCGGTCTGTCCTAATCCACGTCATCTTCATCATGGGCTGTCATAGTCAATGCTTGTATGGCTCCTCCTCTTTCTCGCTGGAATTGTTCTCGATTGGCTCCTCCGCTGTTTCGGGGACGGCCTCGTCTTTCTTCTCTCCACTGATGATTGTTTTCGTCATCTTGCTGGGTGTCTTCGAGTTGCGGGCATGCATCTCTCCAATGTCCTTCCTCTCTGCAATAGGCGCATTGGTTTACGCCTAGTTGGGGCCGACTTCCACTTCGGCCCCGCCTCCTTCCTCTGCTCCGTCGACTAGGGGTACCTCCCCTTTTCTGTTCAACTATGGCCGCAGCCAAAAAATCAGCTTTCTTCTTCATCTTTCAATCACATTCTCTCTGCCTTTCATTATCACGATTCACATACACTTTATGAGCGACTTCCAGTAACTGAGTTGTATTCATGCCCGCAAACCCTTCTAATTTTTGTAATTTACGTCTAATGTCTGGTTGAGACTGATTTACAAAAGCAGAATTCACCATACATAAACTTCCTGGTGCCTCGGGATCATAGGGAGTATACATTCTGTATGCTTCGGTTAATCTTTCATGAAATTCTGCTGGGCTCTCATCTATACCTTGGATAACTCCTGCAACTTTGGAAAGGTTCATAGCTTTCTGGCCCCCCCTTTTCAGACCTTGTAAAAAGCCTTGGCGAAAACGGGCTAGGGCTCTGGATCCTAAGTCTGTATTTGGATCCCATCGGGGGTCTTCATTCGGGAATTCTCTCTGGGCCGCTTCCCGATTGTCTATTCTTTCCGTCCCTGGTCCCGGAGCTACAGGGTTATCCGCCAGCCAATCAATAGCTGCTTTTCTAATTCGTGCTCGCTCCTCTGTCGTGAATAGAGTGGTCAGGAGTTGGCGGCAATCTGCCCAAGTTGGTTGGTGGGTTTTGTGACAAGGCAGAGCTGTCAGAGCGCAAGAAAAAGGGTTTTAAACACACTTTTTACTCTGAACCTGCCATAGATACAGGGCAAGAGAGGGTTAAAACCTCAACACACAAAGTTGCAGGGCAGGAGAGACGTGAAAGGGAGCCACACTCTAGCTCTAGGCTGACAGGGAGAGCTAGCCTATCAGGGAAAGGGGTGGACTCTCGCCTGATTGGACAAACCAGTCCTCATAACCAGGAAGTGGTAGTTTCAAAGGAAGAACAGGAAGAAGAGGAGCACTTAGAGAAAAAGGAAAGAGAGGAGGAGAACGAGGAGCTACACAGGCAACAGAAGCTGCAGGAACGGAGAAAGCAAAGCAGACACTCACCTTTGGCACAGCCAGGAGAAAGGGACTCCAAAGGAGCAGATACAGCCTTGAAGTCAGGCATTCTTCTCAGAGAGACAGAGAGAGCCGTGATTTCCCAAAGAGGCAGAGCTCGTAGCAAGAGGGACCAGGTGGGAACCAATTACTTGGACGGTTGCCAGCCACCTTGCACAGAGGAAGCCACGTCTCGGGGAAAACAGCTGAAAGTCCTCCCAGGAAGGAATAGCCCTCAAGCAAAGCCAAAGCAGGTCAGAAAAGCCTATAAGTCTTTTAAACAAAGTATAGAGTCTTTGTCTGAAAGGGATAGGAGCATTTCTGCTGATAGTTTTCCCTGGGAATAGACAGACAAGAGAGAAACTGGGTGGAAGGGAAATCCCAGTGTATGAAAGACAAACGTTGCCTCACAGCAGAGAACGTGTCAGAACCTGCAAGCTAGAGGCTAGCACAGGTGCACCTCAGCATGCTCTTAATTGGCAGCAGCGTGACACAAGCCTAGATACAGATTCTGATGAACAGGAGATATTAAGAGTGCCTGTAAAGCCTAGTCAGAAGAGATACGTACCTCCTCACCAGAGAAATAGACCCGGGCAAGTCAAGGAAGAAAGAAATCCTTATGCTCAGCTCTTTAAGAAGGTTAATAAACAGATATCCCTGCAAGAGCGCAGGACAGTTAGAGAGAAGGGAGAGAAGCAGTTACAAAGTCTCCTCAAACACCTAAGAGCACTAGATTCAAGTAAGCCTTATATTCAAGAAGCTCAAGTTAGTGAAGAGGAACCAATGCAAACTGATATTCCATTATCCTATACTAGTGGCTCTGAAATGGAATGTGGTATCTGCCAAAGAGACTTTTAAGGTACAGCTTAAACATATGCAATATTTTAAGGCTGTTATAAAGGTGTTTTAGAGATTGGAGTTTAATTGCAGTCAGGAAGCTTGTCTCACTGCCAATCCTATTTTATTGCCTAATTCCAAGAGATAGCTTCAGGAAACCTAGATTTCTTCTGGGAGAAGTTTTATACAGAAGAAAGGTTAAGCTCATGGAAGAAGCTTCAGTTTTACTTGGAGGCTAGAAGAGAATTTCTTATGTAGATGTGGACCAGAGGAAAAACCACAACTTTGGAAGTTCTTTATTGAATGTCTTATGTGAGAAAAAGTATCGCTGTTAAGAAGAATATAGATGTTTTGGAAAGTGGAATGCACGAAGAGAAGCTGACCTTTGATTTACCTATTATACCCTGAGAAGTATCAGGAAGGCTGTTATACCCGACTTTATCTGTTATGTTTTTGATATCCTTTGACATCTGTTTTGGGGGGAAGAAAACCTGGTGCGAACAATAAACATATTGTTTACCCTTAACCTACTTTGGCTGTGATCACTGGGCTACAACTACACAAGCACATCCAGGTAACAGCGATAACAGAGTAACTTATGCTGTGCCCCCTCTCTTTACTGCCACCATACTGGGGTAGACGAGGGAGGGGTGTCACAGTTTCCATAATAGTATTCACTAATTCTGTAAGCTCTAAGGGTTTATTGGTATAGGAGGCATAATGTGTCCTCCAATTTAACAAATCAGTTGTAGAGAAAGGGACATACACATAGCTTAGGGGTCCCGCTACCACCTCATCATCATCATTCTTTACGGGCACCCCGGGACTTGCCGTAAGGGCATCATCTTGGCAGTAGATGTCTTTTGGGATCTGAGGGATATTTTCGTAACTGTCCTATCAGGGGTCACCTTCTTCTGTTCTACGTGTTTCACTTTAGATGCACTTTTTACTGGCAAACTAGTGCTGGCAACCATTTTTACACTGTCAGCATCGCTTAGGGAAGTTTCAGTTCCTCCTTGCTCTGTTTCTGTATCTGACTCTCCTCTTTCTGTCCCGGAAGAATCACCTTCAAGTAAAGGGAGCTCTTCTTCCTGCTCTTTGGGTAATAGCTCAGGGGTGGGGTCCCGTTCCTGCTGTCTCGAGGTTTCTGGGGCGGGACGCCGGGCGGCTCTTACTGGGCCTGGGGTTTGAGGCTGTCGGGGAATCATTTCGGGGGAATCAGGATCTACCAGGATGGGCTTCTTCCTGGACTTCTTATCCTTCCCTTTCGTTCTAGGCTGTTCTATTTTCTGCTATAATCTGTCTTCGCTAACATTATTCTGCACTGTTCTTCATAACAGCGCTGCGCCCAAGGGGGCGGATCTTCACAAATACTTAACCAGGAATCTATATAGGGGTACTGATCGGGGTGCGCTATCCGCACTCTACGGTGCACTAACTGGATAATTCCTACATTAAAGGTTCCCTCTCGGGGCCAGGTAGGGTCTAGATTGGGCCACTCCCTAGTACACAAAATCTGTAAACGGGCTGCAGTCATTTTAATACCATAATCTCCAGAATATCCTTCTTTAAAATGTGCGATCATACATTCTAATGGAGTGTTCCTAGTAGACCCCGCCCCTCCCATTTCGATGTGTGCGCGCAACAGACAAAAGGGAAAAGGAGGGCGGACCGTGGGTAAGGGGTCCTCATGGCCCTGGAAACGTATAAGGAGGACAAATAACAAGACAAGACGACAATCGCTTCCCCCTTTTTGCGACCTGAACGCGGTCGCCCGGTCAGGAAATGCACTACTCAGGGGTCCGCCTTCGCTTGGTCCGTGCTGCCAGACCTCTCATTCACACTTCATTCATACAATCATGCTAGCAACGTATCCCAGAATGCATTCGTTTCTATCTATTCTGACTAGTCTTATTCAATTTCCAAAATACAAGAAGATGGGGGTTTCGCCCTGCGAATACTCATGCGGGGTTACTCGGCCCATCTTGGAGAGGTGATCAAGCTCTCTTACCAATTTCCAAGTTCCAAGTTCAAATGGCAGCACTGCTCTTTCTTATCTGTCTAGACATAACAAATCAAAACTCTACTCACCGGATCCGGTCCTCAAACTTCCCAAGCAGGCGCATGAGTTGGACCTCGGACTCCCATCACTCGGGTTCGAGGCGTTGGCTCCAGCCGGGCCCGGCACCCGCCGAGGTCTGACCAGCTCCCTCCGATGCAAGGGACCGGCCAATCAACACATTATACTGGTGTAATGGCATCATCATCGTGGGGTATAGGGTAATATTGCCACATAGCTAATACTTTCGCAGCTGCCTTCCGCTCTATAGTGTTATCAATTGATGATGTTATCATGCGTAAGCAAAGGGGTAGGAGACAAGGGAGCAATAAGCACATGGCTAATATGAATAGTACGATAAACATAAGGGATTTCAGACCACCAATCCAAGAAAACAATGAACCAAACCACCCATCCATCTTTAAACTGTGCCAAGTCTGGACAGGCACAAATGTCTGCTCCCTCATCTGGGTGGCTAAATCTTCGACTACATGCCCATTATTATCAATCTGTAAACAACAATTACTGAGATTCAACTTCCCACACACCCCACCTTCAGCTGCTAACAAATAATCTAAAGCTAAACTATTTTGATAAATGACTGTGCGCATTTGTGTACTTTGCTTTGCCAGAAGGGTTAGTGCTTTACTAGTTTCATTGGTTATTATTTCAACAACAGCTTGCAAACGTATTATTCGATTGATCATATAAACAGGAGTACGATATCCCCAAGTCCCATCCTGCTCCCAAGTAGCAGGTCCATAGTATGAGATGATTCTTTCTGGGGGCCATTCTTCAGATGACGCATCCCATTTGTCCCATTGGCCTATTTTCAAGGCCTCCTTCACCTGTCGACTTCTGTACACAGGATATCCCAGCTGTTCTCCCTGGGATGTTGGCAGAAGGAAAAAGGAAGTTCGTATGGTTCCCAACACACATGCGCCTCCCCAATGGTGAGGAAGTCTGGCGTATGCTCAGGTTCCGCAAATCCAGTACAGTCCAGGTGGTGCTTGCCAAGAATTATATGCTGCTAAGTTAGTCCAGATACTGGCAAGTTTAGGGAATTGAACTAGAGGATTGGAAGGTTCAGTAGTGTTGACTCCGGACCACCAAGATGTCTTCTTAGTGGTACTGTTGTAGAACTTCTGATTGAGACAGACCAGCTGCCCCACTTCCATATTAAACATTGGTCCATAGCGAGAAAAACATAAGTTACCCACAATGGAGTGGGCCAATACCCATTCACTTGTGGTATTGTGTATATTAGTCTGATTATACGGAACAGAATAGTTCAGTTCTTGTGCCTCCCAAGGCCATTGGTCTCCCATTGTTGTTCCTCCACAAAACAAACAGTCTGAAACATGGAGACTAGATGCGACTGCTCCCGCTAATTCAAGAAATAAGTTCTGGGAGGCAGGAGGAATTTCAAATTTTGATTTCATGGCTTCATAGAAGGAGTGATGTATACGATAAGGTGAGGATACATGAGTTTTGGTGTTTAATTGCAGATATAAGATAGTCCCAGGATCTACACCTCCTCCTGCAATACACAACCTAAACTTGTATCCTTGCTTCCAGTGGCTAGGGTTGGCTATGAAGAGTTGTAGAGGATTCCAGGCACCTTTCTGGCATTTATTGAGTTCTGGTAGTCTGATCTTTGTTAGGCTGCCTTTGCGATGATCTCCATCTCGTCCCGTCGGTGCATTCTTCCAGGTAGCAAAATATACACATTCCCATTTTGGGCAAAAGTAATCATGTCTGGATGAGGTGGTGTAGATGGTGGCTGCAGTACTCTTTCCTGTACACCTTCCCCATCCATAGGCTCCTTCTGGACACATGTATTTATCATCATGGTAGTATGCTCGCTCCCATGACCCACATCTGTGGTAAGCATTTCTGTTGATTGCATCGCAAGCATCAAAGTTCAGGATGATAGGTTTTGTGGGGTTGGTGAGGGGTTTCGTCGCATTCAGAATGGCTCCATCTTCATCATTCCAGTGTATCTCAAATGTATAGTAGGATGGGTTCTGTCGAGGGTTATAACAAGTCTTACTTTTTCCCTTAGTGCAAATGTTCAGTTCAGTGCCATTATAAACACACCGGCTGACTGTACCAGTGCAGGTATAGTAGGAATGATAGAGCAAAGTCTGAGTAATCTTTTGTCCTGTTCGGGTGGTGGTTATGCAAGCTGCACAAGGGGGTAGAGCAAAAGTCTTTTCCAGGATTCCCAGGATCACCACTCCCACAAGGCAATAGTGGAAGAACATTGTGATTACAGTCTCTGGAGGTTAACTGGAAAGTTGAGGATAATGAACTGTGCTGTTTTCTTCTGTTTCTGCTGTGATGGTCACTTTCACGTGATGTAAGTGGATTCTGAAGATTCTCTATAAAGCTGGTTGTCTCCTCAGGGTGAGTCGCAATGGAGTCTCGGGATCATTCACTGACGTCCATTGGCCAGGATCAGGAGCAGCTGCCGGCTTCACTCGACTGTGGTGGATCCAGGGTTCGAATTCTGCAACTTTCACTGTGGTGAGGGTTGACAGGATGACGACGTAGGGTCCCTTCCAATGCGGCGCCAGTGGGGTTTTTCTCCACTCTTTCACCCACACGGACGTTCCTGGCTTGAAGGGATGCAAAGGCTCAGTCAGGTTGATGGGTAGTCGGTCTTGCACCCACGTTTGGAGTTTCTGCAAAACAGAACCTAAAGCTAATAGTTCTTGTTTTGTTATTTCAGATCCTATCTGTCTCATGTCTCCTTTTATTCCCTGCACTATGGGTGGAGGTCGCCCATACAAAATCTCAAAAGGGGAGACACCTAAGGATCTGGTGGGAGCTGAACGTATCCTAAGAAGGGCTATGGGTAAAACTTGGAGCCACTTCAGATGTGTTTCTTGACAAAGCTTGGATAACTGTGTTTTCAGGGTTCTATTCATTCGTTCTACTTTCCCTGAGCTCTGGGGTCTGTAGGCAGTGTGTAACTTCCATTTTATTTGCAAAGCTTGAGCTAACTGTTGAGTCACTTGAGATACAAATGATGGACCATTATCTGACCCTATAGTTGATGATATTCCAAATCGGGGAATGATCTCATGGAGCAATACCCTAGTGACTTCTCAGGCTTTCTCAGTTCGGGTGGGATAGGCTTCTACCCACCCTGAAAATGTGCAGACTAACACTAACATATGGTGATATCCATTTGCACGGGGCATTTCAGCAAAGTCTATCTGTATATCACTCATGGGGGTCACCCCTACCGACTGAACTCTTGGGGGTGGAACAGGACCTTGCTTGGCATTATTCTTGGCACATATCAGGCATTACTGTGCCACTGAGGCGGTCAGGGATCCTAGCAATGAAATACAGAAATGAGGTCTCAGGGCTTTCTTCATGGCTGTTTTTCCATAATGTGTGGCTTGATGAAAAGCTTGAACAAAGGCTGGCCCTAATGCTTCAGGGATGACTGTAGGACCTGGAGGTGGACTACCTTCTGGGGGTGGCAGCACTATCCAACCTTGTTCTGTTAGGACTCCTCCTTCCTTTTCACAATAATAGTCTAACTCTCTTGTAGTATATCGGGATGCCCAGGAACTAAGGGGCACAGGGAATAGGGCTGCTTGCATTACAGTATCTTGGGTCCTAACTTGTCCTGTGGTGGCTGCCTTTCGGGCTGTGGCTGCCTTTCGGGCTGTGGCATCTGCAAATCTATTCCCTCGGGTGACTTCTCCTGCTCCTGCCTGATGACCTCGGCAGTGCATGACTGCCACTTGTTTGGGGGCCCATACAGCATCTAATAACATCAATATTTCATCATTTGCTGTTTGTGCTAAAGGGGCTATTCTAGGCTTCCTAAAAAATTCTAGTGTTTGGAAAGATGGAAATGTAGATGTAGGGATGGTATGTGAGGTAGTATGGAGCAGGTTCATGTTTGGCTGAGAAATGCAGAGCAGATGTGTTGTCCTGTGACGCCATTATGTCTTCACAGCAGTTGTTTATAGGTGCAGGGCATGGTTATGGCAGAGGTATGTTATTTGTGACTGCAAGTGAGAGTGTGTGTGTGTGTGTGGTATGAGGGTGCAAGGGAGGATCTGGTGTGCTGATCTGCAACTCTGGGGGGACATGTGTGCCTGGCCAATGCTTGGACCGTGAGGCTAACTGCAACATCACCAGGAGCCAGTGTGAATGGACAGTATATATTGTGAAAAGCTGCTCTGCATCAACATAGCAGGGCATATCCCTGTCAATGCTGGGGGACCCTCGAAGTGGGGGCATGCTGCAGTGCAAATAGCACTAATACATATCTGACTGCACCATGTTATTTGTGACTGCATTTACTAAGGTGTTCTTCAAAAATGCCATGTTTGTTTTGCTGCAGGGTCTGTCTAGACAAACATCTCACTTTCCACTTGCTTACACAATAGCTTTGGTGCATGTACATAACCTGATAGTTTTATGGGCATTCAACAGACTAGTATATATATTGTAACAGTGCAGACCCCGAACAACCCGAGAAAATGCAGTTCAGTATAAAGGAGCACAGGAAAAATGACAGGGTAAACAAGGAAATGTCAGATGGTTACCGTGAGCAACCTAGAAACACGTGCAAAAGCCCAATGAGGACACACCCAGCCAGCAAAGGAAGGGTATTCACTTTACCTGACAGGGTTCAGCTGGGTGGGGGTGGAGCAAGGAAACACTGGGATAAAATAGGCTCCCAGACAATCAGAGAGAGAGAGAGGAGCTGAAGCAGCCACTGACACACTCTGAGGGAATACAGCAAAGGCAGCTAAAACCCTGGGAAGCATGGAGCAGGTATGAGAATGTAAGAGAGAGTGACAATGAGGCTTTGGAGCAACTAGAGAGCCAGCGTGAAGGTCAGAGGGGAATCGAAGACCTGAGTGAAGCTGAGAGATATCAACAGCCAGATAGTGTGTTTGAGCCAGAGAGACGTAAGAAGACTGCAGTTGCAGGTTCCAGTGCACAGAGTGAATGCAAGAGTGATTTGCCATATGAAAGAAGACAACCCTGGAGGTATGGAAATAGGCACACAAGGTCCCACTATCTAGAGGCTGAAAATATCCCTTCTTCTGGTTTTAAAAACCCTAGAAGAAAAAGGTTTTACTTACCAGATAAGGCTGAAGAGTTTTGTAGTCATTGTAAGCTCACAGCTCCCTGTGAAACTCCGTCACGGGCTCTCCAATCTAGCTCAGCTGGGTTACAAAAGGGAAGCCTGAACCGGCAGAGAAATTCCCTTAATTATCCCACTAGCAGAGCAAACCAAGAGTTGAGCTATATTCTAAAATACCAGCAGGGGCAGAGCCCTGAAAAGCTCAACTCTAGAATACATGGTAATTCCCAGAGAGACACTAGCTCTAAGGAAGAGAGGAACTTCCTGTCTGACGAGGTTAACCAGCCATTCTCCCACGTTACTGCTGAGGTCCAGAATGAGCCTTCCAGTCAGCCGGAGTTAATGGAATATCAAAATGCAGAAGAATATGATATGCCAGAATTGATGGACTGCTCTTTGACCTTGATTGAACCTGAGTTCTCTCTCAGATAAGTAATTAGTTTGTGTCCTAGCTTTAGTGTTATAAGCAACAGGCTGCAGCTCTCTCTAAGTGAAGCAGATATAAGCTGTGCTGTCAGCTACAGGAGAAAGAACCATATTGAAATATTTAAGCTGTTTTGTTCTTTTCATTTATTTGTTGTTTTGGAAGCTGAAGGAAGCAAGTTTGTTTGCTTTTGTTACTTTATGTTATATGTCCAAGCAAGGCATTTGATTTATGTTCCTGAAGATAAAGTACCCTCAAGGGACGGGGAATAAAACCCTTTAATTTGGAAAGAAGTGTTTTGTGGTTTATATCAGTGAAGGCACAACTACCACCCTCCAGAGCCTTGCAATACCAGTGGCTACCGCTTGGCCAGAGAGGGCACGACAATATTCTGGTTTGAATGACCATATCTGTTTCATCCATATTAATGTGGTGTTAGCATGAGCACACCACTGTCAGTGCGAGCATCAGCTTAGAAGATGTACATTTTGCCAGCGGGGTCGTGGCCGCATGGAGACAGGAAGCATCTGAGACGTCAGTCTTGTCAGAATATGGTGGGCATGGGGACGCAGGTTGCGTTGGGATGAATAATCTCCCTGATTCCGGAACCGTGAGTACGTCTATACCCATGGTTTTCAAAATCAGGTTTATTATGTGCCCTTGTTTCTCTTGTATTGTACTGTCTGTCTTGATTAGATTGTAAGCTCTACGAGCAGGGACTGTCTTCTATATGTGTTTGTACAGCGCTGCATACACCTTGTAGCACTATATAAATGATTAATAGTAGTAGACATGGTCGTTATAGAATCATGCTCTATATGTTTTAATTTTTACATTTGTGTTCAGGGTTGCTACCCCTGATGAAAGCTTAGCCAAAACATGGCCATGTAGGGTACCCTGTTTTGTGCAATAGTGTGCACTCCAATAAAGTCTGTTTTTCCCATGAGTCACCTCGCTCCAGACTTGTGTGCCTTCTGCTTTGCGAGTGTGAATGCTCTCGTTTTGGACATGAATTTATGTTATTTACACATCTTTATAAAACCATTTTGGGCCCGATATTCAAAAGGCATTTACATGGTTAACAGCCAGTTAACCATCTAAATGGCTGCTAACCGGATATTCGACGGCACCTAGATGGGTAGTGCCGTCGAATATCCTCAACTAAGTTCCCTATGCGCCCCGATGCTAGCCGGGGGCATTCCGTGCAGAGCAGAGGCAGGGACCGGCACTAACCATGCAGCACCAATATTGGAAACTACACAGTTAGCACTTGGCGTCTATAAGATAGGCAAGGAAAACCCGCACCTATCTTATAGGCTAACCTTGGTGGCTTTCAGACAGTGCGGCCAGACCTGAATATTCACTTCTGTTGCCGCAGAAGTGAATATCTGGGGTTTGGGGGTTGGTGGGCAGGGCTAAGTGGCTACGGAACTTAACACTGTCCAGTTGAATATTGGGCCCTTTATCATTAAATAAATGGGGCATTCTTGATGCATACATACTTAAAAAGTAGCTGAACAAAGAAAATATATATTTTTTCACATACTTTATGGCCTCCTTGGCCTATAATATAATATAATAATTAAAAGGTTAAGTTTTATTCATACATCTTTAAAAAAATAATCTTTATGTTTTTTAACTTATCCAATTTATATGTAATCTGCAAGCTTGCCAGGCTCTTTATCATTTGCTCCTTGAAGACAGCTCAATAGGGTGAATTACAGCCCATGTACGAACCTGAAGTTTTGAAAATGTTCAAAGCTTTTGTTGAAATATTAGAATAAAAACATGATATTCTTGTTCACACATCTGAGATAAGGCACAATAATGGAGAAAAACAAGAGCATGAGATTCAGAACATAAGAGATACCATATTGGGTCAGACCAAGGTACATCAATGCTACGATCCTGTTTCCAACAGTGGCCAATCCAGGCCCCAAGTACCTGGCAGGTTCCCAAAAGAGAGGCAGATTCCATGCTGCTTTTCCTAGGAGTTAGCAGTAGATTTCCCTGGTCTACTTTAATAATGGTTTATGGACTTTTCCTCCAGGAACTCATTCAAACCTCTTTTAAAACAAGCTACATGAACAGATTTTACTACATCCTCTGGTGATGAAGTCCAGAGTTTGATTACTCGTTGAGTGAAAAAGGTTTCTCTGATTTGTCTTAAATATGCTACATTGTAGCTTCATTGCATGTCCCCTTGTCTTTCTACTTTTTGAAGGAGTAAACAACCAATCTACATTTACCCATTCCACTCAATTCATTATTTTATAGACCTCTATCATATCTCACCTCAGGCGTCTCTCTTCCAAGTTAAGGAGCCCTAACCTTTTAAGCCTTTCCTCATAGGGATATCCCTCCATCCCCTTTCCTATTTTGGTTGCTGTTCTCTATACCTTTTCCAATTCTACAATATCCTTTTTAAAATATGGCAACCAGAATTGCACATAATATTCAAGATACAGTTGTACCATGGAACGATACAGAGCATTATAATATATTTGGTTTTATTCTCCATTCCTTTCCTTATGATTCCTAGCATTCTATTTGCTTTTTATGACTCTGGCTGCACACTGGGCAGAAGGTTTAAAATCCTTTTCTTGGATGGTGATTCCTAATGTGGAACCTTGTATTGTGTAACTGTAGTTTGGGTTCTTCTTCCCTAAGTGCATAACTTTGCACTTGTCCACATTAAGGGGTATGTTTACAAAGTAGCGGTAGCAGCCTCCGTGCAATATCGGCACCACAGTCCCATTGAATTCAATGGGGCTGCGGCTCTGATATCGCATGGAGACTGCTTTGTAAACATATCCCTAAATTTCATCTGTCATTGGGATGCCCAGTCTCCCAATTTTTCAAGGTCCCTTTGTAATTTTCTATCTGCAAATTTGAACACTTCACTTGTTCCTCTTTCCAGGTCATTTATAAATGTTAAAAAGCAGCATGCTGAGGTAAGTTTGTATTACCTCTACTCTTTGCTACTTTCTGGAGTCCTGGTCACTACGGGGAGGATGAGGACCTACATCGCTGACGTCACCTCCTGCTGGTGTTAAATTGCCCACTCTCAGCGGGACGCATGTCTGACAGGGCATGACCAAAGGGGCGGGTCTTGCCCCTTTGGAGTCCAGAGGAGGTGAACAGTCTGGGACGTGCTGATGGGTTAAAGGAAAAAGAAAATTCTACCTCCCGCTGGTCAAGGTTGTTGGTCCAAGGGATTGCTATTTATAGTTGGTAACTGCGGAGGGACCCACTGTGAATATGTACCTCTCCTTGGGAACTGTGAGTACACTCTCAGACACGTCTCCCTCCATATCTGAGGGTTTAACCCCGCCCAGCCAGATGGTTTTGATTAAAGAGGCGGAGGCTACCTCGGGTGGTGATCCCAGGATTAGCGTTAGGCCCCAACTTACTTTACCACAAAACTCTGAGTTGACTGAATCTTCTTTGGTTAATTTGGTGCCAGTCCTTTCTCCTTTTATGTATTCCTCTGATATGACTATGGTTGTTCCCCATAAAGATGTTATGTTGCATGACATCTGGGAAGTTGTGCCGCACACAGAAGTTTCTTTGCGGTCATCCTTTGCAGATGTTTCACGTTTTTCAGTTGAGGTAGTTAAGAAGATGGTGGATCAAGATAAGAAAATTGCTGATTGTAAGACATCTTTGGTTAAGTTGGGGGGGCCAATATGATTTGGCCCATGCCTATATTGCCTTTTTTATATGGGAAAACACAGTAATTCACCATCAGATTGAGGCTTTGGAGAATCAAGCTCAGGTTAAGAATTTGCATTTTCTCAATTTTCCTTGTACATATTATTTATCCCCTTATTCTTTTTCAAAAATATCTTCAGGAAATATTATTGATTGAGGATGTAGATTTGATTAAAGTTTCTAATATCTATTATATTCCTCGAGGGGTAAGGAGGGAGGGCCAGGCGTCGGAGGAGGTGGTGCATCTCTCCCCGCCTGAAACTCTTGACTTATTTTCCTTTTTGGTGTCTTCTTCAGATGTTATTTCTACCCAGGCTACGTTAGTAATTTCTCTTAGTTCTCTGAGTAATAAAAATTTGATAATGAAGTTATATTTTGCAAAGAAAAATGCTACTTTTTGTGGTAAAACTATACAGATTTTTCCTGATGTTTGTAAATCCACTCAGAGACGTAGGAAAGCTTTTTTGAATTTAAAGCTTCAAGTGTTGGCTCTTGGGGTTTCTTCATTTATCTAAAATACCCTTGTAAATGTGTTTTGCCTTTTCAAGGAGATAAATTCATTTTCTATGGCCCAGACCAACTCAAGGTTTTTCTGACAGGGAGTCGAGTTGAGTAAGTTTTTGTTATATGATGTGGTCTCTATCTGGCTTAAGTAGTTGAGGGTTTGTAATGTTAGTTTCAGGACTTAAAGATGTTTTTTTTTGTTTTATTTGTTGTAACTTTGGTATATTCAGGCTTTCCTCTTGATACTGACTAATGTTTGTAAACTTTTCTTACATTATTATTTAATAAAGATGAAAAAAAAGAAAAAGCAGTGGGCCCTGCACAAATCCCTGGGGTATTCCACTGTTCGCCTTTCTCCATTGAGAAAATTGGCCATTTAGCCCTACTCTCTGTTTTCTATCTTTTAACCTGTTCCTAATCCACAATAGTACACTGCCTCTTATTTCTGCTCCTGAATCTGAGATAAGTGACTGATTTATAAGTCTTTGTTTTTGACTGTTTTTTGAAAATATTTCCCTTTGAACTTGTACATTCTTGAGTGGGCTTTCACAGTGCTTTTAGGGTATATGTAAGGACCAGTCTCTAGTTATAAGGTATATATGCATGCCTTTCTTCACTATTCTAAAGAGCTCTTTTACTAAAGTGCATTAGGTTTTTGCCCTTACTGCATGTTTAGCTTGGAAAGTAACATCCGTTAAGTGCAAAGCTTCCACAATAACTGTAGGGGCATGACCATGATCCAGACAGTTAATGTGCAGATACAAACCCTAACGTGTGTATGATTACCACAGGTGCACTTACCTCTACATATTGAGGTGGAGATATTTGCACCTGCACTAACTGCAACATTAACAGTGCATGATATGTAACTCCTCGCTAACTGTAATATGCTCACCAAGCCCACTCTCCACCCCAACCCATCCATTTGGCACCCTAATGTGCGATTGGCAGCTTGAAAAATGATGCTTAATAACTATCATGCTCCTGCGATAACTGCTATCATGGGCCTGAGTGTCCAGTTACTGCATACCAAGTCACACATTAACTATATAGCATACATCAGTAAAAGGGTCCCTAAAACACCTATGCTATGTTTTGACATGAATTTTAGGGATTAATAGTATACTTTTGTTAAATATGGAGGAGTAGCCTAATGGTTAGAGCACTGGCTTAAGAGCCAAAACACCAAGGTTTGATTCCCACTAGCACTCTGTGTGGCCTTGGGCAAGCCACTTAACCCTCCATTGCCTTGGAAAAATCCAAGTTACCAATGTCCCTGTTTAATGTACATTACCAAGTTTACGTTACAATGTAAACTGCTTTGACGGAAATGATAAAGTGGTATAAAAAACTGATAAATAATGTGTGTTTGAGCTTTTTTTTAATTGTTTAATTCTGTTAGTCCAATTTTTCCTCAGTTTTTTGTTCATGAGGTACAGAGAATGATGCTTCAAGTCACTGAATACAAGGTTGATGATCTCACGCTGCCTGAGTGGCTCCACTGGAGTGGCATGGAAGAGACAAGGAGCCTCGGATGAAGACCCTAACCCAGAATTTCATAGCTTGGGATAGTAAGGAAGACCAACTTTGTATAGTAGTTATGGCAGCAATGAAGACAAGTCTCCGATATTAGGCACCATGATCTCATTCTTCTGTAGTTTTGGAACTCATTTATAAATATTTTTCTGGTATAAATCTGATTTTCAGTCCAAGTCTCCAATCTACTTGTGTCTCTGTGTGCTCAGTAACTGTCATATAAAAGCTTTTATTTTGGCAGCCATTAGGTTGGCTTCCAGGAACCCACTCCATACATTTATTTTTAGAACTTTAAATAATTACCGCAATTTATTCAAGCTGTAAATACATACGTTATGCAAGACAACTAACATTTATTTTCTAATGTCAAGATTTTATGTGACACTAATACATAATTCAGACAAAGAAAAATCCATTGACCATTCTTATCACAAGCACAAGCCCAGGGAAACAGCCGCATTCTGCTTTCCATTCTGTACTTTCTACAAGCCAGACATGTGCAAGACTACAGAACCCCTTAAGGTTTAGATTTTCAATGAAATTTAGCCAACTAACAATGGAGTTAGAAGGGGATTTTTGCTCCATGCCATTTTAAGTACCAATTCAGAAAGTGAGTTAAATTCAGGTACAGCAGGTACTTTCCTGTCCCGCAGGCTTACAATCCTATTTGTTCCTATGGTAATGGGTAAGATCTGAATCACAGCTTTCATGGTTTTCTGAGGCTCTGATAGGCTACTCCTCCACTCCCAGCCAGACTGTCCTCTTTGAAGATCTATCTGTAGCCATTTAGGTTTTTGACTCGATGTGGAGGAGAATTTTAGAACTGGACGCCAAGGGGATGTGTCTGGAGCACTGTTCCCTCTAAGCTGTGCGCGTGTGTGCGCGCACACAACTCGCCGAGCGAGCGCACATACTTTACAACAGAGCGCACAAAAATTACGGCTCTGATTCTGATAGAAAACAACACAGACGTCTTAAAATTTAAAAGTTATGATTGTAATTACTAGAAATTTCCCGCTTCATTTAGTAATCGTCTATTTTCATTTAATTTGATTAAAATCAATGTGATGTACATACTGTATTCTGACGTGTAGTCAAATTTTAAAGTATATAACTCCGAGTGTCGTTATGTGGCGCACAAAAATTTAACCTTCCTTCAAAAGCTGCACACAGCTGATATTTTATGCGCACACAGCCTACAGAAAATTAGAGGGAACATTGGTCTGGAGTACATGTAAATCATGCCGTTTTAGACAGGGAAAGTACAGCTATACTTTCTCTTCCTAAACTGCTGTTTCGCAGCTCCTGAGCAGGTGTAAATGTATGCGCATGTATCTGCTGGGACTTAGATGTATACTTTGCAGAATGAAAAGTATATGTGTAAACCCTGAACTGCACCTAGCTCCGCTCCCAGGAATGCTGTACGTTTATGTGTATCTGACACACTGTTGTAGAAATGGCTTTTTCCATGTGTCAAATCAAGTTTTGCACATGGAAAGCCTTTCTAAAATTATCTCCTTGGTGGCTAGATTTAGCAGCTCAAATTTAGTCCCAGGGCAGTAGTTGAGTCAGGGGCAGCAACTAAGCTAACTAGTGCAATCTTTTAGATTTAACCAGCTTATTATTATTAATGCCCGAGGCCGCGGGCCGGGTCCCGCGGCCGACAGTAACCTGGGCCCGGGCCCGGCCGCGGCCTCCAACGGGCCGGATAAAAGGGGGGGTGCGTCGGGGGGGGAGGGGCGGTGCGAGGCAGTTGAAATCGCTCCGGCGCGCCGTCGGAGCGATTTCATTGGCCCGCAGGACATGGGGTGGGCGGTGCTGTTCGCGAGGAGCCGCGTGGCCGTCTCCTTCTGCCCGCGGCTCCTCGCGTACCGGTCGCGTTCCCGCCCGCCCGCCCATGGTTGTGGTTTGTCGGGATGTTGCAGCTGGTGGGGGTGGCGGGGTACAGAGCCAGCGCTCGCAGGAGCGGCGCGGGCTTGACCTGGTTTACAAGCAGTGGGGGCGAAGTGCTCCCCGGGGTGGGGCGAGACAGCCCGGTTGGGGGTCTCGGCCCGGTAGCGGGGGGGTGGCAGCCGGCCTTTGCTACTAGGATGGCGAGGCAGGCGGCGGGGTTTGGGGGGGAGGAGGATGCTCCGCCTTGCTACTAAGATGGCGGGTGGGGGGGCATCCTCCGGTAAAGGGGTGCGGGGTTGGGTTTTGTTCAATTGTTATCTTAGGCCCGTGTTGGGCCGGTTGTACAAGTTGTAAATAAAGCTGCGACCAAAAGTTTGTACCAAATATTACTGAGTTGGTGAAGTTATTGGGGGGGGGGGGGGAACAGGATTGGAGTGTGTCAAATCGGGGAATGGAGGCGAGGAGGGCTTCCGGGTTACCAGTGTTACTATTTATATATTGCTTTTCTATGAGTCAAAGCTGTGTACATTCAGGTACTGTGTGTGTGTGTATATATATCTATATATCTATATATATACACACACATATATGTTCCCCGTAAAATAGTTATCTCCAAGTAATAATGCCCTGTTCAATGTAATTTCAGTTTGTTCAATGTAAACCGCACTGATGCAGAATAGCGTGGTATATATAAGAGAATGTATATATCTATATCTATATATATCTATATATATGTATATATACATTTCGCTTTCCCCGAAAGGCTCACAATCTGGGGGGGGGGTTTGTACCTGTTTTTTTTAGCTTAGTTAGGAAGCAACCCCTATGCTGGGATAGCTGGCTTAAATCTAGACAGTTAACTTTAGGCTCCTAGGTATTTTATTTTTACATTCTCTTATATACCGCGCTATTCTGCATCAGTGCGGTTTACATATAGATAAGTGGCTAAGTTTGGGGCATAGCTAAACATAGGAAATGGAAAGATTAGATTCCTAACTAAAGAGAGAAGATTGATTGATTTAGCCTGTCTTTTTGGTTAAGACCCTATGTAGTAGTGTGGCGTGCACTGGGAAGGGGTTTTCTTTAAAGGGTTGGAACATGGGAGCCAACATCTATTCTGGCTTTCCTTTCCATCCTCCTGGGCTAATGGGTGACTTCTTCTTTTCACTGCTTGCTTCAGTCACTGGCTAGGCTTCATGATAGCCTTCAGCTATTTCCAGTACACTCTCCAGTGTAAGCTTGGGGTGCTGACGAACCCACTGTTTCATCAGGGCAGTTAAAAAACTGCTCCAATAGCACAATCTTGGCTATCTCGGTCCTGGTCTTTCCCTCTGGTTGCAGCCACTTCCATGCGAGCTCCTTCAATTTATTTAATTTATTTATTTAACATTTTTTATATACCGCACTATTCATCATCAGTGCGGTTTACATTGAACATCAACATACCTGTCAATCCATGACTGATCTAGGTTTACAGATAACAGGGAAGATAAACTGGGAGTTAACTGGGGAATAACTATCTACATAATTATACATAATTATATATACATTGAATAGGTTACATCAAGTTTTGATATTTGATAAGAATATAGTGTATTCACATTTTGATCCTTTGTTCTGGATTGTTTCTATGTGTAGTAGTTATCTGAGTGATGCGGGAGACGGATTCTATTGTGTGTATGGTAGCTTGAAATGTAAAGTGAATAGATAGTGCTTGATGGACTTTCTAAATTGGGTGATATCCCTGATTGATCTGATGTTTGGAGGTAGTTTGTTCCAGCACTTGGGGGCATAGGACACAAAAGCTCTGTTAATAGTTTGTTGTGTCCATTTTGTGGAGATACTGGGAGTAACTAGTGTGTTTTCTGCTACTAGTCTCCTGGGTCTGTTGTTTGCTGTGTGGGTGATGAGATTTGAGATCGATGCAGGAGATAATTTATTAATAGCCTTGAATGTGATGAGGAGGGTTTTGTATGTTATTCTGCAGTTTATCGGAAGCCAGTGCAGATCGATCAGTATTGGTGTTATATGATCTCTTATAGAAGCTCCAGATAGGATGCGGGCTGCCGCGTTCATCGCCAGTTGAAGTGGATTTAGTGTATTCTTGGGGAGACCATGAAGGATGATATTCGCATAGTCGAAATGCGGTGTGACTATTGCTTGGAAAACTGTGCGGAAGTCCTTGGTCTCCATCATTGGTTTCAGGTGGCGCAGTGTTTTTAGTTTGTAGTAAATTGACCTTACTGTGTTCTTTATGTGCTCTTTAAGATTGAGTTGTTGATCGAGTATCACACCGAGGTACTTTATGGAGGCTTTGATGGGGAGTTCTGCATCTCTTACTGTGAGGGTGGTCGGCGGAGCAAATTGCTTGTTTCTTGTTGCTATGAGTACTTCGGTTTTCTTGAAGTTTATTCTCATGTTTTGATTGAGGAGCCAGTCGGTTATTGCATTGAAACAATTGATTAGTGGAGAGTAGTCAGGATTTGATATATTGATTGGTGTGAATATTAGCACGTCATCTGCGTATAATAAGCAAGATATATCGAAATCTCTGGTGATTTGGCAGATTGGCTGCATGTATATATTAAAAAGCAATGCAGATAGAGATGAGCCTTGAGGTACTCCCTGTTTCTGTTTGAAGGGTTCAGATGTAATGTTGCCTGTACGGACCTGTTGCCAGCGCTCATCTAAGTAAGATTTGCACCAGTTCCAGGCTTGGTTGCGGATGCCTTTTTCGTGGAGTCTAGTTAGCATGATCTTATGGTCGACTGAGTCGAATGCCGCTGATATGTCCAGAAAAATCATTGCAATGGCCATGTGAATGTTGTCAATCCCACAGATGAGTTTGTTAAGTAGTGAAGTCATGAGTGTTTCTGTTCCGTGAGCTTCTCGGAATCCGTGTTGGCATGGGTCCAACGGGGCTGCTGTGTCAATGTGGTGTTGGATCTGCCTCTGAGTTTCCTTTTCAAGTATCTTGGCTAGGTAGGGAATGCTGGAGATTGGGCGGTAGGATTCTTCCTTCGTTGGGTCCATCTGGTTGTTTTTTAGCAGAGGGCGAATTGATGTTTGTTTAAGGGCGGTAGGGAAGATGCCAGTTAGATAGCCAGAGGAACCTCAGAGGGCTCTCTTCTATCTAGAGTCCCCCTTTCTAAAGCACTGGCGGTAGGCCTCTGGTGTACAGCCTGTCTGTTCCAATATGGCGGCCTTGACAGCTGCTTATGTAGCTCGCCTATCAGCGTTGGCATCCTGGAATGCAACCTGATTGCAACCCCTCAGCAGATTCCCCAAGTAAGTTGTCCATTTGCCTCTGGCCACCCGCTCATGCAGGAAGTTCATTCAAAGTTCACCAAAAAGTGATAAGGTTCATCTTCTGCCATCATTTTAAGTAGCGTTTGCACTGGAGGGTGGAGTGGCGGTCTCTGTAAGGCTTGAGTTAACTGAGCCAGGGAACTCCTCTGTAGTTCTCCTTGTGCCTGAACAAGGCTCTGTATCTGCTGCTGCTGTTGCTGTCCTTTCAGCAGGGCATGTTGAAACTGCTGCTGACATTGTTGTTGTTGCAGTTGATACTGTTGTTGCTCCCAATGCTACTGTTGTCATTCCTGATATTATTGTTGTTGTTGCTGCTGCCCTTCTGCCAGAAGTTGGAGGAGCTGGTCCATTCTGGCTTGTCATTTGTTCTTTTGCCAAACAACCACAGCTCACTCTTCTGCAGCTAAGTTAACTCTGCAGTGTTCCAGCTCCAACAAACATTTAGCAACCTCTAGCGGCCAAAACAAAGCCTGCCTGTCTGGCACTAACTAGACCTTCTTCAAGCTCCCGAACTCCTTTGCACAGCTTGCCCCCAAAGGACCTCTGGCTCTATGGGCTTCTCTCCCTCCTGCAGCCCACTGGGTTCTTAACATCTCCCTGTGAACCACACTGTCCCAGCCCTGAACTCTGGGCTGCAGACTCTCTTAAAGGGCACTGTTGATAATCCCTTTGAAGAGGGATGGGTAGCATTCTACTGTATATACTCCATCACACCCTAAATTAGTCTCCTTTCTCTAGCTAAAATCCAAAATTTAGTCTCCTATCTTTAGTACATTTCTGAAGTTAGACTCCAATCTATAGATATGTTCCTAAATGTAGCCACCTATCTTAAGCTGGGATGCTAAATTTAGCCTCCTACCTCTAGTTAGACCGTAATATAGGAGGAGAACTAAAGATAACCAACCAGTTTGTTTCTGAAAATTTGCTTAAAAGATAGCCAGCTATAAAATAGGTGACTATTTGCTTTCTGAAAATCTGTCCCTAAGGAAAAAGCTTTCCTTTTAATGGGTTTACAGTGCAAAGTGAAATTATTTTTGTGTATTTATTATAAAATCTAGCCAATCTCTCTCTCGGGGGTAAGGATAGCCCCAGAGGTCCTACATAAAAGTAAAAATAAGGGCACTGGTACTTACTGTATAAAATAAAGGAGAAAATATTAGAAAATGTATCAGTAACACCGAATAAAAAGTTCTGGTGGATTAGGGGGAGGCAAAACCCCAATGCCTAAGCTGACATGAATAACACCCAAGCTCTCAAAAAAGAAATCGACACCAGCAGTATCTTTTCATAAAACACCTTTATTGGTGGTCCCCAAAAATCATGTATTTACAGTCCACAACAGAGCAAAAATAATAAGCAAATAAAAGGAGGTAAAGTCATTCCAAATCCCAAAATATTATTTCTACAAGTACTGAAACATGATGTATTTCCTCTGAGTCTGTTTTCTAGCCCTGTTCTAACACTGGGGAATATGGATTCTCTTTTCAATCATCTCTTCATTTTCTTTAAGGGGCCCTTTTACTTAAGTGCGCTGTAGCATGCAAAACTATGGTATGTTAAGTGCAAAGCCACCATGTTACCTTTAGGACATGGACAGCATTTCCCTGATAGATAACCTGCAGCGCCATTCAGTAATGCAGGTTAGCAATACTATGGTTGCAGTAATTTTAGACATTACAATTGCAAGATGAGCTGTTAGTTGACAATGTATATCCATGCCCTGAAGGCATAGATCTATTCATGCCCACTCTCTGCCGTAACCCACCTATTTCCCACTCTAATGCATGAAGAATCAGCGAGTATTGTCACAGCCGCACACTAACGGTTACCAAGGGTCACAGCACACGGCTAATGCACACCTTAGTAAAAGGGCCCCTATGTCTCTTTTAAATTACTTGAGGTTGTTACTGACATCCCCCATTAACATGTCAGAAACTTTCCAAGTCCCTGAAGAGATCAGTCAGTTATTTAATTTTTCTTTTTTTCTTTACGGCATTTATAGCCCATACTACCTAATTGTCTAGGCAGGTTACAGTACCCTGCAAAAATTCAATATTACAAATAACAAATATCTAACAATAATATACAATAAATACATGAACATATGGATAAATAGAACAGACTTATAAACATAAATCATATATATAAAACATCAACTATCTGCATTATATTAATTCTGCCTAATACAAACAAATAGTTATAACAATAAAATCGCACCACCCACATCTATAAAAATCTATTCCTGGACTTGCTGTGTCAAGTTAAATGTTTATGTTTATTGAGACTTTCTATACTGCCCTTTCACAAGTTGCATCAGAGTGGTTTACATAGTATAAAAGTAACATTTAAAAGCGAGGGAAGAGAAAGCAGACAAAACTAAACATTAACTAATGGTTTATGGTTTATTTAGTCATAACACAAATCAGTCATGGTATCCATCTGACCATACTCCAGACAATCCTGGAAAAGCCTGAGAGAAAAAATGGGTTTTCAGAAGAACCTTAAACTTAACCGAGGCAGGCGGACCCGGTGCCTCGGGCCCCCTTTGCTCCCTCCCCCCCTCACCCCAACCTCCCCCGGTCCCCCACCCCAAGTGTAGCCTGAGGCTCCGGACCCCGGACACCTCCGGGATCCCACCCCCCCCCCCCAAGCTGCAACACCCCATTCACAGACCCCCCTCAAAAGGCAAGGGTGGGCGGGAGGGAAACCGGCACCCCCGAGCAGCCTCCGCTCTTAATGACCACGTGGAGGCTGCCGGCCGGGCACTACTCCCCCCACCACGCCGCCCAAAGCCCTGCTGATTGGCTCCCGCGCGGCCATGTCTCCTGGGAGCCAATGGATTTATTTCCACGTCCCGCGCGCCGCACCGGCGGCCGCGCGCAGGGTCCCGGCACCGGGCCGCGCGCCCGGTTAAGGTCGGCCACCGGGACCTTGCCCGCGGCCTCGTCACTAACCAAGGCAGGCGGACCTGGTGCCTCGGGCCCCCTTTGCCCCCTCCCCCCTCACCCCAACCTCCCCCGGTCCCCCACCCCAATAAGACACCACACCAAATATTCGTGGGAGACAACTGGTCGCAGCTTTATTAACCTTTTACAATTAACAATAAGCCAACATCAAAAGCTTCCCAATCAATTAGCGGAGCCCGGCCGCACCAGCCATACCTTAGCAAAGTGCCTTGCCACCGCTAATGCCATGACTTGCCTCCCGGCAAGTTGCCTACCCCTCTCCCCGACTTCGCCATGCCCTTAGCAAAAGTCGGCCAGGGTTTGACCGGGTCAGGGGCACCCCGCCCCTGCCCAAGTGTAGCCTGAGGCTCCGGACCCCGGACACCTCCGGGATCCCGCCACCGACACAAGGAACAACCTTGTTCATGTGCCCCCCCCCCCGAACACCAAGCTGCGACCAGTGCTCGTCCCGGACCCAAACATATTCCAAGGCCTCCTGCCAGACGTCAAGGAGCAGATCCCTCCCGACTGGATACAAATGTACCCCGTCGCCCCAGTAAAGCCCCGCACACCCAACCGCTACCCAGGAATGCCTAATCCCCATTGACCCACACCCTTCCCCAGCTGACAAGTCTTGGAACCCACCAACGGAATCCGTCACCGCCCCCCCTCAACCCCCACAGGGTGCCATTGCAACCCCCCCCCACACCCCCCCACCGCACCAGAACTGGCGACCCACCCCCCGATTCTATAGGCCCCCAAAAAGGCAAGGCAAACACTGCACGAAACATGGCCACCCTCTACCAGGACGCCGCCACCGACGGTAAAGCCCCGCAGAGCCTCACCAGCAAACCATGCATAATGGGCCACCTACTACCCAGTGGAGTCAGCCGAGTACGCACCCAACCCTGCAGGAGCCTACGAGAGAAATTCCCAACAGCAGGCGAGCCCCACCCCACTGCACTGGCAAAAAGATGAATCCCGCCCAGCGCGAACGCACCGATGACCTGGAGAAGACCGCCCCCGCAGCTACCACAATACATCGACCAAGCAAGCCTTCCGGCACGCCCCCCCCTGGTGCCACCCGGGGGCCACTAAAAAAACTCCATCACCTTAACGCAGCCCCGCTGAGAAGCAGACCCAGTTCCCGCTGACACAGAACTCCTCCGTAAACGCAGCAGCTCCCCTGACTAATGCTCCATAAGTTCTCTGGGACCACAGATCCTGCCCTGTCTGCTTCAGGGATCAGAGGCCGGAACCACTCCCACGAACAACGAGAAAGGGCATCAGGGATCCCAATAAGGCAGCCAGGTATATGCCGAGCCCTTACCGACACATGCAACCACAGACAACTAAGACCACCTCCCGCAACAATCCCGCCACCCCACAGCCCCATTGGCACACCCCCCAAGCACCCAACGGTTGCGGAACCTAACCGGCCATAACTCTCAAACCCAACCGGAGCAGGAACAGCTCCAAGAAGGAGATATCAGTGGTCAAACCCAATACCTGCCAAGCCTCCGGCCATCTGTCCGCTAACCAGGCCCCGCCGCATGAAACTCCCAACCCCGCCCCCCCTGGACACACCCGCCCCCCTCAGAACCGATGACCCATTGAAAACTTCCAGGAATTGACTCCATACCCGCAAATCAAACCCGACACGCGAAGTTCCAAGCCCCCAGCAACACTGGCAGCCTCCGTAAGGTTATTTTGGCTGAGGCCCACACCTTAGCCAGGAAAATCCGTAAACTGGCAACCTCTTTCTGCGGCAGTCGGGCCACCACCCCATGGAATCCAACTCCCCCCTACCAAGTTAAACTCGTCGCCGAACCCTCGGTCTGACCCTCCGCCAATGGTACGCCCAATTCCCGCGCTAACTCCGTTGACCTGGTTAATATTTCTGGCACTCCTCCGCCCGAGCCGCATCCACGAACAAAACTCATCCAGGTAATGCACCACCTACGTCGAGACCCGTTTTCCCATCCACACCCACAGCAAGAAGGAGCTGAACATCACCCAATACGCGCACGAGACCGAGCAGCCCAGAGACATGCACTTGTCAAATGAATACTCCCCATGCAAACGAAAACACAACCAATGAAAGCGGATGGGTGCCCCGGCAGCACGCAAAGGCTGATTCGACATCAACCTTGTCCATCCAAGCTGCCCGACCAGCCACCCCCCCATCTCTGCCGCCCGATCAAAGGACGCCGCACACAACTCGCGCGGTATAAGGTCCGCAACCCACGCCCCCCTCGGACAAGACAAATGATGGATTAGCCGGAACGCCCCGGCTCCTTCTTGGGCACCATCCCCAGGTAGAAATCCCCTGTTGGGGAACGGTGGAACACTAAAACGGACCTGCAATCCTGTCCAACCCTAACTCCCCTAATAACCTATGCCGGGCCACTGCTGCAAACGCCGGACCGCAGGCAAATACCGCGTGATAACGCAACCGAGCCGAAAACCGAACTCAAGAACGACCCTATCCCGCCGTTTTGGATACCGGGACGCCCAACCAGCACGACATCCACCCGAATCGGGGATGGCGCACAATCACCAAACGCATTGCCGCTGAGGCCAGCAGATCCTTTCGTACCCCACCTAGTAGCCGGGTGGCCTCCGCCACACATGGAGCAGCAGTGCTTGAACTTACATCCAGGAATCGGGCAGATGGACCTAAGGAACCACCAGCCCCCGTCACAGACACCCCCCTGTTCCAGCCCTCTGCTGCAGACTGACCACCCCCCGGCAAAATGAACTACCCGCCATCCCTGCACCGCCTCTTCCTCCAACCCTCCCCCCCAATACCGGACCGAGCAGACATTTTGGGTTAGCCGGAGGTTAATAACATGCGCGTGCCATAATAACGAGCTGCTCACGTCCATCTTGTCCCGGAACTGGGCAGCAGAGTGCCACCACGCCTACCCCCCATGTGTGTGGGACGCCTTCCCATAGAATCAGCATCCGCCAATAGCATACACTACTGCTCCAACGTGTGATGTCCCTACACGCCGGCAAGGCACCGGAAGGATCGCTGCCAGTGCCCTATCATGCACGCAACCAACTTAACCCGCCCTGCCAATAAAGCGCATTCGGACCTTGTGTTGTAGCCATTTTGGCACCCCCTCCCACAGTTCAGGAAACGACACCACCGCCGGGGCCCTTCCCCCTGCCCGACCCCACCCCACGGTAGCCCCCAAAAGGAAGAAGCAGCAAACTCTAAGCTATGACGCCGCCGACAAGACCTCCATCTCTTCTACCGCAAGCTACCCCCAGCCGTCCCCGCCGGACTACCCGACTAGACCCGCACCCGGGAGACCCGGCCACTCACCTGTCCCACGCCTATCGGATGCCACCGCCGCTGCACCCGGACCTGCAGCCTCACCACCTTCCGGATTCAACCATCGCTGCCGTCCACAAGCATTATGCCTCCACGATGGCTGCGCCATGACCTGCCCCTGTGGAGACACAAAAGAAGAAACAAGGGGGGGACCACCAGCGACCAAGCTGGGGGCCCGGGCCCCCCCATTCAGCCCCCAACTCAACCTGACCCCCACCCAGCCAATGCTCCCGAGGGGAAGGCCCCCTCACCGTTCGGTAGTCACCCTGGCCCGGTAGCCAACCCGCAGGAGCGAAGTATCAGCCACCGCACTGGGCCCCACCCGGCTGCAGCCCCCCACCCTGCCTCCGTCCCCATGCACCCCCCCGACGCCCCCCGGATTACCCCCAAAACCGCCACCCAGGACCCCCGACCCCCATCCGCCCCCAAATTCTCCTCCCCCACTGCCCCGAGCCCCCACAATCAGCGCACCTCCAGACCGCCGGGCCCCTGGGGGCGGGGCCTGCCGCACCACTCCCCGTTCCTCGAGCTCCCCCCCACCTGACTTCCTTGCCCCCCCAGGCCCCCCCACGCACCCTTAAAGCACCCCCAGAGAAGCCCTATGACCCCACTGCCCCCTCCCGGCAGCCGAACCCCATACCTCCCCACAAATCACATTCTCCCACCATCTTCCTTCCCCCCCCAGCACACGCAGAGCTGGCGTAGTACACCCCGAGACCGGACCACACCCCGACACCCGATCAGTATGCGGCCGCATCCGAACAGCCCCCATACCCCGTCATCCAGACATGAAATTGATATTAAGGACCATCCAAAATGCATTACTTAATGTGTGGGGTTCGAATAATCCGTATTTATTTACGTATTTATTTATTTTGTTGTAACAAGGCCCATGCAAGGAACCCGAACCTCCCAGAAGCGGCAGCCTAACTGCCTTAGGGCAAAACCTCCCCGTATGTCGGCCCAACCCCCCCCACCCCCGCCCCAGCAGCCCTCACCTGCCTGCCCCGGAGCCACCAGACACAAGTCAGCACGCTCTGGTGATGAGGAGCTCCGCCGCGCAGCCCCACGAGCCTCCTCACCGCTGTTCCCTGCCGGAAGCACGACGTCTTGCCGCTGGAGGCCTCGCCGCTCTAGGCCCACAGGCCGCAACAGCAGCTGCATCAGCAAACCGGCACCCCCGAACAGCCTCCGCTCTTAATGACCACGCGGAGGCTGCCGGCCGAGCACTACCCCCCCCACCACGCCGCCCAAAGCCCTGCTGATTGGCTCCCACGCGGCCACGTCTGCCGGGAGCCAATGGATTTATTTCCACGTCCCGCGTGCCACACTGGCGGCCGCGCGCAGGGTTCCGGCACCGGGCCGTGCGCCCGGTTAAGGTCGGCCGCCGGGACCTTGCCCGCGGCCTCGTCACTTTTCAGAGAAAGCACAATATGAATGTCACCTGGCAGAGCATTCCATAATGATGGAGCCAAAAAGTAGAATGCTGTATGGTGGGAAATCTCCATCCTAGCCTTAGATACAGAGGGAATGATCAGCAATCCTATTCTGTGCTTCTAAGCTCATTCCCCATCAGCACTATTTAGCGGCAACCCTTTCAACAATGCAGCATTCACTTACAAGGTAATTGAGAGATTTCACTAATAAAGCTACAAATCCAAGAATACATGGGGTGGGCAGGAGTAAAACCAGGTGTGGATCAGCCCATTTGAACTGGGGTGAAGCAGCAACCCTGATGTCAAGGTTGAAGATCCCAAAGAATGATTTTTCCATTCCATTTAGGGTATAAATTTTGAAAGACTTAAGTGTTGCATTGCTTTGCAAATGAAAAACAGCAGTATGAAATATACCCTATATAAAATTGTAACAACTGCTAATTGCAAGATACGCCTCTAGCATGCTGTGTTGATCCCTTTCTCATTTCACCCACCCGTCAATTCATCTCCAAGACAGCTGCTGCAGATGGAAGTTTTGATCCTTTCTACTTGCTCTGTATCTATGGAGGACACTTCCTGTAGTCCTCTACCGCACCCCACTACTACACATATATCCCATAAAATCATCCTTCCCTTACATATACACAAGCTATACATACAATTTGCAAAAGGGAACAGGCACCATGAGAGCCTCTTTGTGAGGAGTCACATACTGCAGGATCTGGAGGTCCTCCACCTGAGGCTCCTCCTCAGACTCTGTGGTGAAGGCCAGGGCCTTCGCCATGTCCTAAATGAAATCAAGGAAGGAGAGGTCCTCGGGCAGCGACCTCCAGTGCTCCTGTGAAGGATGTGGCTATGAGGGAACATAGCGCTGTGTGTCCAGGGACCCATCATCAGTCTCCCACTCCAAGTCGTAATCAGAGGACATCTCGAGAACCTAACAGGCATTGTGTGCACGCCCAACCAGGGGCGTCGACAGGGTCCAGGGCCCTGGCATCTGAACCAGAGGCATTCGTGGGGGAAACCGAAGGTCTCAAGCGGGACAGGGAGTAGTGCTGGGAATTGGCCCGAAGCCGATGCCGCTCCAGCACTGGCTTGATCTCCTCAGGCAATGCCCCCACGGTGGAGGGACCAGCCGCCGGGCCAGAGGACCCAGAGGAACTGGGCATTGGGCCCTGCTGCTGGGCCAAGAACGCAGCAAGGTTGCGTTCCAAGGCTGCCATCCTGACTCAAAACCAGAAGGCTCTGCAGCCACTGGAATGGGCACCAAGGGTATCAGGCCCAACGCTGGCTCCGTAGTGGGAGCTTCCTTAATGATGATGGCTTTAGAGGATTGATGCTGATCCCCCAATGCCGCTGCTTAAAGTCACTAACCGAGGACATAGTGAGGAAAACGGCATCTGCAAGATCAAACTCCAAGGTCCTAGTTAGGGAGGGTTTGAAAACAATCCCGCGCACCAAAACAGGAAAAAAGAAAAAAAGTACTCGAGTAAAACACGATGCCAAGGTGGCAGCGATTTCCGGGAACTGAGAAGGTGATGGTACTGACCAGAGAAAGCAATTGCAAAAGAAGAAAGTCAAAAAACACCAACTTTTCTGCGGTGCAGACGAAACATTCGATGGGCTCTACAGAAAAAAGAAGACTGAGGTAAGATGGCACCCATGGGTGGGAAGGTGATCGCGCATGTGTAGTTTAACTCCCAAAGGCTTTGTGTGAAAGCTGGGGAGTGTTCACTGTGCGGACTCCATCAGTGCTGTCACCATATGTGAGAACTGATTTCCTGCTTGTTCCTGGAAAAAAAATCATTCTTCCCTTACATACACACAACCTATACATGCAATTTGCAAATGGAAGAATGTCAGTGGAGAATGGGGACAACTGGGGGGGGGGGGGGCAAGAGGTCATAGCCACTGGCTGCTAAGACTTTGGACTGGCTTCTATATCCAAACAAAATTTGTCAAGGCTTGTCAGAGTGCAGAATGAAGGACGGGAATGCAGGAGCTGGCCAGTGGAGCCCAAGATCAGAGATTCTGGCAGCAGCTGAAAAGAGCTGTTGGAGTGGCAGAGAGCCCAGGATCCACCATTTGGAGACCATGATGGAGACACCAGAAGTCCAAAGCTACAGATCATTACTCTACTGCAGCTTTGGGCTGTTGGTGTCTCCATCATGAGACTGGCACCATTCAAGTCACATTAAAAAGGCACGTGGAGCCATGAGACAGCAAGAGAAAAGGAAACTGGAGGGAAGAAACACAGCTGAAAGGAACAAGCTAAAAAGTGCACAATTATTGTATAACATAATGCTGTATTTTCCCTACCTCAATTGACAGGCATGATGCAGTAAGAGGAAGGCAAGGGAATGGTTATGGGTTGGGTGATGGAGCATGTGTATGGTGTATGTGTGAGAGTGGGTGGACGTAGGAAGGCATGTTTGAGTGGGGTATATGATGTATGTGTGGGTGCACAGGCATGCGGGGGGATGTGTGTATGTAAGGGAAGGATGATTGTAATGGAATGTCTGTGTGGTAGTGGTGTGTAGAGGGGCACTACAGGATGCACCCTCTTTCTTGCTTCCATTCTCCACTTCCCACTCTTCTTTCTCCCTTCTACCAATCTTCCCTCCCAACATGGCCGATATATATTGTTTTCTCTCCATTTTTGCCAGCCTTCTATCATAATCAAATAGTGGAGCCTGGGCTCTCTGTCAACCCAATAGTTTGCTTCAGCAGCTGCCAGAATCTCTTTGATTGGTACATCTTGGTCTCCACTGGCCAGCTCCTGCATTCCTTTCCTTTGCCCTACCCTCTATGACAGACCTTGACAAATTATATTTGGATTTAGAAACTAGTCCAAAATCTTAGTAGCTAATGGCTATGACCTCTTTGTACCCACCTCCCCCCCTCCCCCCCCCCACCAATGTCTCCATTCTCCACTGACATTTCTCCATTTGCAAATTCATGTGTCTGGGGAGGGTGGAAGAGTTTGAAGAGAGATGATAAAAGTGTGTCGTGTTATGGTAGCAGGGACTATACGAGGCATCTTTAGACAGAAATATGTAGTTAGAAAGTGTCTGTGTGTGTATGGTGCAAAGGTGGTTTGCCTGTCTGTGCATGTGATATGGCAGTGGATGCCTTTATGTGTGTGGGGCAGAGGTAGAGTGCCTATATATATGTGTGTGTATGTATGTCTGTTGTGCGGAGGTGAAGTGCCTGTGTGTATATCCGGCACAACCTGGAAAAGAGACAGCTGAAAGGAGATATGATAGAGGTCTGTAAATTAATGAATGGAGTGGAATGGGTAAACGTAGATCGATTGTTTACGCCATCAAAAAGTAGAAAGACTAGGGGACATGAAATGAAGCTATAATGTAACCCATTTAAGACTAAGAGAAAATATTTTGTATCTCATGCATAATCACACTCTGGAATTCGTTACTGGAGGATGTAGTAAAATCTGTTAGTGTAGCTGGGTTCAAGAAAGGTATGGACAAGTTCCTGGAGGAAAGGTCCATAAACCATTACTAAAGAGGACCTGGCTGCTTATATACCGCTAGATCTAAAAATCAAAGCGATTTTCAAAAAAATGACAAATGGCCAATAAATGACTTTACAAAGAACATTAAAGAAAAGCTAAAATGAATAAAATTCACTGCTTGCCTCAATACAAACTAGTGTGCCTTTTTGGGAACCTGCTAGGTACTTGTGACCTGGATTGGCCACTGTTAGAAACAAGATACAAGGCTTGATGGACCTTGGTCTGACCCAATATGGGATATCTTGTGTTCTTATGTTTATGTTATGAAAGGAAGAAGTGAAAAAAAAAGACAAAGATGAGGGACAGATATCGGTAAAACAAAAATAGACAGGTATTAGAGAATGGCTACACTGAAAGGGTGAGGGAAAAGATGCAGAGGAGACATAAGAAAGTAAGAAAAAGAAAAAAGGAATGACAAGTTTAAAAAACATGAAGATGGAAAGAGAGATATTATGGATAAAGAAAACAAAAATCTAGACCTCAAAAAACTCCCTAACGCTTGGTTTCCCATTTTAATGGAAAATTTGGTGTTATTTTGAAAATCCATGGACTTTGTCCCTGCTGCAAAGGCGATGTAAAGTCTGCATCATAAATATGTATATGGCTTTCACAATGAAACTCCCATGAACTGCTGGTTGGCCCCATCTTTCCACTACCCATTTACCCCTGTGCAACATGGAGAAAAATATCCACAGAAAGGGAGGGCAATATTCAGTCCTTGAATCTACCTGTATAATCACTTAGGGGGTTATTCTGTGCCATGAATAGCAGGGATAGACGGCCCAACGAGACATCCATCCCTGCTATTCGTGCCTTCACCTGTCCTCGACTAACTTCCCTGTCGGTTGTGTGGGGAAGTTAGATGGGGGCGAGGAAGGGGCAGCTCAGGGGCAGAATCTGGGCAGTCGCCAGCCCTGGACATACAGGGCCAATGCTAATGTCGGCCCTGTACGTCCAGGGCCGGTGACATGTGTGGGAAAGTTATTCCACCTTGAAGGTGGAATAACTTCCCTGGACGTGCCATTTTTTAAATGCCGGGGTGAGGATGGGGCAGGGGAGGGCCGGTGGACATTCCCCGCAGTCCAACCCTGGCTGTAGGAGGCCAGATTGGGGGGTCAGGCTGCGGAGAATTAGCTATAATTTCTGGCGGCCGGCATTGCGACTCTTCAATGGAGCCGCGGTGCCATGGCAACATGATGCCATGGCGCCACAGCTCCATTGAGGAGACTTGACTGAGTTAGCCGGGGACAGTTCCTGCATGTGTGGGCCAGACTGAATCGCAGTCCCGGCTGGCAGGTGCAGGACAGTTTGTGATTCTGATTCTGTGGGGCTAGATGTGCAGGGGATCTACGTCCGGGACGGAATCGGGCCCTTAGTTATCAGAGAAAAGTCTTTTAAAATCTGTCCTGCACTAATGTAAATATTTTCAATGAAAAGGGATGCAGAATTTCCTAACTGCTGCCACAGAATCACTCCTTCTGTAAATGTTGCAGGAATCCTAGATCCCTAGACATAAATTATGGGGCCCTTTTACTAAAGTTTGCTAATCAGCTAACGCATGTTTTCGTGCATGTTAATGGTCTGCTGGGGCCCACGATAACTGTTCTCATGGGAGCTGCACGCTGATTTGCACGTTAACTGCCTCTCATGCATTGGAGTGTGGAATGGGAGAGTTAGGGATGGAGAGTGGACTTGGAGAGACATTGTAGTTAACTGTCAAGGTTGCCATTAACATGGCTGCACCTAATGCCACCTCAATAGACAGAGTTTAGTGCACTCGGGGAAATAACGCAGTGCATTAGGGTACTTATGTGCACATTAACTGTTGGGAACATGCTGATCATGCCCCAGACAGTTCCCACAGAGGCTTTGCTCTTAACGTACATTAGTTTTTACATTAAACTCCCATTGGGTGCAAAACCCTAGCTCACTTTAGTAAAAGGGCCCATATATTTCAGTATTTGCAACTGCTATATAATTTCTCACATCCATTACTTATTCTTTTATTTGAAAAAGAAGAGACATTTTTTCCTATCAAAATTAGTATGCACTGCACAGATTCCAGAATGCTGGAACATTTTGAACGAATTCTAACCTTAAAAAACACATTTTAACTAATAGTGCTTCAACTGATAAATATCTCTACAACACTGAGCCAAGTAGCACAGAATGCCAGACATTGAAAGAATATTTTTAAAAAAATATGTGTTTCTAAACAAAACATACAAAGGCCAACTTTCAAAGCCATTTGTTGAGATAAATTGACTCTCTAATGCGAGAAGAAGGGGGAATGTTTAATTTTGGATGGAGTTGTAAAACAGTATTGGGGTCATTTTAGAAGCCTTATTTGTGATTTCCATATCTGAAAGCACCTAGTCAGATGTGAAAATCACATGATCTCCCTGGAGACATTTTAGAAAGGTCCAAATTTACAGGTGCCCAGTGTGGTCACACAGGGCTTGGGGCATTCCTACAAACATGTATGCAAGCCAATGTTAAAATGGTGTCAGATGTCTGAAATCGCCGGGAATCGTCCAAGTCAAAGTCTCTGGCACGAATAGGCAGTAAAAGTGCTTGTTTTGGCAGAAGATGATAAAGCCCGCTCATTCCCTCAACATTTTTTATTATTAAAAAAGAACCGCAGGCAAAGAGACCATTTTCCTGGCAGCCACTACATGGCACATCTCCGCTTGAAAAATGGCAGGCCAAGATATGAATGTGGCATCGGATACATGCACCTGTCCTGAAATACCATCATGGGCACCATTGATATCAAACACACACAAGTTTCAAAAATCAGACAACTTGCATGTGTCCAGCTCACTATTCAGCATGTCCCCATTTCTTTATGTTTTGACAGAGATTTTTATCTTTTAGGATGGAGACAGGTCAATTTTAGAAGGCACAGACACATGCCCACTTTAACTGCTGCCCCTCCCATGGAATTTCGGATAGTTTGACCTGGACCACCATAGGTCACCTACACAATCTCTAAAAAAAAATGTATTTAATTGTAGATTCAATTTAAAAATATACGCATGCTGTTTTTCAGAAAAAAAATGTAACCGCAGAAAAAGCAGGTGCAAAGTCTGCAGGTCCTTTGGACTGTGGACAATTTTCAGTGGGAAAGTATATGTGCATTTTCCCTTTGAAAACTTGGTACAAGGTTGTAACTAGGTAAGCTGTAGGAAATTGCCCCCGTAGAAAAAGGTTAAAGCAATTTCATCATACTAAAAACAATTGGCCTCCATTTCTGTAACTAAGGGGTATGTTTACTAAACCGCGGTAAAGGAGCAGTCTTTTCCGTACGTTAATGGCAGCGATTAGGGGTTACCGTGTGCTAAGTGTGCCTGGCGTGTCAGAGGTGTTTCGGTGTTAAGGGGTGCTAGTGCACACTTACCGTTAAGGGGTGGTAATAGACACCATGCGGTAACAGGACATTAAGGGGTGGTAGTGTACACTTACTGTGCGGTAATGGGACATGCTGCGGGAAGGTGTCTGGCATACACCTTAATGCAGGAAAGCCACTGAAACTCTGAAAGTGGGGTAGGGAAGCCTTTGGAGAAGGTATGGATGCAAGCACAATTGGTAACTGATGGAGTTGACTCACCTGATGCCTGGCAATGTGGCCTATACTGTTGACTAGGCGAGATAGGCGGCTGCCTAGTGATGATGGTCAATGTGGGTGTTGGCTGTGTCATAAGTGGGTGGTAATGGCAGTGGAGTCAGCGCAGGGGATGCAGCAGCAGGGAGCGCTGTGACAGGCATGCAGTGCTATATGCCACTGAAAGCATAGCATACACTGTGCAGTAAGCTACATTATAGTGTCTGTGAAGTGTGGACAGGTATCCAAATGTACTGTCAGTGTGTGGCATGCCATAGGCCAGGACAGTATCTGGGTAGAGGCAGCATGTTCCTGATGTGGTCAGCACAATGTGGATTGTCTATGAGTGCTCATGTGGAGCAGCCACAAGAGAGGTGTGCATGATATGGCTAACTGCTGCAAATGACCCCTGATGGCCATGGTGGGGCAGTTTACTGTCAGTAAGCTGCCCCACCATGAATCTCCCTGACGGTCAAATGTTGGGTGCAGGGCTGTGCCATGGATTTTCCAAGCAGAGAGTGCAATGTTTGTGGTGGGTGGATGTATGGGATCATACAGACCCAAAGCATTTGGTGTGTGTGAACCAAAAGTAGCAGTGCCATGGGCTACATGAAACACCATTTGTGTGGGTGAGACTGATGCCTCATCAAGACAATACACCCGAAAGAGTAGCATAATAGAAAGGGACAAGCTGAACCCATTTGACCAATGTGGGGCAAGTAATGATGGCAGAACAGTGCAGGGAATAGATATGCAACGAGTGTTAGGTGCCTGAATGTACAAGATAGATCCTATTTATGTAAAGTTGGGAGGTCACAATGAAGGCAAAACAGAAAACGCATCCATACCAGTTGACCTAGACATCTACTGCATATATATCACTGACCTGCTGCAATGCGCCGCGGCAGAGCCACTAAAGCCATGTTCACAGATGTCCATGATGGGGAATGCCATGTTGGGCTACCCAACATGTGGCCATAATGCATAGAAATGTAGAAGAATGATTGTCTGCAGGTCACAGCAGAACCAGGACTATGCAAGGTGGGCAAGCGCACCCAGGCACAAAATGAACAAGTGGGAATCAAACCCTGGACCTTTGACCATGGAGACATTGCACCAACCAGTAGGCTACACCTCCACACAGCTCTATGCAGATTTATAGAGCCTGCAGATCTCTGATCAAACTATTTGCTGTCTGCTGGCATAGGTTTGGCCCTCCACTACCCATGAGGCACTACACATGCAAAACAGCGGTCTGCAGCTGAAGAACCATTGGAGAATGCACTGATCCAGCATATCAGCTCAGTAAGACGCACTGGCTGTGTGTGCTACATGCACATAACAGCAAGCCGTGCTGCAGAGCAGTTTCAGCTGTCATCCTGAGGTTGAGGAGAGGTGCCCAACACCTGGTCCACTGAACCTGCACGGTTAGAGATGGTCTCTACTGCTTGTGCTGTAGGTCCACATCACTGTTAGTATTTAGCAGGTATTGTCTGCACTGTTAAGTTTTTTCCTTGTTTCTTGCATGCTGAGGGTGACAGTGACAGCTCGGCCCTGTGTTCTGCCCATTGGACACTAACCCTCCAATAACAATGCAGGTTAGTGGCCAGTGTCAATATGCTGCTGCCATGGACAGCCACTGCAGTGGGGGTGTATAGGCTGGTGTGGGGCTACTGCTACAGTCCTGTCAGGACCCCAGTGAGTAGGCCATGAATGACTGCTGCCCCAACCATTGAGAACTAACAATTGACTACAGCATGGGTAGAAAGACTGTCCCACTGCCCTTCACTGGGCTGTTTTAGCCAAGTACAAACCAAATACAGTAGGTCTGCTGGTCAGCATGCACGGCCTGTGCATAGTGTGACCACGAGCACTCTGCCTTGGGATACTCAGCATTGATACCCAGCCATTTACTCAGTGATTAGCACCCCAAGACAGAGAATGCATCCACATCACTGGAGCCAAACATTACAGTAGCTCTATGTGGATACATAGCCATGCCATGGTCACTTTTTGGTCATAGTGAGAGTGCCATCTCAGCATGAAATACAGTGGCACCCAGGAAATGCATGTGGCAGATGGGCACAATGGCATCTCAGCCAGTGACCCTACCATTGTGGCAGACACATCCAGGCCAATCTGCGCTGTTACGGGCAATACCCACAATCCTCTGGCTCACCTTATTCACTTTTTCCAAACAGGTTGGAAAAAACTTGGACAATGTGAGCCAAAGTGCAGTGCAGAAAGCCACAGGACAAAGGAGAGACACACACACATGCATACACTCTCATTGGCACACTGAGCAAAAGTGGAGATGGCTGGCATTCCTGCTTGACGCTCCTGTCTCAATGTCAGTTCAAGGATTGCTAATGTGTCCTCTGTTTGCATGTGCTATATTACCATGCCTTGCCCTCACCACAGATTGATAATGTGTGCTCTGTTTGCAGATGCTATCCGTGTGCTATTAGCCTCGAACCAGCTGTAGATAGTGGAGCTTGTCAGTGCTGCTGTTGAGTGTTTCCACCCTTGCTGGCCATCTCCTTGGGGGATGCACATGCTGGAGCTGTACTTACACTGTCCGCTAAACCTTGTCCACAGGAATATACAATACAGAAATCCCATCAAGGACCTGGACCTGAGACCCTCTACACATATACACACCAACTGTGTGTGTTGCACCACAGTGTTACCTTATGGGGATAACAGCTCCTATTGCTGACATGCTTCCCTTCAGCTGACCTTTGGCACATGCTGCAATGCACATGGTGCACACGACCAGGACAAGGCTTCTGTCAGCTGCAGGCTGGTGCCACTTCCCGCGCCACCATCAACACCCTACCATGCAGACATGCCCATGCACTGTCAGTGGTGGTGGTGGTCACAGTCCCAGCATATTAGACATGCAAGTTTGGCAGGCACCTTGGGCACAAGGTCAGGATGGGGGGGGGGGCAGGGGCACACATAGAGGGCCACGCAGCCCTCCCACCAGCTGCCCATGCAGGGGCCCCATCACCGCCTGCCACCGATATGTCTCGGGGGGAGGATGGCAGCCACTGCTGTAGTATTTCCACGGGCACCTGCATTTTCCAGCTACTTGGAGGGCTACAGTGTCTGGCACTATCAGCCTCTTCCCCCACAGCTGAGTTCTGTGGCAGCGGGGGGTGGGGGGAGAAGGCAGCCTGGATCTCTGTCTGGGGTGCCAGGACTCTTAGACCACTCCATGTGGCATATTGCCATTCCGCAGCACTAGCAGGGCTGTGTGCTGCCACTGTTACTGTGGGATCTTGACAAACATCACAGATGGTTCTGCAGATGGCAGAATACCCCTTTTGTGGAGAGGCTAAAAAGGTTGGGGTTCCACATGTGGTGGAGCTGCCCAGTGCTACAGCAAACGTGGCAGTGTATGACGGATCTTACATGGGAGATGGTGGGCTGGATGGGAGATATCACACCAGCTGGAGTGTTAATGAATGAATGGGGGGGGGGGGATCCAAAAAGTGATCTGGTGTATATGTTGAAGATGCTTGCAATTGGAGAGCGGATGGAAATAGCGAAGGGATGGAGGTCTGAGAGAGCACCATCACCTGAGAGGATATTAAGTAGACTAGCATATATTTATAGGATGAATGAGATCAATGCAAATAAAATGCATGGGATTGAGATCTTTCAAAGGAGATGGGAAAAGTACACTGAGTGGTTACAAAGGGTGGATAATGAATTGGTGGGCTGAAACTAACCAAAATTACAGAAGGGAATAGTAAAAAGAGGACGGGTGCATCACAGGATGAAGGGGGGAAGAGGGAGGAGGGGAGTTGAAGGGAATATTAAAATAAATATGTACAGGTAAATGGAGAGAAGTATATAATGTAAAGTAATGTAAAGTAAGGATAGAATGGTAATTAGGTAAATGTTGGGCTGATGGATACAGTCAGATGCATGTTATGCCATTGTTTTGTAAAGGAGAAGAAAACTGATGTGTTACTTTGTACTGTACCAAATAAAAATCAAAAATGAAAAAAAAAAAGGTTGGCGTTCATCAACTTGGGGAAGAGATGGCTGAGGGAAGATATGATAGAGGTCTATAGATTATTGACCAGAGTGGGACAGGTAAACATAGGTCGCTTTTTTATGCAATCAGACTGTTGACAGACTAGGGAACCTGCAATGCGGCTACAGTGTATCCCATCTGGGTCTTTTAGGGGAAAATATTTTTTCAGTCAACGCATAATCAAACCCTGCAATCCATTACCGGAGGATGTGGTAAAAGCTGTCAGTGTAGCTGGGTTTAAAAACGTTGGATGGGTTCCTGGGTAACGGTCCATAAACCATTGCAAAACAGGATCCGAGCTATGCACTGCTTGCCCCATTACAGTTATTGGGGATCCTGTGTATCTTTTGGGGAAACTGATAGGTACTTGTGACCTAGATTGCGCCTGTTGGACACAGGATACTGGGCATGATGGACCTTGGTCTGATGCAGTTTGGAATATTTTGTAGTCTAATGTTCTTATGTGTCATCTAGGCAGCTGCCTGGTCCCCCTTGTGCACCAGCAGCCCCCACTGCATGACCCATGTGCCACCTCCTTTGCCCCCATTTGCACCATCAACATAGTGCCCTTTCATACTTGGGCATTATGCTGTTGCTGCTAATGGATGAAAAATCATGAACCTATCAGAACCCAGAAATATACAACCCTTCACCTATAAGATCCTGATGTAAATCCCCCAACCAATTCTTTCTTTTTGTCGGAGCTGGTCAACCAAGCATACAGAAACAATCCATGTGCCGCTGTGACCTCTCCTTTTTAATTTATATATAACAAGAAGTAAAAACTTCACTTAGCTTTTTCTTTGTCTTAATTTGGAAGACAGGTCATACTACTGGCTTGAAACAATAGATCCAGAATACAGAACTCGACAACGTGTCACGTTTCGGACTGCAATATCCAATTTTCAACCCTGCTTCAGGTCCAATCCGATTCTGGTAACTCAAAGCTTTAAAATAACATGGAGGGAACTCCATTTTATATCGGCTTTGGCGTCTGACGTCATGCCCAACACGGAGACAGCTATCCACCAACCAGATCCAAGAGCTCTATAGCCAATGGGGAAACCCACAAACAGGGAAAACCCTCATTGAAAAAGCAAACTGTGATCCTGACCAAAATCCCATATCAGATGATAGTGTACCAATCCACTTCAGCATTTAAACCATCAGGGGTACCAGTGTTCAAACGATAAATCCACCTTTGTTCCAATAATTGCAATCGTTGTTCCCGGTCACCTCCCCTCGGGTCTGCTGGTACATGGTCCAAGACTCGCCAGCGAAGAGACTCAAAATCATGAGTAAATTGAATACAGTGCTCAACCATGGGAGCTGCAAGATTCCTTGTCCACAGTCTGGAAGCATGCTCTGAAAGCCGGATCTTGACAGGCCATTTTGCACATCCCACGTAGTATAATGAACAAGGGCATATTATTAAATAAACCACAAAAACAGAAGAGCAATCAGTGTGCCATAATGATGAAAATACCCGACACCCACGAGTGTCAGTCCACTCAGAGCCCGTTAGCGAAGTGTTGCAATGTACACAATGTCCACAATAAAAATGCCCCTTTTCCTCATGTGAAATCATCGGTCGATCCAACCTGTGGGTAGTTCGCATTACCATATCCCCGGATCAAATGCAGGTGTTAGAATTGGGGCTGTCTTTCGTTCCCACTTCTAAATATGATGGATTTGCCACTAGGGTGGCTTTGCATAGGTTCTTTCGCAAATTGAGAGTAATTCAACACTTTTCAAATTTTCCAAGTGTCTCGGATATTTCATTGGTGAGGAATTCTTCCAGATGGTTACCTCTTGGTGTGACTGATAGGACAATTTCGACTTTTCAAGACCTGATCCTGCAGGAACTGCATAATTTAGAAAAACAAAAGAGACGTTATCATCAGAATTTGACAAAAAACAATTTCATGCCTTAAAACAACTGGCGAATATGGATATTATCATCAGAAGGGCAGACAAGGGGGGAGCTACGGTGGTGCTTTCCACTGCTCAGTATCAGCGTGAAATAGATAAACATCTAACTAATCAGACGAATTATGTTCCTCTGGGAGTTGACCCTACGATGGATCTTAAGGAACGGATCCAAGTTGTGGTTAGCAGTGCTTTGAGCAACCATTGGATTACTAAACAGGAGTTTGAGCTCCTGGTGAAGAAGCACCCAAGAACTCCAATTTTTTACCTGGTCCCGAAAATTCATAAAACTCTACAGGACCCTCCGGGGAGACCAATTGTCTCCTGTAGAGATTCTCTTTTGGAGCCACTTTCTAAGTTCTGCGATATATTCTTGCAACCAACTGCAACAAAGGTTAAATCCTACATTAAGGATACGGGGGATTTCCTAAATCAGATAGCGGCTTGCACAGATTTGGCTTCTTATAGATTTCTGGTGACCTTGGATGTACAATCTTTATATACGAATATAGATCAGGAAGAGGTGCTTATTTGTTTAAAAGATTATCCTCTGGATCTACCGGAGCGCATCCCTCGCTCTTTTTTGCTTGATTTACTGGATTTGGTTTTAAATAATAACTTTTTTCTTTATCAGCAGCAATTCTATAAACAGAAGTTTGGGATCGCAATGGGAGCAACTGTGGCCCCTTCGATAGCGACGATCTATATGGATGACTTTGAAACAGCTTATGTTTATCCAGATTCTTTATTTAAGATGATCCCGTTCTGGAAAAGATTCTTGGACGATATTATCTTTTTGTGGACAGGAACGCGAGCCGAATTGGATTCTTTTTTGCTACGGTTGAATACTTTTAAGACCAATATTCAGTTTACTGCTCATATTGAGTCCTCTCAGATACAGTTCTTGGATATAATAGTTAGTCTGACCCCTTCGGGGTTTGAGACGTCTTTATATCGAAAATCAGTACAACGAAACACACTTCTAGGATATGGAAGTTTTCATCCGAAGACACTGAAACAGGGATTGCCTTTTGGACAGTTTTTGCGTCTTCGCAGAAATTGTTCATCTTTGCAGGATTTCTATTTACACGCTGAGGATTAAGTTGGGCGTTTATTACAGAGGGGGTATCCCCCTTCGGTTGTGCGGAAGGCGTATAAGAGAGCCCGTTTTGTGCATCAGGAATGGCTACTTTCTCCCTCAGGGTCTAGGCTCTCTGAGGATAATATAACTGGGGTATTTCCCTACACCTGTGGAATGCCAGAAGTGGTGAAATTGTTACATCGCTACTGGCCGATCTTGGGGCTCCATCCATGCTTCCGGGGTAAACAATTGCAAATTGCATATTCGCGAAAAGCTAACTTAAGGGATATGGTAATGCAAACTACCCACGGGTTGGATCGACCGATGATTTCACATGAGGAAAAGGGGCATTTTTATTGTGGACATTGTGTACATTGCAACACTTCGCTAACGGGCTCTGAGTGGACTGACACTTGTGGGTGTCGGGTATTTTCATCATTATGGCACACTGATTGCTCTTCTGTTTTTGTGGTTTATTTAATAATATGCCCTTGTTCATTATACTACGCGGGACGTACAAAACGGCCTGTCTAGATCCGGCTTTCAGAGCACGCTTCCAGACTGCGGACAAGGAATCTTGCAGCTCCCATGGTTGAGCACTGTATTCAATTTACTCATGACTTTGAGTCTCTTCGCTGGCAAGTCTTGGACCATGTACCAGCAGACCCGAGGGGAGGTGACCGGGAACGATTGCAATTATTGGAACAAAGGTGGATTTATTGTTTGAACACTGTTACCCCTGATGGTTTAAATGCTCAAGTGGATTGGTACACTATCATCTGATATGGGATTTTGGTCAGGATCACAGTTTGCTTTTTCAATGAGGGTTTTCCCTGTTTGTGGGTTTTCCCCATTGGCTATAGAGCTCTTGGATCTGATTGGTGGATAGCTGTCTCCGTGTTGGGTATGACATCAGACGCCGAAGCCGATATAAAATGGAGTTCCCTTCATGTTATTTTAAAGCTTTGAGATTACCAGAATCGGATTGGACCTGAAGTAGGGCTGAAAATTGGATATTGCAGCCCGAAACGTGAGTTCTGTATTCTGGATGTATTGTTTCAAGCCAGTAGTATGGCCTGTCTTCCAAATTAAGACAAAGAAAAAGCTAAGTGAAGTTTTTACTTCTTGTTCTATATAAATTAAAAAGGAGAGGTCACAGCGGCACATGGATTGTTTCTGTATGCTTGGTTGACCAGCTCCGACAAAAAGAAAGAATTGGTTGGGGGATTTACATCAGGATCTTATAGGTGAAGGGTTGCTGCTAATGGAGCACTACTATCACTCTTGTGGGCTCCCCTCTCTGTGCATCACATTGCAGACAAAATAGGCTCTCTCTCCACAAAATACACCCTTTCCACCAGGTTTTGAATTGCCGTTAAGGTGCCTGCGTTAAGGGAGCAAGCCTTGTCCCCATCCACTCCCCATCCATTGACCCCCACTCTCCGCCCTGTGCACACCTTCTCTCCACCCATAGGTACCATTAGCATGTGCTAAAGTGGTTGGTACCGTTAGCGCACGCTAAAGTGAATTTTTGCATGCACTAAGTGTGCACATGCACAGTTAGCACATGCTAATGGCACACTTATTAAATGTACAACGAGCACAACTGAAGAGCAGCCACAATTTTACACAACTCTATGATTCTTGACTGACAGTTTAGCCCTCTGGAGTCTGACAGCCTTATACAATGTTGTGTACAAACTATATGAGCACATATAGTACATCACTGTGGGGTACCCCAGGAGTCCACTATCTCACCTATGCTATTTAATACTTTTCTTAGCTCCCTGATTACCCTTATATAGAGTCTTGGAGTCTCTGTTTTTGTTTATGCAGATGATATTTTGCTGCTATACTGAAACAATGAGCTCTCACTGGACATTTCACTAGTTAATTCTTATTATTATTTATTCAACAGGGTTTTTATACCTCTTTATCATTTCAATCAAAGTGGTTTACATTGCAGCTTAAACATGGTAATGTACATTAAACAGGGATATTGATAACTGGGATTCTTCAGAGGCAATGGATGGTTAAGTGACTTGCCCAAGGTCACAAGGAGTGTTAGTGGAAACTGAACCCTGGTCTCATTGGTTCCCAAGCCAGTATTCTAACCATTAGGCTACTCCTCCACTCATTGGCTCCCTATCTCCTCATGTGTTCAGTTTAAGGCCTTAACCATTAACTTTAAAGCCATTCACGACATGGCTCTGGAATACCTTTCCACCTTGGTCACTCTTCGTGCCCCTGCCAGGGCTCTCCGTTCCCTCCATGGGTTTCGCCTACACATGCCATAAGAACATAAGATATGCCATACTGGGTCAGACCAAGGTCCATCAAGCCCAGTATCCTGTTTCCAACAGTGGCCAATCTAGGTCATACGTACCTAGCAGTTTCCCCAAAAGACACAGATTTGTACTGGGTCAAGCATTGATAACCTTAATAATGGTTTATGGACTTTTCCTCCAGGAATTTGTCCAAACCTTTTTTAAACCCAGTTACACTAACAGCCTTTACTACATCCTCCGGTAACAAATTCCAGAGTTTGAGTGAAAAAATATTTTCTTTTATTAGTCTTAAATAGTTTACCCTGTAGCTTCATTGTATGTCCCCTAGTCTTTCTATATTCTGATAACGTAAACAATCGATCTACGTTTACCCGTTCCACTCCGTTCATTAATTTATAGACTTCTATCATATCTCCCCTCAGCCGTCTCTTTTCCAGGTTAAAGAGCCCTAACCTTTTTAGCCTTTCTTCATAGGAGTATCCTTCCATCCCCTTTACCATTTTGGTGGCTCTTCTCTGAACCTTTTCTAATAACACTATATCCTTTTTAAGATGCCAACCCCATTGTTTATTAAATTTGAGACTATATGAAGATCTGCCTTCTTCACCACAGCCTCAGCCTTGTGGAACAGCTTACCTGCCATTTTAAGACTAGAACTGGATTTGAAGATCTTCAAAAAAGTTCTGAAGACCCACATATTCGAGTCGGTTTTCAGGGCATCCTCAGCATCTGCTTGAGTTGTCTTCAGTTTATAAAATGCTACAGTCTTCCTTGCTCTATCAACCCACTTCCCTATAGTACTTAGGGGCATGTTTACTAAACTCCGGTAATGTTACCTGCGTTAAGTTCCCCAGTAATGTTACGGATGCCCATATAAAGGAGTGGGTGGTGCATCGGTAAAGCAAGCTGTGTCAGGTAACGTGCGTTACAAGGTGCGTAATGTGCGGTACAGTGCGCCATGGACCCACCGCGTGTGAACACCACAGCCGACGGCATGCAGCAGCGCGCCCGATGGGGTTGCAATCCAAGGCACGCTGACAGTAGAAGATGCGCTGAGGGATGTGCAGACTGGTGCCACATCAGAAACGGAGCCGTAGGTGTAAGGCCATAGACCACAGGCAGTTGATATCGCAGTCTGTAATGAGGACATGAGCCACAGTTAACACATGCACACAAACCATGAAATGCTGTGCAGTGAACCCAGCATGCAGAGGAGTAAACAACGGTGACGGAAAGGGCGTCAGGAGTTGGTCTACATAAGAACATAAGATATGCCATACTGGGTCAGACCAAGGTCCATCAAGCCCAGTATTCTGCTTTCAACAGTGGCCAATCTAGGTCATATGTACCTAGCAGTTTCCCCAAGGGACACAGGTTCCACAATGCTTGTATTGGTTCAAGCATTGATATCCTGGGTCCCTTCTTAACAATGGTTTATGGACCTTTCCTCCAGGAACTTGTCCAAACCTTTTTTAAACCCAGCTACACTAACAGCCTTTACTACATCCTCCGGTAACAAATTCCAGAGTTTGATTACACGTTGAGTGAAAAAATATTTTCTTTTATTAGTCTTAAATAGTTTACGCTGTAGCTTCATTGCATGTCCCCTAGTCTTTCTATATTCTGATAAGGTAAACAATCGATCTACGTTTACCCATTCCACTCCGTTTATTAATTTTTAGACTTCTATCATATCTCCCCTCAGCCGTCTCTTTCCAGGTTAAAGAGCCCTAACCTTTTTAGCCTTTCTTCATAGGAGTATCCTTCCATCCTCTTTACCATTTTGGTGGCTCTTCTCTGAACCTTTTCTAAAATCGTTATATCCTTTTTAAGATACGGCGACCAGAATTGCACACAATATTCAAGGTGCGGTCTCACCATGGAACAATATAGAGGCATTATAATATCTTTTGTTTTATTTTCCATTCCTTTCCTTATCATACCTAGCATTCTATTTGCTCTCTTGGCCACTGCTGCACACTGGGCCGAGGGTTTTAACATGGTATCCACAATGACGCCTAAATCTTTTTCCTGGGTGGTGGTTCCTAATGTGGAACCTTGCATCGTGTAACCATAGTTTGGGTTGTTCTTCCCTAGGTGCATAACCTTGCACTTGTCCACATTAAATTTCATCTGCCATTTTGATGCCCAGTCTTCCAATTTATCAAGATCCTCTTGCAATTTTCCACAATCCTCTTGGGTTTTAACAACTTTAAATAGTTTTGTGTCATCTGCAAATTTGATAACTTCACTCGTTATTCCACTTTCCAGGTCATTTATGAATATGTCAAAAAGCAGCGGACCCAGCACAGATCCCTGGGGTACACCACTATTCACCTTTCTCCATTGGGAAAATTGGCCATTTAGCCCTACCCTCTGCTTTCTATCTTATAACCAGTTCCTGATCCACAATAGTACACTGCCTCCTATCCCATGACTCTTTAGTTTTGCCAAATATCTCTCTCATGAGGGACCTTGTCAAAGGCTTTCTGAAAGTCCAGATACACAATATCAACCGACTCACCTTTGTCCACCTGATTATTCACTCCTTCAAAAAAACATAACAGATTAGTAAGACAAGATCTTCCTTGTCTAAAGCCATGTTGGCTGTCTCCCATTAGGTCATGACTATCTACATGCTGAGTAATTTTATTCTTTATGATGGTTTCTACCATTTTTCCCGGTACTGATGTCAGGCTCCCCGGTCTGTAGTTTCCCGGATCACCCCTGGAACCCTTTTTAAAAATTGGTGTTACATTGGCGATCCTCCAATCTTCAGGTATTAGAGATGATTTTAATGATAGTTCACAGATTACTAATAGCAGGTCTGCAATCTCGCATTTCAGTTCTTTCAACACCCTTGGATGTATACCATCCAGCCCAGGTGATTTGCTACTCTTCAGTTTATCTAATAGTTGTAATACATTTTCCCGATGTATCAGTATTTCCTTCAATTCTTCTGCACCTTTAAATACCACTTCAGTCATGGGTAACATCCCTACATCTTCCTCAGTAAAGACTGAAGCAAAGAATTAATTCAGTCTCTCCGCTATCGCCTTGTCGCCTCTTAGTGCTCCTTTAACCCCTTTATCATCTAATGGACCAACTGACTCTCTCACAGGTTTTTTGCTACGAATGTACTTGAAAAGGTCTTTACTTAGCGTTTTTGCTTCCGCAGCAAGCTTCTTCTCAAATTCTCCCTTTGTCTGCCTTATCCATGCCTTGCATTTGACTTGCCAGTGCTTGTGCTGTTTCCAGGTTTCGTCGTTTGGCTCTTTTTTCCATTTCCTGAAAAGATGCTTTTTTGGCAACAACAGCCTCTCTGACCTCACCTTTAAACTATGCTGGCAGTTTTTTGGACTTCCTTCCACTTTTCTTAAAGCATGGAATACAGCTGGTCTGGGATTCCAAGATAGTATTTTTCAACAACAGCCAAGCCTGATGTACGTCTTTAACCTTTGCAACTGCTCCTTTAGTTTTTTCTTAACTGTTTTCCTCATTTTATTTATTTATTTTATTTTATTTAATACACACTTATATACCGCTACTTCCAGCAATCAGCAGCGGTTCGATTTCATCTTTGGGGGTTGTCAAATCAAGACTGGGAGGAGGGGATAGTATATACATTAGATCTGAGGGTATATCACAGCACACAGGGATAGTGTCTTGGGGAATGGATTACACATTTTTACATTATACATACATATTTACATATTTATACATATAGCGGTTTCAAAAGTGGGACTTTATCATAGTCTCCCTTTCGAAAGTTAAAAGGTAGTACTGTGGATTTCCTTACTATCCCTCCTCCACTAATTAAATCAAAGGCGATCATGCTATGATCACTATTGCCAAGTGGCCACAACAACCTTATCTCTTGCACAGGATCTGGTGTTCCACTAAGGATTAGGTCTAATATGGCTTCCCCTCTGGTCGATTCATGAACCAGCTGCTCCAAGAAGCAGTCATTTATTTCATCTAGGAAATTTATCTCCCTAGCATGTCCTGACGTGACACTGACCCAGTCGATACCGGGGTAGTTGAAATCACCCATTATTATTACTGTGCTGTAACTTTTGTTAGCTTCCTTGATTTCTTTGAGCATTTCATCATCCATTTGGTCATTCTGGCCAGGTGCTCGATAGTACACCCCCACTGCCATTGCCTTTCCTCTTTTACACGGAATTTCAATCCATATAGATTCTACAGCAGATTTTGTTTCCTGCAAAACTTTAATCCTTTCTGACTCAATGCCCTCTCTAACATAGAGAGCAACCCCTCCACCAATTTGATCAGCTCTATCATTACGATATAGTTTGTACCCAGGTATCACAGTGTCCCACTGGTTGTCCTCCTTCCACCATGTCTCTGATATTCCAATCATATCTAACCTTTCCTTTAGTGCTATATATTCTAACTCTCCCATCTTATTTTTTTGACTTCTAGCATTTGCATACAAGCATTTTAGAGAATGTATTTTATTCATATTAATTTGGCTATTGTTAGACATGGGTAATTTGGGATCTTTAAGCTCTGTCTGCTCCATACTTGAGGGCATTTGGGCTACTTTACTCTTTTGTGGAACCTCTCTACTTTTGGTAGTATCCTTCAAAGATACATTCTTCCGAACCATCCGCTCTTGGGTGACTGTCGGCTTTCCCCTAATATCTAGTTTAAAAGCTGCTCTATCTCCTTTTTAAAGATTAATGCCAGCAGCCTGGTTCCATCCCGGTTAAGGTGAAGCCCATCACTTCGGAAGAGCCCCTCCTTTCCCCAGAATGTTCTCCAGTTCCTAACAAATCCAAAACCCTCATCTCTGCACCATTGTCTCATCCACGCATTGAGACTCCGGAGCTCTGCCTGCCTTTTGGGTCCTGTGCGTGGAACAGGAAGCATTTCGGAGAATGCTACCCTGGAAGTTCTGGATTTCAACTTCCTACCTAAAAGCCTAAATTTAGCCTCCAGAACCTCCCTACCACATTTTCCTATGTCATTGGTACCGACATGTACCAAGACAGCAGACTCCTCTCCAGCACTATCTAAGACCTTATCTAGGTGGCGCGTGAGGTCCGCTACCTTCGCACCAAGCAGGCATGTTACCAAACGATCCTCATCTCCACCAGCCACCCAGCTATCTACATGCCTAACGATCGAATCACCAACTATAACGGCTGTCCTAACCCTTCTCTCATTGGCACATGGTCCTGGAGAAACTTCCTCGGTGCGAGAGGGTTTTACATCACCTGGAGGACAGGTCCTAGTTACAGGATCACTTCCTGCCACACCAGGGTGATGCTCTCCTGTCATGTGACCTCTCTCCTCCATGGCAACAGGGATGCTGCCAGACTGGAGGTGGGACTTCAGGACTATATCCCTGTAGATCTCATCTATGTACCTCTCTGTCTGTCTTATGCTTTCCAAGTCTGCTACTTTAGCCTCTAGAGAACGTACTCGTTCCCTGAGAGCAAAGAGCTCCTTGCACCTAGTGCACACGTAAGACCTCTCACCAACTGGGAGAAAATCATACATGTGACACTCAATGCAAAAGACTGGAAAGCCCCCATCCCGCTGCTGGACTGCTGTCTGCATCTTAGTTTTAAGTTTGTGTTTAGATCTAAGTTCTTTACTTACTAAGGGTTGCTATGGATATTTATACTAATAAAAAACTGTACCTAATACGTGTAATATACCTTGTTCACCTGAAGCTTAACTAATCTCAGGTCCTTAGTGTATGACTGATTTGGGTAATGAGCTTCACCTGAGAGCACCTCTTTTCTTTTAAGATGTGTAAGTACCTATAAAGCTACGATTATCCCAGGGGTGGGTGGGTGTGGGGAGGGAAATAACACTTATTAAAAGAGGGCTGCTACACAGGACCCTGTCTTGTGCTGCTGAGGTAAGCTATATTCTGATTTGATTTAAATTATAGCTCTTAGCTGCTGCTAGGCTCTAACTTCTTATGAAATTTAAACTACAAGCTCTCTGCTGGGTTCTAAATTTAACCAGAAAGCTCTCTTCTGTGTTTTAAATTTAAGCTAAAAGTACTTTGCTGATGCTAGGCCCTGAGTGACTATTAAATTTAAATTACAAGCTCTCTGCTGGGTATGAAATGTAACCAGAAAGTTCTCCTCTGTGTTTTAAATTTAAACTTAAACTGCTGCTACTAGGCCCTGACTGATTTAACAAAAATAGTGGGTTCACAGATTAATTAGCTTTAATACAAGAATTCATTTTAGAAAATTACCAGAAGTATATACTCACAGTTGCAGATCTCTCTCCAGAAGTAACAGTCCCTTTTTCTAGTCTTTCTGAAGGGCCAGTTGTATGGATGGTGTGTGTATAAGGGCAAAATGGGCAGGGAATCCAAAAAGGAGTAAGAGGAAATCGAACCGGTACACTGAAGAGCCCAAACACAGCTCACTGACACCAATACCAGACCACTGAGCCACCTGTCCACCCAGGCAACCCAAAGAAAGGGAACATATGTAATAGCTAGCATGTGACTGATAGGCTGCATGGAAGGGACACTGCAGTGTACAGTGAAGAGAGGGAAGGGTGTGTGGAGAAGGGACAAAGCCGGAGCCATTGTATGGTAAGGAGAGCAGAACAAACAAAAAGAAAGGTAAGGAACCTGTGGGACCCAAACCCACAACCTATGTTGGCTCCACACACATCTGCAACTACTATCCCAAACAAGCACAGTGCAAATATGTTCCACCAAGTGGCCATCGTGTCTGCTAGATTATCACGCAGTAGTGCATCCTACGCGTACTGCGTCCTACGTGCGTTGTGGAGAACGTGCGTAACAGGGCATCTGACGCACAGCGTGCACAATAACGTGCGGGACGTTACAGAGCTTTCTATGTGCCTTATGAAATATGTCTAGGCGCCTTAGTATATGTGGGTAGATTATGGCATGTAACAACACACGTCCCAAACAGACATCACGTGGGCTATTATGCGCGCTGCAATGCACGTTCACCGTAAAGCACATAAGATGCAACACGTGTACGCCGTAATACTGCACACTACAGTAGCCTACCTGTCCATTGCCCGTCCCCTGTGCTCCCACCAGTTCTAGGACTACAGCTGTACCCCAGCCCCCAACCATGGTCTGACATTCACCAGCAGCAGGCACAGTCAGACTGTATCTGCTGCATCACACCAGGTGTCCCGGACATGCACGAACTAACTGCGGACACTCCGTTAGCCAGTCTATCCTGCATGTTCATAGTGAAACTATGCGCACCCAGACCTGGGTTGTATGGCACAGGCACCTGGCAGGTGCCCCAGTGACTGGCCCCCAGAACAGAGAGCACACATATATCACCTGAGACAGATACTATGTAGCACTATGTGGGAACATAGCCGTGCCATGGTCACTGTTTGGTCAGTGTGAAAGTACCCTAACAGCAAGACATGCTGTGGCCACCTTGTCCATGCAGGTGGTGGTTGGGCACTACAATGCCCCAGCCATTGCCTACACCCTCTGCAGATGCATCCTGCCCAGTCCGCCCGGCCCGGGCCATACCCACAATACCTTGCTCCTCATTATGCACATTTGCAGGCTAACGCTGGTAATAGTGGGACATTGTTGGCCCAGTGAGGTGTAGGCAGCTACGAAACAATGGATAGACATACACACACACACACATCTATTGCAGCATTGTGCAAAGATAGGGGTGGTTGGCAACCCTGCCTGCCACACTGGTCCTGATTACAGTGCCGACATTGCCAGACTGTGCAGGAGGTAGTAGTAGTGCTCCTGTGGTGATTGCGGATCCGTGCTGGGGCCAACAGCCTGACTCTGCATGGAGCTTTGGAGAGTGGAGCCTGTGTGAGTGGGTGTTTGCACCCCTTTTGGCCGCTGCTTATGGGATTGCACATGTTGTGTTGTATCTGCATTGTAGGGTAAAATATAAAGACATTCTCTGCAGCATCCACAGCTGGGACCTGAACCTGTGATCCTCTGCTCCAAGATACACTGTCTGTGTGTACTGCAGCACACTGTTGCCACAGAAGCACAGCCGTCCCTGGAGCTACCTTTACGTCTCCTCAGCCAGACCTTTTCTGTTGCACTGCACACCACGTACTGATACAGGGCATGGCCTGGGTGCACTGCAGGCAGGTGCCACTGCCCCCTCCAGCACCAGCACAAGCACCCCCTGCCATGCTGCCTGGCCAAGCACCCCCTGCCAAGCACCCCCTGCCATGCTGCCTGGCCATATGCTGTCGATGCTGGTAGTGCGCAGTCCCAGGCCATCCACTGTGCAGGTAGGCGGTCACCTAGGGGTGGGGTCTGGGGTGGGGAGGCATACATGGACATCCCCACATCCTCTCCATCACCGCCTACCAGTATTATGTCCCTTCCGCTTGGGGGAGGGCTGGCTGGGGGGATATCAGGTCAGTGCCCTAGCAACTATTGCTAGGGTGGACCAGGTAGATGTAGGTGGATTGTGTTTGGCTTTGGTCAGCTGCTGTCTTGCAAATTTCCAATTTCTATGTTCCTATGTGCCACCTAGGTGACGGCCTAGTCCACCCTGAGCCCCAGCTACCCCCACTACATGTCCTGCCTGCAGCCCCCTATGCCCCATTTGCACCATCGCCATAGTGGCCTTTCATAGTTGGGCACTATGCTGTTGCTGCATATGGATCACTACTATCACTTTTCTTGGGCTCCCTGCCTAAGTTGTACATTGCTGACACTGAAATGGTTTCACCGTCCTGCAAATGTGCATCTAACGATCAGTCCCGGTAATGTTCAGCCCTTCAGTACCCCGCGTTAGTGCTGCGGGAGCTTCTCCCCGCCCATTGACTCTCCGCCCTCTGCGGGATTTACCGTGGACAGTGATGTTAACATGCGTCAGGTACCCTTAACGCGCGTTAACGTTACCTAATGCACGTTAACATAGCCGCTCCTACATTAACGCGGTTTAGTAAACATACCCCTTAATCTTTTTGGTTGTGAGTCTACTCTACTTGTATACCTTTCCTGTCACCAGGATGGCGTTTCTTTCTTACCTTTGTGTTGCTTTTATTTTAAACCACATAGGTTGATTCAGATATGCAGTATATCAAATAAAAAGAAACATAAACATAAATGATTAGACAGTGGGAAATATTCCAGAGGCTGATATTCAAAAAGACTAATGTTCAGATAATATGGCAGTCAGCTGTGATGCTTAAATATAGATGGGATATTCAGCAGAAATATCTGGACAGGAGCTGCTGCAGAACACTGGGGCTGAGCGGCGCTATATGGATAAGAGCCAACACTTACCTAGTTAGTGGATATTCAATCACCACTTATCCAGATTGCAAGTTAGGCCTGCTTTTCATGTGGTCTAAGTTACCCAAATAGCTGCCAATAGAAAATCCACTAACCTCACTCCATCCCCAGACTGCACCTGCACTAACTGAATAGTGCCATAGCGGTCTGTGAGGATATTTAGCAGCACTATCTGGATAGTTTGTTAATGTTTTATTAAAATCATGATATACCACTTTAGACATGGGTTAGTATCAAAACAGTTTACAACAAAACATTGGGCCCAATATTCAGCACCGGCAGCTAGCACAATTATAGTGACTAGCCGTCGGTGCTGAACATTAAACCCAGTTATTCAATGCCGGGGTCATATCCGACCTCAGCATTGATTATCCTGGGTTGCCACACGGCCTCCAATGGCGCAGAAGCTAACCGGATAGCGGTGATATTGAGCCACTGCCCAGTTAGCTCCTATGGGTAAAGAAAGGACAGTTTTTGCTGCGCCTATCTTTACTCGCAAGTTGCTAACCGGGCAGCAGTTCAATATCGCCTCCACTCCGCTCCTGACACACCCCGATACTAAGCAGTTATCATCAGGATGTGTAGCAGCATCAGAGATATTCAAGGCACACTGGCTCCCTATCTGTTTCCGCATCCAGTTCAAACTTCTCCTGCTGACCTATAAATGCATTCACTCTGCGACTCCTCACTACCTTTCTTCTCTTATCTCTCCATACACTCTCCGCTCTTCTGGCAAACTGCTTCTATCTGTGCCCTTCCTGTTAATCTTTGTTGCAATACTGTCAACTTTAACTTTAATACAGTCAAAAAGCTTCTAATTAGCAGAGTTTTATATCTCTTTTGTAGCAGTTCTAGCCTTGCATTTCAATTAAAGATATATTATCAAAGTCAGTAATCAATCTCTTTTTTCACAGTCCTGTATCTTCTTCATCACTATCTGTATCCATATCCAAGTTGCCATAGACAGGCTCCATTCTAGCATACGTGACAGCGTAGTTACTCACCTGTAACAGGTGTTCTCCAGGAGCAGCAGGAATCAGTCCTCACTTATGGGTGACGTCGGCGCCGACGGAGCCCTCGCGGAGCAATTTTCCCCAGCTTTCAAAGAAAGCCTTTGGGAATTGCAGCGCGCATGCGCGGTCCTCTTCCCGCCCAAGGGTGCCATCTTAGCCAGTCAGATGACATAGCTAAAAAAGACAGCATAAAAATTTGCAAAAAGAACTAAAGCAGGTGATTGCAACTCCAAGGGGAGGAGGGAGGGTTGTGAGGACTGATTCCTGCTGCTCCTGGAGAACACCTGTTACAGGTGAGTAACTACGCTTTCTCCAGGACCAAGCAGGAAGTCAGTCCTCACTTATGGGACTCCCAAGCTCAAGGCTACCGGAGACCCTAAGCACAAAAATGAGCTCCCTCTAGCTCAGCAGCACAGAAGGAAAGAATCTTCGCTGAATTATTACCCACCGGTAGCCCACATCCGGGATGGAGGGTAGGAGTTGCTCAGACCTCGAAGAGATTACGGAGGACTGCCTGTCCGAAAGCACTGTCCCTGCGGGACTCCCTCTCGAGACAGTAATGGACCGCAAAAGTCTGGCTCGAAGACCAAGTAGCGGCCCGGCAGATGTCTGCCAGCGGAACAGAGCGGAGGTAAGCCACTGACGTAGCCTTTGCCCGAACGCATTGAGCCGTGACTCGACCTTCATAAGAGAGTGCGTCAGGCACATAAGCACAAGAGATTCAGTCCGCAACCCATATGGACTGAGTTCGCTTGGAGACCGGGAGCCCCAATTTATTGGGGTCAAAAGACTCAAAAGCTGAGCAGCTTTACGGTGCTCCCGCGTACGGTCAAGGTAGAAGTTCAATGCCCTTCTACAGTCCAGGGTATGGAGGACCGTTTCAGCTCGGCTGGAGTGTGGTCTGGGAAATAAGGTTGGAAGTACCACCTCCTGATTGATGTGAAAAGGGGAGACCACTTTTGGAAGAAATTTTGGGTGAGTCCGTAGGACTACCCTCTTTTTGTAGAACCGAGTGTAAGGGGGATCAGACACGAGGGCCTGCAATTCACTTACACGTCTAGCGGAAGTGAGGGCTATCAAGAACAGTGTTTTCCAAGAAAGAAAACGGAGAGAACAGGTAGCCATAGGTTCAAAAGGCGGACAGGTGATCCGCTGTAAAACCACATTCAGGTCCCAGTCAGGCGCTGGCGGGCGCAGAGGTGGTTTAAGTAGAAGGAGACCTCGGAGAAACCTCGCTACGAGAGGGTCGTTGGAGAGAGGTCTGCCGTCCACCGGCACATGATGTGCTGAAAAAGCACTGAGGTGAACTTTGACGGAGTTGGACTTAAGTCCCAGATTAGAGAGGTATAGCAAGTACTGCAAGATCACCGACACCGGGCAGGAGAAGGGATCCTGATACTGTTGGGTACACCAAACGGAAAAACGACGCCATTTAAGGGCGTAGCATTTGCGGGTAGAAGGTCGTCGCGAAGCTAAGACGACCTCCTCCACCTCTGCCGGCAGGAGAAGGGGAGCAAGGACTACCCTCTCAGCAGCCAGGCCATTAGGTTGAGAGACCTGAGGTTGGGGTGTAGCAGAGACCCCTGATCATGAGTGAGGAGATCCGGTTGTAACCCCAGAGGGAATGGATCCTCTACCGCTAATTGCAGCAGGAGTGGAAACCACGGCTGTCTGGGCCAGCGAGGGGCCACCAGGATCATGAAGGCTTTGTCTCGGAGAACCTTGAAAAGAGTCCGAGAGACTAGCGGGATGGGAGGGAAAGCGTACAAAAGGCTCCCCGACCATGAGAGTAGAAAAGCGTCCGCCGCAACTCGAAGGGGGTGTGGCTGACGAGAGCAGAAGCGAGGAAGTTGCCGGTTGTGAGGACTGGCAAAGAGATCCACCGTGGGGAGGCCCCACTATAGAAAGAGCTTCTGAACTACCAAGGGATCCAGGCGCCACTCGTGCGGCTGGAGGATCCTGCTGAGTTTGTCCGCCAGGCAATTCTCTTGGCCTGGGAGATAAACTGCCTTGAGGAGAACGCCGTGACTGACGGCCCAAGAGCAGAGCTTCTGTGCTTCCCGGCAGAGAAGGAATGAGCCCGTGCCCCCCTGCTTGTTCACGTAGAACATGGCAACTTGATTGTCCGTCTGGACAAGGACGGACTGGTGGGAGGTCAGGTGGGAGAAGGCCTTGAGAGCCAGGCGGATCGCTCTGAGCTCCAGGAAGTTGATCTGCTGAGCAGACTCCCACGTGGTCCAAAGGCCCTGAGTACGTGCCCCTTGGCAATGTGCTCCCCAGCCCAGGAGGGATGCATCTGTCGTCAGCACCCGGGCCGGCTGAGGTGGCTGAAAAGGCATGCCGAGCACCAGATTCGGCCGATGAAGCCACCACTGAAGAGATGAGGCCAGCGGCTCGGAGACGCGCACTAGGTCTGCTAGGCCGCCTGTGGCCTGTTGCCACTGCTTGCGGAGACACCATTGAGCAGGTCGCATATTCAGGCGGGCATTGGGGGTCACATGGACGGTGGAAGCCATATGGCCGAGTAGTCTCAGGAAGCGCCTGGCGGAGACCAGGGGCTGGCTGCGAAAACGGTCGGCTAGGTCCATGAGCCGTTGAGCCCTGTCGAGCGGTAGGAACGCTCGTGCCTGAGGAGTGTGCAGCCTTGCGCCGATGAACTCGAGATCCTGTGAGGGGAGCAAAGTGGACTTTGCAAAGTTTATAACAAAGCCCAAGTACTGCAGAAGAGTCACCGTGCGGCGCGTGGCGTTGGTGACCTCCGGAGCGGACGCTGCTCTGATGAGCCAGTCGTTGAGGTACGGAAAGACATAGAGGCCGTGAAGCCGGAGATGGGCCGCCACCACCGCGAGACATTTTGTGAAGACTCGCGGTGCGGAGGACAGGCCAAAGGGTAGTACTCTGTACTGGTAATGATTTCCTGCCACCACAAACCTTAGGTATTGGCGGTGGCTTGGGTGGATGAGGATGTGCGTGTAGGCATCCTTTAGATCCAAGGAGCATAGCCAATCTCCCTGCTGGAGGTAGGGCAGAAGGATTCCAAGGGTAAGCATCTTGAACTTCTCCCGCACGAGGAACTTGTTGAGGTTGCGCAAGTCCAGGATGGGTCTGAGGCCTCCTGTCCTTTTTGGTACTAGAAAATACCTGGAATAAAAGCCTTGACCTTTCAGGTGGTGGGGCACCGGTTCCACCGCCTGTTCCTGTAGAAGACCTGCTAACTCCTGAAGGAGTAATTCCCTGTGCAGAGGGGGTCGTGGAGGTTCTCCCGGAAAATAGGAGGGAGGGACCTGGTGGAAGTGGAGAAGATAGCCTTCTCTCACGACTTGAAGCACCCAGGCATCTGAGGTGATGCTGGACCACCTGTGGGCGAAGTGAACCAGCCGGCCTCCGGTGCTGGGAGGAACCAGCGGGGGGGGGAGAGGCTATGCTTAAGGAGTCAAAAACCCCCACCCTGCTGAGCAGGGGCTGGTGGTGCAGGCTTGGGGGCTTGCTGCCTACGGGACCCGTTACCCCGTCCCTTGGCCTGCTGGCCCTGTTGGGGAGCTGCAGGGGCCTGATATTGGGGGTATTGTTTGTAGGCAGCCGCCTTCCTCGGGTAAAAGGACTTCTTTCCCGAGCCCTTCTTTTTCTGGGAAGGGGCGGAGGTCTTCCTAGAAAGCCTAGTCCTGGTGAGAGTCTCCGTCTCAATTTGTGCAGCCTTTTCAGCCATGGGCTTGCCAAAGAGGTTTTCGCCCTGGCAGGGGACATCGACCAACTTGTCCTGCACCCAGGGCTCAAGGTCAGACGACTGAAGCCAAGCCTGTCGGCGGGCACCGATGCCGGCTGCGGCCACTCGAGCCGATGCTTCAAAGCCATCATGAGCATTCCCGAATGCCAGTGGACAAGGCCAGGAACCTCCGCAAGGGTTCCTCGGACAAACCAGCGGAGAATCCGGCTAGCTCTTTAGCCAGGTCTCGGAGATACATGCCCATGTATAGCTGGTAGGTCTGGACACGACACGCTAGCATAGAGCCCTGGAAACACTTCTTACCAAGGCCATCCAGGTTACGGGCCTCCCTGCCAGGAGGCACCGAGGAATGCATCTTCTGGCTCTTAAGACGATGCATGGCCGATTCCACTACCATGGAATGGTGTGGTAGCTGTGCTTTTTGGAAGCCAGGGCTCTTGCGGACTCGATAGATAGAATCGACCCGCTTGCTCAGGACCGGCGAGGTGGCCGGACTCTCCCACATGCGGAAGAGTAGTCGTTCCAGCATGGGAGGAACCGGTACAGTAAAGTGTTCCCTGGCGGGAGAGTCATACTGGAGGGCGTCGAGCTCTTCGGCTCGAGGCTCCTCCTCGGGGTCCGCAGGGAAGGCCAAAGCCTTGGCCATATCCCTGACGAAGTCCGAGAACCGGGCATCCTCCGGGGGGGACTGCTTCCGAGGTTCGGACTCAGGTGAGTCCGAGGGGACACACCGAGTCCGAAAAGAATCAGGCGACTCTTCCTCTTCAGACTCCCAGACCGACTCCGACGAGGACTCGGTGGGGTCGGCCCGGGCAGGGCGCGGCGCCTGCCGCCCCGACGCCGAGGGAGTCGGCGTCGGCGACCTCGGTCCCGAACGGGAGGCCGAGGGTGACCTCGACCGAGGATCGACTCGAGTTCGCATCGACTCGAGGATCGGCTCGGTCTCCGGGGTCGACTTAGACGTCGACGTCCCGGCGGTCGGGGCAGCGGCGCCAGCGAAGCCAGCGAGCAGTGCCCGCTGCTGGTCCATGAAGGCAGACAGTCTGCTCTCCAAGGCCGTCAACCTGAGTCCGAGCTCAGGTGACCCAGCAGCCCCCGACTCGGGCCCCGACGGCGTCGGGCCCGACGTCGGCTGTCGCGGAGGCGAGTCCAGGAGGACCATGGGACTTACCCGAGCAGGCAGCTCTGACTCCAGGCGAGGTCGCTTCGTGAGGTGCTCCTTCTCCAAGGACCCGGGACGGCTATCGGGGCTATGCGACCTGGCCCTCGTGGAGCCAGGAGCGTCCACCGACGCCGCCCTCGCGGGTTTCACCTTCCGTCGATGGTCCCCGGAGGGAGAACCCCTGTCGGAGGAACTCCGGCGACGGTCCGAGCTGGAACCCCTGGACGCGGAGGCCTCCGACGAGGTCCGGGTACGGCTGGGGTCAGCGAAGATCCTATCCCGCTGATGCCGCCGACTTCTCAACGCTTTGGAGGAGAGTTTGCCGCAGGGCCCACAGATCATTTCTTCATGATCCGGACCCAGGCAGCGGAGGCAATGGTCGTGTGTGTCAGTCAGTGACATATTTCGGTCACACTGACCACACCGCTTGAAACCACTGGCAGCCATCGGGGGAAAAAGGGCCCCGGCGAGGTCAAAGGACCGGGCTGCCAGGGAAAAAACCGAAAACGAAAACTGACTAAGTCAGAAAAACCGAAAAAGAAGAAGAGGACTCGTGACCGGCGTCGCGAGTCCGGGCGGGAAAAAGACCGGCGTCGAACCGAAGGAAAAAAGAGTAAATTATGAAGAAATATCAACTTTTTCGCGGGGACACGACGGGTACGTCTGTAGGGCTCCGCGGAAAAAAGAAGACTGGCTAAGATGGCACCCTTGGGCGGGAAGAGGACCGCGCATGCGCGCTGCAATTCCCAAAGGCTTTCTTTGAAAGCTGGGGAAAATTGCTCCGCGAGGGCTCCGTCGGCGCCGACGTCACCCATAAGTGAGGACTGACTTCCTGCTTGGTCCTGGAGAACTTATCATACACAGGTTCAACTGTCTCATTTATGGTTTCTAACTGAGAATGGGGACCCTGGCCAGCACCTCTTATTCCACAGTGTAGATTCAAGATGAGCCCAAGATGTTGATGGGAGAACTAAACGTTTTCAGTTCCACTGACTGCACAGTGAGCACCCTTGGCTGGCCAGCCTTCCGTTGGCCGACCAGCTCAGGGTTCTGAATATCTGTCCCCTAGTTTCATGCCATAAAAGCAGATAAAACACGTATCTTGTCAGGACTGATGCTCTTAACCCTTCAGTGGAATTTTGATAGATTTATTTCCTGCATCTGACCACTTCCTGGTGTTTTTGAGTATATAGAGAATAAATATCAGAGAAAGTACATAATATTCAATATTTTTTTTTACTGCAACAGGACCCCAAGGATCTGTGCTGGGTCCGCTGCTTTTTGGAAAGTGGAATAACGAGTGAGGTTATCAAATTTGCAGATGACACAAAACTATTTAAAGTTGTTAAAACCCAAGAGGATTGTGGAAAATTGCAAGAGGATGTTAATAAATTGGAAGACTGGGCATCAAAATGGCAGATGAAATTTAATGTGGACAAGTGCAAGGTTATGCACCTAGGGAAGAACAACCCAAACTATGGTTACACGATGCAAGGTTCCACATTAGGAACCACCACCCAGGAAAAAGATTTAGGCGTCATTGTGGATAACATGTTAAAACCCTCGGCCCAGTGTGCAGCGGCGGCCAAGAGAGCAAATAGAATGCTATGTATGATAAGGAAAGGAATGGAAAATAAAACAAAAGATATTATAATGCCTCTATATCGTTCCATGGTGAGACCGCACCTTGAATATTGTGTGCAATTCTGGTCGCCGTATCTTAAAAAGGATATAGCGATTTTAGAAAAGGTTAAGAGAAGAGCCACCAAAATGGTAAAGGGGATGGAAGGATACTCCTATGAAGAAAGGCTAAAAAGGTTAGGGCTCTTTAACCTGGAAAAGAGACGGCTGAGGGGAGATATGATAGAAGTCTATAAATTAATGAACGGAGTATGGCATATCTTATGTTCTTATGACCCGACTGTCTCAGAACACACAACTAAAAACAGAATGAATTTTGCTCCCTCGGATGTCAGCACTTCACAGAGAACTGGTCAATACTGAGATTACAAATTTATTTATTTATTTACTTGCTTACTTATTTAACAGGTTTTATATAAGAACATAAGATATGCCATATTGGGTCAGACCAAGATCAATGAAGCCCAGTATCCTGTTTCCAACAATGGCCAATCTAGATCATAAGCACCTAGCAGTTTCCCCAAAAGACACAGGTTCCACAATGCTTGTATTGGGTTAAGCATTGATATCCTGGGACCCTTTTAATAATGGTTTATGGACCTTTCCTCCAGGAACTTGTCCAAACCTTTTTTAAACCTAGCTACACTAACAGCTTTTACTACATCCTCCAGTAAAAAATTCCAGAGTTTGATTACACGTTGAGTGAAAAAATATTTTCTCTTAGTAGTCTTAAATACGTTACCCTGTAGCTTCATTGTATGCCCCCTAGTCTTTCTATATATTGATGGCATAAACAATTGATCTACATTTACCTGTTCCACTTCATTCATTAATTTATAGACCTCTATCATATCTCCCCTCAGCCGTCTCTTTTTCAGGTTGAAGACCCTTTTTAGCCTCTCTTCATAGGGGTATCCTTCCATCCTCTTTACCATTTTGATGGCTCTTCTCTGTACTTTTTCTAATAATGCTATATACTTTTTAAGATACGGCAACCAGAATTGCACACAATATTCAAGGTGCGGTCGCACCATGGAACGATACAGAGCAATTATAATATCCTTTGTTTTATTCTCCATTCCTTTCCTTATGATACCTAGCATTCTATTTGCTCTCTCAGCCATCACTGCACACTAGGCGGAGGGTTTTAACATGTTATCCACGATGACGCCTAAATCTTTTTCCTGGGTGGTGGTTCCTAATGTGGAACCTCGCATCGTGTAACCATAGTTCGGGTTGTTCTTTCCTAAGTGCATAACTTTGCACTTGTCCACATTAAATTTCATCTCCCATTTGGATGCCAGTCTTCCAATTTATCAAGATCCTCTTGCAATTTCCCAAAATCCTCATGGGTTTTAATAACTTTAAATAAACTTGTGTCATCTGCAAATTTGATAACCTCACTCGTTATTTCCATTTCCAGGTCATTTATGAATATGTTAAAAAGCAGCGGACCCGGAGGAGTTCTTTGTTTCCTGCTTGTCAGCTGTTACTTACCTGATTGGCCTGGTCTCCCGCTTCCACTCCTCTGATTGGGGCAGCTGGTTTCATACAGGGCTATATCACCTTGCCTCCGACGCGGGACGCCGAGGAGTTCTTTGTTTCCTGCTTGTCAGCTGTTACTTACCTGATTGGCCTGGTCTCCCGCTTCTACTCCTCTGATTGGGGCAGCTAGTTTCATACGGGGCTATATCACCTTGCCTCCGACACGGGACGCCGAGGAGTTCTTTGTTTCCTGCTTGTCAGCTGTTACTTACCTGATTGGCCTGGTCTCCCGCTTCCACTCCTCTGATTGGGGCAGCTGGTTTCATATGGGGCTATATCACCTTGCCTCCGACGCGGGACGCCGAGGAGTTCTTTGTTTCCTGCTTGTCAGCTGTTACTTACCTGATTGGCCTGGTCTCCCGCTTCCACTCCTCTGATTGGGGCAGCTGGTTTCATACGGGGCTATATCACCTTGCCTCCGACGCGGGACGCGTAGCGGGCGCGTGCCCGAAGGGGCGTGACCAAAGGGGCAGGTCCCGCCCCTTTGGTGCTGATTCGGTGCTGGAAGTTCCCGTGAATGGGGAAGAGGAAGAAACGCCTGCTGTCGGTGGCTCAACCTAAGGCGGGTAAAATAGTTGGGCCCATGGATGCGCATGTCTCCGTTGGTAAGCCATTGCCTGAGGATACTTCGTTGGATGCCTCCCTTGGTGAAAAGTCGACCGTGAGTACTGTGTTTTCTGACTCCTCCCCGGCTGCGGAAAACTTTTCCCTGGTGAATCGAGACAAGGATTCTCCTTTAGCTGTTTCCATTGTGTTCAGCCTTAACAAGATTGAGGGTCCTATTCTTTCTTCTTCTTTTCTTCGGATGGACTTTGTTGCTGACTCATTGCCTCCTCCGGTGCCATCTGTGGTTCTTTTTGCTGGGTTTGGTGAGCCTCGTGTTATCCCAGATGAAGTGTCCTTGAAAGATGTTTGGACTATGTTGTCTAGAATGGAGTTGGCACTGGACTCTTCTCTTCAAAAGATTTCTACTTTTACGAAAGAAACTGTTGCAAAGTTCTCAAATCAGGAGTCTCGACTGGCTGCTGTGGAGAAAAGTGTTGACTCTTTTGAGACTCGCTTCTCACCTCAGCAGACAGTTATTTCTTCCTTGGTTCAGGATGTTACCTCATTACCTTCTCAGTACGAAGTTCTTGAGAACTCTTTGCATTCCAAGAATCTTCGTCTTTTGAACTTCCCTAAAACACATTATCTAGCACCTCTTATGCTTTTTCATAAATATTTGAAAGAGGTATTGTTGATTTCGGATGCAGAAGCTATTTCCTTGCTTAGTATTTATTACCTTCCCTCCAGAGACACGGCCTCTCAGGCTGAGCCTCAGGAGGGATGAGTTGAGGGAGAGCCTAAGGGTTCAGCTTCTTTGAATATTTCAGAATTTTTGGAATCTTCTCATGATGAGATTTCTACGAGAGCCACCTTGTTAATTACGGTGGCTTCTGAGCTAGATAGACAGAGAATATTTCGCGCATACTTCAAGAAAAAGTTTGAGAAGTTTTGTGGCTATGCCATTTTTCCTGACGTCTCAAGGGCCACGCAGCAAAGGCGGAGGGCCTTTTTGGAAATTCGCCAACGCATCTTGGCCTTGGGCGCATTGTTCTACTTGAAGTTTCCCTGCAGGTGCCACATCATTTATCAAGGTATTCGTTACATTTTTCTTGAAGTTGCGCAGCTATTGGAATTTTTGAAGGGTAAAGGCTAAGTTTTGCTTTGTTTTGTTAACTATTGATTTCCTTGTTTCCTTTGCTGGGGTTACCAGGTTTTGGTCAGGGATTGGTTTTTTGTTTTCTTTTAGGTATTGAACTTCTCCTGGATGTGGGCTAATAACATGTGTTTTCTTTTGTTTGTTACTTTATTATGGAGGTAGGGTTGTAGTCCTAACCTCCTGATGAGTTTTGTCTATTATTGTATGTTTCTTTTTCATTTAATAAAATTTAAAAAAAAAAAAAAGCAGCGGACCCAGCACAGATCCCTGAGGTACTCCACTATTCACATTTCTCCATTGGGAAAATTGGCCATTTAGCCTCAAGGTGTATGTGATACCTTTATGAAAAAAAGTAGAGCGCTCTACAGCGGGCCACAAGAAATGTGGTCAATGTGGCATACGTGCCATAACTGTAGAGCGCTCTACTTTTTTTCATAAAGGTATCACATACACCTTGAGGCAAGCAACCACCTGTGAATCAAATTATGTAGTGTATGCGGTAGAGTGCCCATGTGGTCTCCTATATATCGGCAAGACGATCCGTTCCTTTAAGATTAGGATGAAGGAACATGAAAGCCGACTCCGCTGCATTCGAAGAGAAGCTCCATTAGTTGAACACTGTTCCGCTGAAAGCCACACGTTTGCCCAGCTTCGTTGTTGGATTATAGAGCAAGTTTTATACAACAACATGGGGAGATCACGAGACAAGCTATTGCTCTATCGGGAGCAGTGGTGGATCTATACCCTAGATACCGTTCATCCTAGAGGGCTCAATTTTAACATAGATTGGTCTGCTTGTCTTCAATGAGCTCATTATGTAACACCTGGCTTGCTCAGGGGGTTTAAAAATGGCGACCTCACCTCCATAACGCATGTGCGGCGTTCTCAGATTCCCCACAGAAGAAATAAGATAGTTTGAAGTTAAACGCTGTGCCATCTTCAGGTTTATATACTGTTTTTTTGAGAATTATTTGTGGCATCTTATAGCATGGTGTATTTTCTTTTATATTGTATTACGCAGTCAATGATGATGTCATTTTTGATCTTTTTTGAAATTAATCGAAGTTTGGGTCCCTTGAGAAACCCTATGTGGCGAAACGCATGGGCGCCTGTAAGATAGGCGTTGGGGCATTGCCTTTCTTTCAACGATAAAAGAAAAGGCAGATAAAAAGAAAAGAAAAAATTGAAAAAAATAAGAAGACCAAGACCAGCTACACCACTATCAAGCTAAGTAATTTTTTGATTTGCTTTGAGCGTTTTTTGAGCACTGAAACAATTGGTGTCGGTCAGTGGATCTTCATTTTTTCTAAGCCGTTGATGTATCAAACCCTGCACACGTCCAGGAGACTGTATATATACCTCTTGGTGCTGTAGTGCTATAAGGGTGTTATCTGAGGCTTACATAGTGACAAATAGGCATAACACTGAGTAGTAATACAAAGGTGAACAGTTGAATGAGGTTTAATTTTGGCTTATAGCAATAATCATTCACAAAGCACGGCCATTTTTTATAGCTTAGTAGTCCCATTAAGCCATGACTATCTACATGTTCAGTAATTTTGTTCTTTATGATGGTTTCTACCATTTATCCCGGTATTGACTTAGGCTCACAGGTCTGTAGTTTCCAGGTTTTACATTGGCCACCCTCCAATCTTCAGGTATTATAGATGATTTGAATGAAAGTTCACAGATTACTAATAGTAGGTCTGCAATCTCATATTTCAGTTCTTTCAACACCCTTGGATGTATATCATTCGGTCCAAGTGATTTGCTACTCTTCAGTTTATCAAATAGCTGTAATACATCTTCTCGGTGTATCGCTATTTCTTTCAATTCTTCTGCAGTATTACTTTTATTTATTTTACTTATTTACAGTCTATTATATACCGCACTATTCGACATCAGTGCGGTTTACATGAAACAAAAACTTATACGGTGCAGGGGACTGTTCCGTATTTACAATAAACAGGTGCTTAAAACTTGGATAAACTGGGGTAACTATTTACATATAGGCTTCATATCAGGTCCTATCTATTTATTTATTTTATTTATTTACATTCTCTTATATACCGCGCTATTCTGCATCAGTGCGGTTTACATTGAACAAACTGAAATTACATTGAACAGGGCATTATAACTTGGAGATAACTATTTTACAGGGAACATGGGCTATGGAGGGTTAAGTGGCTTGCCCAAGACCACAAGGAGCACCTGTGGGACTAGAAACCCCAGTCCTTCCGGCCCAAGGTTGCTATCCTCTAGTGGGATTTGAACTCCCGACCTTCTGGCCTGAAGTACCTTGCCCCTACCACTAGGCCACTCCTCCACTCCACTATCGTAGATTAATGATGGTGTGTTGGTGTATGTGAGATGGTTGTTGGTACACCTACGCCTAGCTATTGTTTGAGGAAGAGGTGGTGTTTTAAAGCCTTCCTAAATTGTATTAGGTCAGGGATTGCCCGGATGTCAGGTGGTAGGGCATTCCAGCATCTGGGTGCGCAGAATCTAAATGCCCTGTTTACTATTGCCTGGGTGCATTGAGTTACTGTCTTAGGGATTAACAGTGTGTTTATTGCTGCAGATCTTCTGGCCCTGTTGGGGGGAGTCATGTGGGTGAGCTCTGTGAGTGAGGTGGAGGAGAGCCCGTTGATGGCCTTGAAGGTCAGCAGTAGGGTCTTGAAGGTGAGTCTGCTGAGGATAGGGAGCCAATGGAGCTGTTTCAAGATGGGCGTTACATGGTCACACCTGGAGGCGCCAGGTAGCACTCTGGCTGCGGTATTCATTGCTAGCTGGAGTGGACACAGCATGGCTCGTGGAAGCCCTTGTAGGATCGCATTGGCGTAATCGAAATGTGGGATGATCAGCGCTTGATAGATTGTCTGGAAGTCGTCTGGTTCTAGCAAGGAGCGTAAGTGTCTGAGAGTCCGGATCTTATGATAGACTGCTTTTACCATGTTGCTAATGTGTGCTTTCATGTCTAAGCGTTGGTCTAAGGTGACTCCAAGGTATCGGATTGTGGACTTGGTTTGTAGCTCTGCTTCCTTGACTTTTAGGCAGGCTGGAGGGATGAATTCTTGGTTCTTCGTGACAAACAGAACTTCTGTTTTCTTGTGCTGTATTCGGAGGTTTTGGGTCTGGAGCCAGTTGGCCACTGCGTTGAAGCAGTCTGTTAGTGGGGAAAAGTCTGGATGGTTGGTTAAGAAAGGCACGTAGAGTAGTACATCGTCAGCATATATCAGGCAGTTAACCTTGAAGGATCGGATGAGGTTATAGATTGGCTGCATGTAAAGGTTGAACATCAGGGCGGAGAGAGAGGAACCCTGTGGGACGCCCTGCTTCTGGTGGAAGGGTTCAGATGTTGAGGTTTCCGAGCGTACGTGCTGCCATCTGTCAGACAGGTATGATTTGCACCAGTTTAGTGCTGTGTCACAGATACCCTTCTCTTCAAGCTGCTTCAGGAGGATCTCATGGCTTACCGAGTCGAATGCGGCGGCTATATCCAAGAAGACGAGGACAAACCCTTTAAATACCACTTCAGTCATGGGTAACATCCCTACATCTTCCTCAGTAAAGACCAAAGCAAAGAATTCATTCAGTCTCTCTGCTATGGCCTTGTCCCCTCTTAGTGCCCCTTTTATCCCTCTATCATCTAATGGTCCAATTGACTCTCTCACAGGTGTTTTGCTACAATTGTACTTGAAAAAGTCTTTATTATGCATTTTTGCTTCCACATCAAGCTTCTTCTCAAATTCTCTGTTTGCCTGTCTTATCAATACCCTGCATCTAACTTGCCAGTGTTTGTGCTGTTTCCCGTTTTCGTTATTTGGCTCTTTTTTCCATTTCCTGAAAGAGGCTTTTTTGGCAATAACAGCCTCTCTGATCTCTCCTTTAAATCAGGCTGGCAATTTTATGGACTTATTCTTTGAGAGCAAAGAGCTCCTTGCACCTACTGCACATGTAAGACCCCTCACCAACTGGGAGAAAATCATACATGTGACACTCAATGGAAAAGACTGGAAAATCCCCATCTTGCTGCTGGACTGCTGTCTGCATCTTAGTTTTTAAGGTTGTGTTTAGGTATTTAAGTTCTTTATCTACTAAGGGTTGATGGGGATACTTATACTAATAAAACTACACCTAATACGTTTAATGTACTTTGTTCACCTGAAGCTTAATTAATCTCAGGTCCTTAATGTATGCCTGATGAGGACAAACAGCTGCACCTCAGAGTGAATATGGTACCTCCTTTCCTTTGAGAGGTTTATGCACCTATAAATTATCCCAGGGGTGGATGTAGTATGGAGGGTGCCCTTAGGTTTGCTTTTTTCCTTATAATCTTATTTTAATACATTTTCCTGTTCTTGGGTCCTATTTTTCCTTATATTGTTGAGATATAAGAGATAGTTATGTTTATTTTGATTTTATCCTGTTGCTATAAATGGATTCACTGTGTCTGTCCTATGCCATTTTGAATTCTGTCACTGTATTTGCCCTCACCACTTCCATTGGGAGGGCATTTCAAGCACCCACCACCCTTTCAGTGAAAAAATATTTCCTGACATTGCCTTTCAGTTTTCTACATCCGTAAAGAGTAGTTACTCACCTGTAACAGGTGTTCTCCAGGAGCAGCAGGAATCAGTCCTCACATATGGGTGACGTCGGCGCCGACGGAGCCTTCGTGCGGAGCATTTCCCCAGCTTTCAAAGAAAGCCTTTGGGAATGCAGCGCGCATGCGCGGTCCCCTTCCTGCCCAAGGGTGCCATCTTGCTCAGTCTGATGACATAGCTAAAAGACAGCAAAAATAGAAAATAAATCATATGACTGCAACTCCAAGGGGAGGAGGGAGGGTCGTGAGGACTGATTCCTGCTGCTCCTGGAGAACACCTGTTACAGGTGAGTAACTACTCTTTCTCCAGGACCAAGCAGGAAGTCAGTCCTCATATATGGGACTCCCCAGCTTCAGGCTACCGGGAACCCAAGCTGAAAAATAAGCTCCCTCTGGAGCCTCAGCATGCATGATAAGAATTTTCTCTGAGAACGCCCCCGAACGGTAGTCCAACACAAGGGCTGGAGGGTAGGAGTTGCCTAAACCGCAAAGAGATTACGGAGTACCGCTTGTCCGAAAGCACTGTCCCTACGGGACTCCCTCTCGAGGCAGTAATGGGCCGCAAAAGTCTGGCTTGAAGACCAGGTAGCGGCCCGGCATATGTCTGCCAACGAAACAGAGCGGAGATGAGCTACTGACGCAGCCTTCGCCCTGACACAGTGGGCCGTGACTCGACCTTGCAAGGAGAGGCCGGCTGCCCTGTACGCCCAGGCGATACAGTCTGCTACCCAAATGGACAGGGTACGCTTGGAGACAGGTAACCCTAGGTTATTAGGGTCAAATGATACGAAGAGCTAAACAGCCCTTCGATGCCCCTGCGTACGGTCAATGTAGAAAGACAACGCCCTCCTGCAGTCCAGGGTATGCAAGACCATTTCAGCCCGGCTGGCATGCGGCCTGGGAAAAAAGGTCGGAAGAACCACCTCCTGGTTGAGGTGGAAGGAGGAGACAACCTTTGGAAGGAACTTAGGATGAGTCCGTAAGACCACCCTGTTCCTATAGAACCATGTGTACGGTCTATCAGAAACCAGATCCTATAGTTCGCTCACACGCCTGGCCGAGGTAAAAGCCACCAAGAATAACGTCTCCCAGAAAAGGAAGCGTAAATGACAGGTAGCCATCGGCTCAAATGGTGGATGAGTAAGTTGTTGCAAGACCACATTCAAATCCCACTCAGGGGCTGACGGACAAATCGGAGGCTTGAGCAAAAGCAGGCCCCTGAGGAAGCGTGCCACTAAGGGGTGGACCAACAGAGGCTGGCCCTTCACCGGCGAGTGGTGTACTGACAGAGCACTGAAGTGGACCCGAACAGAGTTGGATTTAAGGCCTAGGTCCGACAGGTGAAGCAGATACTGCAACACCACTGGTACCAGGCACAAAAACGGTTCCTCTTGGCGCTGAGCACACCAGATGGAGAACCTACGCCAATTGAGGGCATAAGATTTCCTGATGGATTGCCTCCTAGAGGCCAAAACCACCTTCTCTACTTCCCGAGGGAGAAGCAAGGGGGCTAGAACTACCCTTTCAGCAGCCAGGCCATCAAATGGAGGGACTGGAGGTTGGGGTGCAGGAGAGATCCCTGATCCTGAGACAGGAGATCGGGTTGCACCCCCAAAGGAAGGGGAGTGTCCACCGCCAATTGCAGAAGGAGTGGAAACCACGGTTGCCTCGGCCATCTGGGGGCTACCAGAATCAGGGAGGCCCTGTCCCGAAGAACCTTGAATAGGGTTTGGGCCACTAAAGGCATTGGAGGAAACGCATACAGCAGGCCCATAGACCAAGAGATTAGGAAGGCATCTGCTGCTATTCGCAGAAGATGCGGTTGTCTGGAACAGAACCTGGGTAGCTGACGGTACAGTGGACTGGCAAAGAGATCAATGGTTGGAAGATCCCATTTTAGGAAGATCTGCTGGACTATTAGGGGATTCAAATGCCATTTGTGAGGCTGTAGAATCCTGCTCAACCTGTCTGCCAGGTAATTCTCTTGGCCAGGTAGATAAACTGCCTTGAGAAACATGCCGTGCTTGACTGCAAAGGCGCACAGGACCTGTGCTTCCTGATACAGAAGCCTGGATCCCATGCCTCCTTGTTTGCTCACATAGAACATTGCTACTTGGTTGTCTGTCTGAATCAAGCCAGACTGGTGAGAGAGGACATGAGAGAAAGTTTGTAGAGCTAATCGAATAATTCACAACTCCAACAGATTGATCTGCTGTGTGGCCTCCCAAGGGGACCAGAGGCCCTGAGTACATGCCCCCTGGCAATGTGCACCCCAACCTTGAAGAGAAGCATCGGTCATCAGCACTTGTGTGTGTGGTGGTGCCTGGAAAGGTACCCCTTTGATCAGGTTTGGGAGATGCAGCCACCACTGCAGGGAGGCCGCTAGTAGCTTGGACACTCTTACTCTGTCTCTTAAGTCTCCTGTGGCCTGTATCCACTGAGCTCTGAGGCACCATTGAGCAGGCCGCATATGCAGACGAGTATTTGGAGTCACATGGACCGTGGATGCCATGTGGCCCAAAAGCCTCAGGAAATGTCTGGCAGAGACCAGAGATCCACTGCGAAACTGCTGGGCCAGAGCCACCAGTCTGTGAGCCCTATTCCCAGGCAAATAAGCCATTGCTTATAAGGTATCCAACCTTGCCCCTATGAACTCTAGGTCCTGTGAAGGGAGCAAAGTGGACTTTGCAAAGTTTATGATGAAGCCCAGGTGCTGGAGAAGAGAGACAGTGCGAAGAGTGGCTTGTCTGGCCTCCTGTGGAGACTGACCCCTGATGAGCCAGTCGTCCAGGTATGGGAAGACAAAGATGCCCTGGTTTCTGAGATAGGCCGCCACCACCACCAGGCATTTGGTGAACACCCTGGGTGCGGAGGTTAGGCCAAATGGAAGTACTCTGTACTGAAAATGCTTTCCTCCCACTACAAATCTGAGATATTGTCTGTGGTCTGGATGAATGAGGATGTGAGTATAAGCATCCTTTAGGTCGAAGGAGCATAGCCAATCTCCCTGCTGGAGGTAGGGCAGCAGTATTCCAAGGATAAGCATCTTGAACGTTTTCCTCTCCAGGAACTTGTTGAGATTTCGCAAGTCTAGGATGGGCCTGAGGCCTCCTGTCCTTTTTGGTACTAGAAAGTACATTGAGTAGAAGCATCGTCCTCTCAGGTGGTGAGGCACCGGTTCCACCACCTGTTCCTGTAGAAGACTTGCCAACTCCCGAAGGAGGAGGTTCCTGTGCACAGGGAGTCTTGGAGGCTCCCCTGGAAAATAGGAGGGAGGTAACTGGTTGAAGTGGAGCAAGTAGCCCTTCTGGACTATGCTCAGCACCCAGGTATCCCCTGTTATAGCTGACCATCTGTGGGCGTACAGTGTCAGCCGGCCTCCTGTGCTGAGTGGAGCCAGCTGTGGGGGAGAGGCTATGCAGTGGGAGTCAAAACCCCGCTCCCTGCTGTGCAGGAGCCGGAGCTGGCGGCTTGGGGATTTTCTGCCTACGGGGCCCATGTCCCTGCCCCTTGGCCTGCTGACCCTGTTGGGGAGCTGTAGAGGCCTGGAAATGAGGGTAGGATTTGTAGGCAGAGGCCTTCCTCGGGTAAAAGGGCTTTTTCCCTGAACCCTTCTTCTGAGAAGGGGCAGAGGTCTTCCTGGACAGCCTTGTCCTGATGAGAGTCTCAGTCTCGATTTCTGCAGCCTTTTCAGCCATAGGTTTGCCAAAGAGGTTCTCACCCCAGCAAGGGACATCGACCAACTTGTCCTGGACCCATGGCTCCAGGTCCGATGACTGTAGCCAGGCCTGACGGCATGCACCGATGCCGGCAGCTGCTACTCGGGCTGAAGCCTCGAAGCAATCATAGGCTGCTCGAGATATAAACTTCGAGCACTCTCGAATCCCCGATGACAAAGCCTTGAACCTCTGCAAAGGTTCCTCGGAGAGGTCATCAGAGAACACGGCAATCTCCTTTGCCAGGTCTCGGAGGTACATGCCCATGTACAGCTGGTAAGTCTGGACACGGCAAGCCAGCATAGAGCCCTGGAAGCACTTTCTACCGAGGGCATCTAGGCTCCGGGCCTCCCGGCAGGGGGGCACCAAGGAGTGCATCTTCTGATTCTTCAGATGATGCATGGCCGATTCCACAACCATTGAGTGGTGCGGTAGCTGTGTCTTCTGGAACCCATGGCTCTTACGGACTCGATAAATGGAATCGACCCATTTGCTGAGAACCGGCACCAAGGCCGGTGCCTCCCACATGCGGAAGAGCAGCCGTTCCAGCATCGGAGGAACCGTTACAGTAAAGGCCTCCTTCAGGGGAGAGTCATACTGGAGGGCCTCGAGCTCTTCGGCTCGAAGCTCCTCCTCGGGATCCACGGGGAAGGCCAAGGCTTTGGCCATGTCCCTCACAAAGTCCGAGAACTGGGTATCCTCCGGGGGGGGGGGGGGGGGGCCTTTTCCGAGGCTCGGACTCCGGTGAGTCCGATGGGACGCACCGGGTCCGGAACGTGCCTGGGGACTCCTCGTCCTCCTTCTCCCACTCCGACCACTCCGAGGAGGAATCGAGCGGCTCCGGTTGGGCGGGCACCGATGCCATCTGCCCCGACGCCGAGGGCACCAGTGTCGACGGCCTCGGTCCCATAAGGGAGGCCGAAGGGGACCTTGGCCGAGGATCAAATCGAAACCGCATTGACTCGAGGATCGACTCGGCCTCCGGGGTCGACTTGGACGTCGAGGTCCCGGTGGTCGGGACAGATGCACCAGTCAGACCGGCGATCAGCACCTGCTGCTGTTCCATGAAGGCAGCCAAGCTGCTCTCCAAGGCCGTCAACCTGAGTCCAAGCTCAGGAGACTCAGCAGCCCCTGATGTCGGCTCCCCCGGAGGAGAGTCCACGAGGACAACAGCACTCATGTGACTCGGGGACTCCAGCCCCACACGAGGCATTTTGGCAGGCCTCTCCGACTCCGAGGACCCGGGATGGCAGTCTGGGCTATGCGACCTGGCCCTCGAGGGACCAAGAGTGTCCACCGACACCGCCCTAGCGGGTTTCTTCTTCCTTTTGTGTTCCCGTGAGGGAGACCCCCGCTCAGAGGAGCCCCGACGATGCTCGGGGTTGGACTCCCGAGACATCGAGGCCTCTGACGAAGTCTGGGCCCGGCTGGACGCGGAGTCAGAGAAGATCCTTTCTCGTTGATGTTGACAGCTCCTCAGCGCCTTAGAGGACATTTTGCCGCATGGGCCACAGATCATCGGGTCATTATCGGGCCCGAGGCACCAGAGGCAGCAGTCGTGTGTATTGGTGAGAGACATCAGTTTCTTACACCGATCACACTTCTTAAACCCGCTAGCAGCCATCGGGGGAAAAAGGGCTCCTGCAAGGTCAAAAGACTGGGCTGCCAGTGAAAAAGAAAAAAAGTGCGAACGCTAGTCTCGAAGGACAAAAACTGAAAAGTAGCTCCGGGCTCGATACCGGTGTACCGTGCTCAGGCGGGAAGAGGAACCGGCGTCAAACCGGCCAAAAACCACGAATCTTCGAAGGAAAAATCAACTTTTAACCAGGTGACTAAGACACACGTCCGTCGGGCTCTGCGGAAAAAAGAAGACTGAGCAAGATGGCACCCTTGGGCGGGAAGGGGACCGCGCATGCGTGCTGCATTCCCAAAGGCTTTCTTTGAAAGCTGGGGAAATGCTCTGCACGAGGGCTCCATTGGCGCCGACGTCACCCATATGTGAGGACTGACTTCCTGCTTGGTCCTGGAGAAAGAAATATTTCTGCATATTACTCCTGAGTCTATCCCCTTTCACTCTTATCTTATATCCCCACATAGCACAGTTTGCTTTCAATCAAAAGAGCTTCTCCTCTTGTACATTTATGTCACCGAGGTATTTAAATGTCTCTATCATATCTCCTCTATCCTGCCTTTCCTCTAACGTATACATACAAAGATCTTTAAGTCTGTACTCATATGCTTTATAACAAAGATCACTAACCATTTTAGTAGCCACCCTCCCTTGGAGTTTGAAGAATGGTCTAGAATTTGGCAGCTTATATTTAATGCTAAAAATATCCAGGGCCATGTATTTGGGCTGCAAAAATCCAAGGGAGCGGTACAGTGTAGGGGGGTGAAGTAGTTCTGTCCACAAAAGAAGAGCGAGACCTGGGTGTGATTGTGTCTGACGATCTTAAAGTAGCTAAACAGATAGAAAAGGCGATGGTAAAAGCCAGTAGGATGTTTGGGTACATAGGGAGAGGAATGGCCAGCAGAAAAAAGGAGGTGATACTGCCTCTGTATAAGTCTCTGATGAAACCTCATTTGGAGTATTGTGTGCCTTTCTAGAGACCACACTTTTGAAAGGATATAAACAGGCTGGAGTCAGTACAGAGGGTGGCTACTAACATCTTATTTAACATCTCTTTTATACCACCTTTCAAAATTATCAAGGTGGTCTACATTGAATATAACTAGAACTTACATACAACAATAAATAATGGAACATAACTTAGGATTACATGGGAACAGTGGATTGTCAATAATGCATGCAATCTACGGGGAAGGGAATGATATGGACAATGGCAACCTATTTACAATGGCATATTCATTTAGAATATTATCTGGATACTTATTAGTGAGCTTATGCATCTGTTCCAAAGTATTCCTTAAAGATGTAAGTTTTAAGCTCTTTTCTGAAGCCTTTTACATCTTTTGTTGCTCTTATGTTGCTTGGGAAGAAGTTCCATAAAGTGGGGCCATAGATGGAGAATGCTTGCGGACACATTGCTTGTGTGCTGGTTGCCTTATGTTTTAGGGTTTTAAATAGGTTCTGATTTTGCTGTCTTCACAGTTTGAAGAACAAAATTACTCAGCATGTAGATAGTCATGGCCTAATGGGAGACAGCCAACATGGCTTTAGACAAGGAAGATCTTGTCTTACTAATCTGTTATATTTTTTTGAAGGGGTGAATAAACAGGTGGACAAAGGTGAGTCTGTTGACATAGTGTATCTGGACTTTCAGAAAGCCTTTGACAAGGTCCCTCATCAGAGACTTTTGGCAAAATTAAAGAGTCATGGGATAGGAGGCAGTGTACTATTGTGGATCAGGAACTGGTTAAAAGATAGAAAGCAGAGGGTAGGGCTAAATGGCCAATTTTCCCAATGGAGAAAGGTGAATAGTGGTGTACCCCAGGGATCTGTGCTGGGTCCGCTGCTTTTTGACATATTCATAAATGACCTGGAAAAGGGAATAATGAGTGAGGTTATCAAATTTGCAGATGACACAAAACTATTTAAAGTTGTTAAAACCCAAGAGGATTGTAGAAAATTGCAAGAGGATCTTGATAAATTGGAAGACTGGGCATCAAAATAGCAGATGAAATTTAATGTGGACAAGTGCAAAGTTATGCACCTAGGGAGGAACATTCCAAACTATGGTTACACGATGCAAGGTTCCACATTAGGAACCACCACCCAGGAAAAAGATTTAGGCGTCATTGTGGATAACATGTTAAAACCCTCGGCCCAGTGTGCAGCAGCGGCCAAGAGAGCAAATAGAATGCTAGGTATCATAAGGAAAGGAATGGAAAATAAAACAAAAGATATTATAATGCCTCTATATCGTTCCATGGTGAGACAGCACCTTGAATATTGTGTGCAATTCTGGTCGCCGTATCTTAAAAAGGATATAGCGTTATCAGAAAAGGTTCAGAGAAGAGCCACCAAAATGGTAAAGGGGATGGAAGGATACTCCTATGAAGAAAGGCTAAAAAGGTTAGGGCTCTTCAACCTGGAAAAGAGACGGCTGAGGGGAGATATGACAGAAGACTATAAATTAATGAACGGAGTGGAACGGGTAAACGTAGATCGATTGTTTACATTATCAGAATATAGAAAGACTAGGGGACATGCAATGAAGCTACAGGGTAAACTATTTAAGACTAATAAAAGAAAATATTTTTTCACTCAACGTGTAATCAAACTCTGGAATTTGTTACCGGAGGATGTAGTAAAGGCTGTTAGTGTAGCTGGATTTAAAAAAGGTTTAGACAAGTTCCTGGAGGAAAGGTCCATAAACCATTATTAAGAAGGGACCCAGGATATCAATTCTTGACCCAATACAAGCATTGTGGAACCTGTGTCTTTTTGGGAAACTGCTAGGTACGTACCTCGTATGACCTAGATTGGCCACTGTTGGAAACAGGATACTGGGCTTGATGGACCTTGGTCTGACCCAGTATGGCATATCTTATGTTCTTATGTTGTGTGGTAAGTTTCGTATGAGAGTTTGTAGGCAATCTGCTGTCAAGTTGTGTATAGTCTTGTATGTATTCATAATTTACTTGTATTTTATGCGCGCTGGAATGGGAAGCCAGTGCAAGTTATTTAGAACTGGGGTGATGTGTTCGAGTCCTGGTGTCCTTGAGATCATATGGCTGCAGTGTTTTGGGCTAGTTGTAGGGGGAGTAGTGCATATTTTGGAAGTCCTTGAAATATAGAATTACAGTAGCCCAAGTTCGGAAGCCAAACTGTTCGGAAGAGGTTGGCATCTAATAGTGGTCAAAAGTTATGTAGTATCCTGATTTTGTAATATGCTGATGCAGATGCTTTCTTAATATAAGTATGGAAGTTCAGTTTCCATTCTAGTGTCACACCAAGGTATTTGACTTCAGTTTTTATGGGGATGTTTAAAGTTGTTGGTTGTGATAGCTTTTGGGAGTAAATATGACGGGTGTCTGTTATTGATTAGCACTTAAGTTTTATTGTAGTTAATTGAGAGGCTATGATCGGCCAGTGTGTCATTTCTTTGATTCATGAGTGTGTGGAAGAAAATTCTGGATGTGATATTTTATCACGTGCGTTTGGATGTTGCTGCAAATGGGTTGGATGAATAGGCTAAAGAGAAGGGAGTGGAGGAGTGGCCTAGTGGTTGGGGCAAGGTACTTCAGGCCGGAAGGTTGGGGGTTCAAATCCCACTAGAGGACAGCAACCTTGGGCCGGAAGGACTGGGGTTTCTAGTCTCACAGGTGCTCCTTGTGGTCTTGGGCAAGCCACTTAACCCTCCACAGCCCATGTTCCCTGTAAGCACAGTTACTTACCTGTAACAGGTGATCTCTGGGAACAGCAGGAATTAGTCTTCACATATGGGTACGTCGGTACCGACGGAGCCTGCACGGGAATGCTGCCCAGCTTTCAATCAGAAAGCTTTTGGCAGCATCCCTCGCGCCTGCGCAGTGACTTCCCGCCTTCTCCACAGCCTCTCTTCAGTTGAGTTTCAGAGCTGAGACAAAGGCGAGGAGAGAAAAGGAAAAAAATAAAAAAGATGCAACTCCTAGGGGAGGTGGTAGGGTTGTGAAGACTAATTCCTGCTGTTTTCAGAGATCACCTGTTACAGGTAAGTAACTGTGCTATCTCCAGGAACAAGCAGGAATGAGTCTTCACATATGGGGACTCCCTCGCTGGAGATGCCAGGGGGAGATCCCATAAAAATGCAAGTGCCTGGATCAGGGGTGCATTTTGTCTCCAGGAATCCCCGGCATCCAATGTGGGATGGAGGGTAGGAGTTGACAATAAAGGAGCTGTGAGGAAAGAAACAGCATAGTCAAGGACTAGAGGGTTCTACAGACTACAGGAGTCCTTGGTAGATATGATGAGTAGCATTAAAACACATTTAATGTACACTTAAAATATGCAGCTTACCTACTGTATTGTAGGAAGTAGAAAGCATGATGGAGTCTACTGGATAAGCAGTGGCGGAATCTTCAAGGTGACCTCTCAGTAGTGAGGATGAAGGTCCAGACCTGGAGGTAGTAGATGATCCAGGTGTCAACTGGGTAGGAGTAGACGTCAGGTCTTCAATGGAAAGCTTTATGGGAAAAGCTGAAAACTCCTTTAGGCATCATTAACATTGAGGACTAAAGGAAGAAGACTGACGGAGTTGGAGAACTAGCCCAGTGCTGGCGGGAAGAGGGGGACTGGAAAACCCCTATTCCCACGGAAAACAGTTGTGTACTCGAAGATAAAGATGTACACTGTTTTTCCTAGCTGGCGAGAGATAGGAAAAATATTGAAGCTTGATGCTTCAAGGACATAAAGAAAAAATGGAAGATGTTAGCACCAAAGTGGTTATTGGTGCCTAACAGTTTCTGTATCGTAATATGGTATGGGACGTAGGGCGACAGACTGTCTAAAACCTCTAGGAGGTAAATCATGTAGTATAGACAGTAAGGGTGATAGTGTATAAGACAGACCAACCCTTAAGAAGCCCCCCATCAAACACATATACATAGGGATATATATATGTGGCTGGAATATATATGTATATATTCATATATATATATATATAAATATACATATGTCCAGATGTGTATATTAGGATATGGGTGGTGAAATATATATATCAAATATATATATATACAGAGATATGATATACCTAGATATATGTAAATTTGTGGGGCATGGTTCAGCACCACCAGAGTAATGATATAGGTATGTAGACATATATGGAGATGCTACATACAAGACAAGAGATTGAAGATATATGTCTACCACCCAGCCCCATAATTGTACATGGGGAATATAAAAGAAAAAGATTCTGCGTTCTACAAGAGGGTGAGCCCACTTGGGATATGTATAGAGAATCTATTTTCGTGGGTTGAGGGATGCCAGAAGGCAATCCAATGAGATAACCGTGATGTTCGCGTGAGAACAGATGAAGATATGAATCTGTAAGGAACAAGGCGGGAGTTCCACAGAACACTGACATGGTAGATGCCTTGGATTTTCACGCAGAAGAACTGATATCTCGTGTTAACACCCCAAGCTAGAGGGGGTGTGGAGAACCCTCACAGGTATAGGAAGGGTTTATAAGTTTTTCTCTAATAATAGAGGAACTTCAGAGACAAGGTCAATGCTCTATAGCAAGGCCCTCATAGTAGAAAGCTTCTCTGAAGACTGCAGAGAGCATTGTGCAGGAGAGCTATGAGATAAACTGACTGAAAGTCAGGTATGTTGCCATATCCTAGGAAAGGAGATGGTTAGAATAATGTGAGAAAGCCTAAACGAGTAGGAGGATCCAAGATAGCTTGGAATCACTACTGAGGCTAGACAAAATTTTGAACAAGGGACTGGAACTTGGAAAAAGTCCCAGTAATATAATTACTGTAACTCCTGCAGGCAGAGCTGCTGACGGAAACAGCAGAGAGATTGTCCTGTGCTGAATAAAGAAAAACAGACAAGAAAAAAGAGGGGATATCTCTTTTCCCTGTCTGGGGAACGAGCTTGCCAGAGAAGCAGTTCAGTATGGTAGCCCTCAAGTAGTTGGAGGGTGACGTACCCATGGGGTAAGTCAACTGAAGGAAAAAATGTTCAGTTGGTATAGAAACTATCAGGTGATAGTTGCAACTGCTCTTCTAGAGAGTAAGAAGAGGAGAAGTGTGTAGTTCCTGAACACTGAAAAAGAAAAGCACAGTGAAGAAACTTCTAAGATGTAGAAGTAAAGTGTAAGTTACAATTCCCGGTCCCTATGGTTGCTGGGAATGCGGAGACTGGCCAGAACTGGAGGACTTCAGACTAGGTTGAGGCGTCCCTTGTTTAGGTACAGCCGAATGATGGGCAGGAGATGAATGAAACTTTCTTTTCTTAGGGAAAGAAGGTTTGGTAGGACATTTCCTACTATTTGAAGAAGGAGGTGGCGTAGAATGGTTTCTAGTGGAAGAAGAGTCAGTGGAGCATTGAGCAACCTGACGTAAAGCCTCCTTATTAAAAAGACCTTCGCCTGTACAAGGAGAATGAGCTAGTATAGTTTGTGCCCGTTTGCTCAAGTCTGAAGCCTCAAGCTAGGCTCTGCGACGTGCTGCAATGGCAATAGCAGAGGATCTGCTAATGGACTCAAAAGAATCTATAGAAGCACGAGACAGGAACCAGGATATATTCCGGCTGTGATTGATGAGCAAGGAATAATCAGTAGCCTTGGGTTCTGGTAAAAAAGGGGTCAAGAGAGACAATTTCTCTGTGACTTCCTGGAGTGTTAGACTCATGTGAAAAATATATGAGAGAACTCTGGAAGCCAGCATAGAGTTTTGGAAGGCTTGACGGCCAAAAGCATTGAGTGTTCTTGAAGAACGACCTGGCGGAAAAGAAGAATGCTTCTTCTTGCTCTTAACTTTCCTCAGTGCCGATTCCACTACAAGGGAACAATGAGAAAGTTGAGGCTTTTGGAACCCTGGAGAGGGTGGCACTCGGTACCGAACCTCAATGTCTGTAGAAACTTGAGGAAGTCGTAAGGGCGATTTCCAAACCCTGAGAAGGAGATCCTGCAGAGCAGGATGTAAAGGAAAGTTTATATTTTCCATTTGTGCCGGTGAGCCATGAGTAGGATCACAACCAGGGATAGAAATATTAAGAAAGGTTGCCATATCCCGGAGAAAAGCCTGGAAAGACTGATCTCCTATGGGAACCATCCCTGGTAAGGCTAAAGAAAGAGCCTGAGCATCAGAGGACGTACAGGGTACTGCACCAATGCCAGGTATCGGTTCCAAACTAGGCATCGGTACAAGAACAGGCATCAACATCGATACTGATAAAGGACTAGCAGGTGAAGTAGCCATCGGGAACTGCTGTTGTGGTACCGAGATCATGAGGGAGTTATGGCTAGGATCTTCGGAACTGCCTATCTGGAAACGACAGGAGTCGGTTCCGGGACGCGTCGATACGCAGTCCTCGAGACTCGATATCGACTCAAGACTCGGCATCGAAGAGAGCGAGACTATCGATGCATGTCTCGACAGTTCTGACGCCGGTGGCAGTATCGGCGATGCCGATACCACTACGGCAGCCTGGGTTACATCGATCGATACCGACGGTACCGAGGATACCCGATGAGCACCTATCCACCCCGATGCCGATGCTAGGGTATCGGAACCGATCGACGCCGGTACCGTCCCGGAGCATGGCTGAGATTGAGGGAAGTCAATGCGGTGCGTATCGATCGGTCCCGAAGGTATCGAGGATGCCCGATGACGATCCCAGGTGAAGAGTGGAATACTCGACACCGGTGCCGATGCCGGAGGCTCGGTACCACTCGAAGCGGATACCACCCCCGCGCATGGCTCAGGCATGTTCTGTGAGGGGTGAGCCCCAGGAACATCCTGAAACCCCTTTAATGCTTTGGAGCCCGAAGACTCCCGCAGGGATAATGCCAATGGATTCTTGAGGGTAAGGCCGGAGCCGTCACCATGCTGGACATGAGACATACCACTCAAGCATTGACTAGTCTTAATAGACTGTTTTTGGGTTACCTGATCCTGTGAAGTAGAGAAACCGGGTACCCTCACTGCCGAAGAAAAAACGGTATCGAGGGAAACTCTAAATACTGAAGGTTTCCTCACAAAATTATCTCCTGACAAGTCAGGGGAAAAAGGGTCAGGACCCACACAGTTGAGACACCAACTATTGGTGTCTAAAAAGAAACAGGTGTTTCCACATCGGATGCACTTCTTAGGAAAAGAAGGCTCCATAATGAAAAGGACTAGTAGGCCTAAGAAGTTAACTGAAGAGAGGCTGTGGAGAAGGCGGGAAGTCACTGCGCAGGCGCGAGGGATGCTGCCAAAAGCTTTCTGATTGAAAGCTGGGCAGCATTCCCATGCAGGCTCTGTCGGTACCGACGTACCCATATGTGAAGACTCATTCCTGCTTGTTCCTGGAGATAAATAGTTATTTCCAAGTTATAATGCCCTGTTCAATGTAATTTCAGTTTGTTCAATGTAAACTGCACTGATGCAGTATATAAGAGAATGTAAATAAATAAATAAGGGCAGAGTTAGTGGTCTTTGTTATAAAGCATATGAGAACAGGCTTAAAGATCTTAATACATATACTTTAGAGGAAAAGTGGGAAAGAGGATATATGATAGAGTTTCTAACCCAAGCAATAACTTTAGGGTCCATCCCAAGGATGCTTAGCTTGTTTCTAAGTTGCCTATGCGGAACAGTGTCAAATGCTTTACTGAAATCTAAATGCACCACATCTAGGGCTCTCCCTTGGTCCAACTCCCTGGTTACCCAGTCAAAGAAATCAATCACATTTGTCTGACAAGACCTGCCCCTGGTGAATCCATGCTGCCTCAGATCCTGCAATCCATTGGACTCCAGAAACCTCACAATTTTCTCTTTCAGCAGCATTTCTAATAATTTACTCACCACCAAGGTTAAACTAACCGGCCTGTAGTTTTCAACCACATCCTTACTTCTGCTTTTGTGTAAAGGGACCACATGTGCCTCTCTCCAGTCCTCTGGTACCACCCCCGACTCCAAAGAGGCATTGAAAAGGTCAGTTAGTGGAGCTGCTAGAACGTCCCCAAGTTCATTCAGCATTCTTGGATGTATCCCATCTGGTGCCATCGCTTTGTCCACTTTAGTTTAGCTAGTTCCTCATGAACACAATCTTCTGAAAATTGTTTGAGATGCCCCTCCCTTTTGTTCCTGTTTGTGGGTGTTGTCTGAGGTCCTGCTCCCGGCCCCATCATCTGTGAACACAGAACAGAAATATTTGTTAAGCAATTCCGTGTTATCCTCATCAGCTTCTACATATTCCTCCCCTTCACCTTGAGTCTGACAATACCACGTTTGCCCTTCCTCCTCTCACTAACATATCTGAAAAATGGTTTATGGACCTTTCCTCCAGGAACTTGTCCAAATCTGTTTTAAACCCAGTTACACTGATAGCTTTTACTATATCCTCTGGTAATGAATTCCAGTGTTTGATTACACATTGAGTGACAATTTCTTTCTCTTATTTGTCTTAAATATGCTACTTAAGAGATGTCATGACTCTGCAATTTGAGGTCTTAAGGATACTCTCTTACATGTCTCTGTACAGCACTGCATAAGCCTTGTAGCTCTATACAAATGATAAGTAGTAGTAGAATAGGCACAGGAAAAATTCAGGAGCAAGATAGAAATTTGAAGGAAAAGAACTATGTCCCCCTCCTGGAATGATTGGTACAAGTCAGAGCTACTGCTCCATTGTTCCCTCAACTCCAGAGAATTGGGGAGAATCAACCCACAGATCTTACTGATCTCTTCACTATTCCCCTCCATACTGAGGGAACCTCATCCTGCAGGATAAGCTCCTGATTTCAGCACCCTTCCCCATCAACCCCTTCAAAATCTAACACCCATGCACTGTCCAAACCAAACACTACACATTTCAGTCAATACTTCCCCTTCTTCTGACACTACCTCTGCTCCTGCCTTGTCTCCACCTTGCCTGTCTGCTTCTGCTATTCCTTCTAGAATGCCAGATGCTCATTCCATTGCATCTTGTACATTGGAAAGCTTAGAGTGTGGAGTCCCTAGCTTTATTTTTGGGTAATAGAGATTTGCCTGTCATTAAAGAATTGGGTGCATGCCATGTTGTTGTTGTTAAGTGCTGTCGAGTCAGTGCCGACTCAAAGCGACTCTCTGAATAGTTGTCCTAAAATATGTTCATTCTTCAGTCAGGTGGCTCATTGTTGACAGAATGGTACCCATAGCTACTGTTATTGTATCAATCCATTTCATTGCTGGCCTTCCTCTTTTGTGTTTATCTTCTACCTTGCCAAGCATGATGTCTTTCTCTAATGATCTCTCTCTTCGCATGATGTGTCCAAAGTATGAAAGTCGAAGTCTTGTCATCTGAGCTTCTAAAGAAAGCTTAGGTTTGATCTCCTCTAGTACTGACTGGTTTGTTCTTCGGGCAGTCCATGGTATACACAGTATTCGTCGCCAATTCAAAGGCATTGATTTTCTTCCTGTCTATCTTTTTCACTGTCCAACTTTCGCATCCATATGACATTATTGAAAATACCATGGCTTGAACGGGTTGAATCTTTGTATGAAGAGAGACATCTCTGCTCTTGAGAATCTTGTCTAGTTCCTTCATAGCCATTCTGCCAAGAGCAATGCATCATCAGATTTCTTGACTGCTTGTTGTTTCTTTATTGATTTGATCCAAGTACATTAAAGTTGTCCACTATTTCGATTTCTTCTCCATCACCAATGAACTTATTGATTTTGCCAGTTGTCAGGAACTTGGTCTTCTTTACCTTAAGGTGCAGGTCCATTTTAAGACTATGTTCCTTGATCTTGAGAAGCAAATGTGCATACCATAAACACCCTTATAACCTTCACTGTACCACTTCTGATGTCGCTGCTTCTAATGCTGATATGCCTGTCTTCTCCCTGAGACAGCTGCACAGTGGCACAGAGTGGCTCATTATGCTTTTAATGCGGCTGCCTTTTCTAAATCTTTCCACAAAATCAGAGAAAAGCTTTATGGGCCCAATATTCAAAAGGCATTTACACGGTTTACAGCCCAGTAAACCATGTAAATGCCTTAAACGGGAATATTCAATGGCACCTACATGGTAAGTGCCATTGAATATCCCCACCTATGTCCCCTACGTGCCCCAATGCTATCTGATTAGCATCGGGGTGTGTCAGTGGCATTCTGGGATGGCACAGAAGCGGGGAGTATCGATAACTGGGTAGCGGCGTTATTGCACTACTACCCAGTTAGCGATCTCCTGCTATAACTAGGGAAAGACGAGACGGTCCATTAATATAAGAATTATAGAACACAAGTCCAATATACGATGGCAGCTCACGGATAAACCACTAGTTGGTCATTGGATGTCTCATCAGCACCAAATAGCAGATTTGAAATTTTTGGAACTTAAAGTTGTCCGCCGTCATTGGAGAGGGGGTGATCTAGACAAAATAAAAACAAATTAAAAACCCATCTGTTTATCTCACACTATGGCCCAATGGCAAACTCCCTCTCCCAATCAGAAAATGGATAACAGATGACTAGATTGATAACAGAATACTAGATTGATACAAGACAAAATTGATATCAGACCAAGAAGGACACAAATAAGAACAATTAAACTTACCCAATTGCTCCCAACCTAAGAACCATCAATGTAATTTACAACGAACAGACACAAATATAATTTCATATTCTTATCCTTTTGCATAGCCCCAACTACCCATACAATGTTATCTAGTATTTAGTCTCTGATACAACCTAAATTAAGCATGTTTTGTTTGTTAAGGCTTATACCTTCTGTATATAATTCTCTTACGTTATGTTTATATGTTTATGTTTATTCATTTGATAAAAACCGCCTTTCTATGACAATCAAAGCGGTGTACAATTTAAAAACAGTTAAAAGGAGGCCAATGGCCAGCGAAGTAGAAAAGAGAGTTTACAATTTTCTGATAGTAGAAGAGAAAGAGAGACAAGACAGGACATGAGTAGGCAACAAATTCTGGGAGGGAGGTAAGAAGAAGAGGGAAGGAGGAAATCACATGAAGGGGGAAGGGAGGTCAAAGGCCAGGGAGAAGAGATGAGTCTTTAGATTTCGTTTGAAAGTGGTATATTGGAGTTCCAAACGGAGGGAAGTGGGGAGGGCATTCCAAAGAGCGGGACCAGCAAAAAAGAAGGCAGAGGAACGGGTGGATTATTTATTTATTACAGTTTCTTATATACCGCGCTATTCGGTATTGTGGGGTGCTGGTGTGGAGAGCTTTATGAACCAAGGTGAGCAGTTTGAATTGGGTGCGGAAGGGGATAGGTAACATTAGTTCTCTAATGTTCTCTAATGTATATAGTTCTCTAATGTTTCATGTAAAAAATATACTATTGTTCATAGTTCACTGATGTTCCATGTAAAAACAGACTTGTCGCTCTGTTCTTTAACTCGTTCTTTGTAAACCGCACTTGATCCCTGGAAGGTGCGGTATATAAGTGATTGTTAAATAAATAAATAAAATATTGCTCCGTCCAGAACAAAGATTTATATTTCTTTTGAATACTGTTCATCCCAATGACCTGAATTCAACATATGACTTCTCTGTTTTTTTGTGAGCCAGTTCCTCCCTATTGGTTTTTAGTTCCTTACCTTACACTCACCTTTTATTATTACTTTTTATTCTTATTTTTAATTTCACTTTTCATATTAACTTCTTTTTCACTTTTTATTTTCATATTTATTATTTACTTACTTTATGATTTATTCCACTTTACTCCCTCCCCTTCTCGTCCTTCTCTCTTCCTTTCCTCTTTCCACTTCCCCCTTTCCCCATTCTCCCCCTTCTTCCCTCCCCTCCTCCCCGTCCTCCTCTTTCCCTTCTCGTCTTCCCCTTGTCCCCTTCTCCTTCCTTCTCTCCCCCTCCCCCCTTCCTCCCCTATCCCTTTCTCTCCTCCTTCCCCCTTCCTCTCCTTCCCCTTTCCCTCCCCTCCCACTTTCCCTCCCCCTCCCCTCCTCTCCCCTTCCTGTCCCCCTTTCCCTTCTCCCCTTCCCCCTCCCGACCCCTACCTCCCCTTTTCTCTCCCCCCTTTTCTCCTTCTCCTTCCTTCTTTCCCCCACCCCCTTTTTTCTCCTTCTCTTGGTAGGGTTTGCTTTTACTCTTCTGGTACTAGTTTTACGCATGTTTTTGATACACATTTTTACATATGGTTCTTTTAAATGCTTTTACGTGGATGCTGTAAAACTAACATGAAGCTGCAAGGGGGTAAACTGAAAGGCAACGTCAGGAAATACTTTTTCACTGAAAGGGTGGTAGATGCTTGGAATCTTTTTATTCTTTGTTATTTTAAGGTATTTTTCGTCATTTACTTGACAGTCCTATTTTTTATGACTTTTATAGTTTTTCCAGTCAGGAGGTAATGCCCTTTGCAACCTTCCCCTATACATTTTAGTCTCTTTGGGGGTCTTTTTAATGTCATGCTTGGAAACTGGATCATGCGCCACATGATTTATTTATTTATTTATTTAACATCTCTTCTATACCGCGCTATTAAAATCAGCGCGGTGTACATCGAACAAATATACTGCAATGCAAACAGGTAACATTGAGTTTACAGAGAACACAGGAATATATAACATGGAGTAACAGGGATAACTATGTACAGTCAACATTATACTATATATATGCTTTTACTATATAAATATGTAAATTCGAGTGGAAATTGTATGTGTATTCATGTAGGAGGCACAGATCAACAGTGGGGAAGTGAACTATCGTGGAGTTTAACCACGATGAACAATGAGTGGGTTTTCATTCCCAGTGTGTTACCAATATTGTTGTATGTTCACTTCATACAATTCACTCTTGAGTGTATATTAATCACTCCTGCCATTCTTGCCCTTTCAGTAAATCATTTATTTATTTATCTATCCTTTTTTTTCAGACTTGCAGGCTGTGTATTCATTTTAAACCATAGCACAGCTGGAGATACCCTATGATATACTCCCCTCTTCCCCCTCCCCTTCCTTTCTCTTTCCGCTTTCCCTCCCTGTCTCCCCTCCCCTTCTTAGTACTTATAACACTGCAACAGAATCAGTTCCGATGGATTCAAGTGCGGTTTTGCTCTACTCTTGAGAGCATGATCATGACGTTTTTAGGCACTGTAAGATTCCATTTAATTAATGTTTTTACATTCTAGAAGTATGGCAATGTATGCCCTTTCATTTGATCGCAAGTTCATTAAGTTATAGTGTAGGTTCGCTTGTCCTGACGGCCTCATGTTTTGACGTGGCTGGGTTTAAATTATTTTTTATATGATCAACCAATTTATTTGATCGAAAGGTTTTGAACTTACATTGAAGATGTTCCCACTCTCTGTGTCCCCCTTGACCTCCTATTATTTATTTATTTATTCATTATTTTTTTACTCTCAGGGTTCATCTGCATGAGCTGATTTGCATCCTCCGTGGTTTTCTTTTGATACCGTGGATGCTGTTTTATTAGCTTTTTTATTGCTCAATCATCTCACCTTCATTTATTTTCCGTACATTTCAGAAGATTACAAATATAGACAGTAACAATGAGTCCGGTTTATTCAAAAGGCTTTTGTCTGACATTCACCTTTGATGCCATTAAAAAATGTAAGTCTAGTCAGTGCAGTTTGAAATGCTAGCATTGTGCTACTTTGGAAGACGCTGTGGCGGAATAATAAGGCAAATTTTCAGTTTGATTTTTACACTTGCAAGCAGCATCATATGTTATATTGCAGCCTTTTTACATGTTTTAATGGAATGTCTCCCCTCATAACAGCTTTTGTTTCTGGTGGTCTGAACTTAAGAGCTTGTATCTGCAGCTGCTAAGTAAGCATTATTATTTTCAATGGGTCCTGTCCCCTTGATAGTTTAAATATTACAAGATGGGTTTTCTACACATAGGTTTCTCCAGTTGCACTATCAGGTTTAAAAACATTGGGATTAGCGGAGAGACTGAATGAATTCTTTGCTTTAGTCTTTACTGAGGAAGATGTAGGGATGTTACCCATGACTGAAGTGGTATTTAAAGGTGCGGAAGAATTGAAGGAAATATCGATACATCAGGAAGATGTATTACAACTATTAGATAAACTGAAGAGTAGCAAATCACCTGGGCCGGATGGTATACATCCAAGGGTGTTGAAAGAACTGAAATACGAGATTGCAGACCTGCTATTAGTAATCTGTGAACTATCATTAAAATCATCTCTAATACCTGAAGATTGGAGGATCGCCAATGTAACACCAATTTTTAAAAAAGGTTCCAGGGGTGATCCGGGAAACTACAGACCGGTGAGCCTGACATCAGTACCGGGAAAAATGGTAGAAACCACCATAAAGAATAAAATTACTCAGCATGTAGATAGTCATGACCTAATGGGAGACAGCCAACATGGCTTTAGACAAGGAAGATCTTGTCTTACTAATCTGTTATGTTTTTTTGAAGGAGTGAATAATCAGGTGGACAAAGGTGAGTCGGTTGATATTGTGTATCTGGACTTTCAGAAAGCCTTTGACAAGGTCCCTCATGAGAGACTTTTGGCAAAACTAAAGAGTCATGGGATAGGAGGCAGTGTACTATTGTGGATCAGGAACTGGTTTAAAAGATAGAAAGCAGAGGGTAGGGCTAAATGGCCAATTTTCCCAATGGAGAAAGGTGAATAGTGGTGTACCCCAGGGATCTGTGCTGGGTCCGCTGCTTTTTGACATTTTCATAAGTGACCTGGAAAGTGGAATAACGAGTGAGGTTATCAAATTTGCAGATGACACAAAACTATTTAAAGTTGTTAAAACCCAAGAGGATTGTGGAAAATTGCAAGAGGATCTTGATAAATTGGAAGACTGTGCATCAAAATGGCAGATGAAATTTAATGTGGACAAGTGCAAGGTTATGCACCTAGGGAAGAACAACCCAAACTATGGTTACACGATGCAAGGTTCCACATTAGGAACCACCACCCAGGAAAAAGATTTGTGGATACCATGTTAAAACCCTCGGCCCAGTGTGCAGCGGCGGCCAAGAGAGCAAATAGAATGCTAGGTATGATAAGGAAAGGAATGGAAAATAAAACCAAAGATATTATAATGCCTTTATATCGTTCCATGGTGAGATCGCACCTTGAATATTGTGTGCAATTCTGGTCGCCGTATCTTAAAAAGGATATAGCGATTTTAGAAAAGGTTCAGAGAAGAGCCACCAAAATGGTAAAGGGGATGGAAGGATACTCCTATGAAGAAAGGCTAAAAAGGTTAGGGCTCTTTAATCTGGAAAAGAGACGGCTGAGGGGAGATATGATAGAAGTCTATAAATTAATGAATGGATTGGAACGGGTAAACGTAGATCGACTGTTTACCTTATCAGAATATAGAAAGACTAGGGGACATGCAATGAAGCTACAGGGTAAACTATTTAAGACTAATAAAAGAAAATATTTTTTCACTCAACGTGTGATCAAACTCTGGAATTTGTTACCAGAGGATGTAGTAAAGGCTGTTAATGTAGCTGGGTTTAAAAAAGGTTTGGACAAGTTCCTGGAGGAAAGGTCCATAAACCATTATTAAGAAGGAACCCAGGATATCAATGCTTGAACCAATACAAGCATTGTGGAACCTGTGTCCCTCGGGGAAACTGCTAGGTACATATGACCTAGATTGGCCACTGTTGGAAACAGAATACTGGGCTTGATGGACCTTGGTCTGACCCAGTATGGCATATCTTATGTTCTTATCACATTTTACTGCCATGAGTTTTTTCTATGTCCCAATATACTCCTACACAGGTAACTTCAACAATATAAATACATCCAACACATAGTTCATCCAAGGGTTCTACATGGTGTCTTCCTCGTCCCTCTTGTTTGCACCCTTTGGTGATATATGTTTCTTTAATATGGTACTTATTTGACCATTTGTCTCAACATGGTTGCTCAGTGATGCTTGGTTATTATATAGCTTCCTGCATTTCATTGTCATTTTGTAACAATTTTGAATATATTTTAAGTTAACTTATTGTAGTTATGGATTTTTTTATTGTTTTGAACTTTTTAGCAAGATTTTATTGTTTGTTTTGTGATTTTTTTGTATATGTTTTTGGTTTGTTTTGAGGTATATTTCCCTTGAAGAAGGCATCAGCCGAAACGCGTTGGGGTTTTTAATAAAGACCATTTGACCTGGCATGCCTGTTTGTTGTTCTTGCACTTGCCTACGGGTGGTTTTGCTCTCCTTTGGACTCCCAGTACTGTTCAAGCGCATTAAAATAAATCCAGATATTCAATGCCAGATCACATCCGGCGATCAGCACGGAATATCGAGTTTGTCCCAATTGCTTTTTTGCAGTCTGGTCAACAGTGATATTCAGCCACTAACTGGATTGCAAAACCACCCAAAGTTAGGACAGCCTTTCACCTGTCCTAACTTAAACACTTCAGCTAATTGGTTAGCAGCTGAATTTTGCCGCTAACCAACTAAGCTCATGTGCCATCCCTGCTCCACCTCCAGAAGGCCCCATCACTAACTGTATAGTGATGTGACTTTAGATCCATGGGGGGGGGGGGGGGATATTCAGCAGCACCAAACAGCTTAATGCTGCTGAATATCCCAATGAGTGGAATTTATAAAGTTTTCAGGTCTGCAAATTGCATAAAACCCTTTGAATGTGTTTCCCAAAGCCTTTTAAATTTCACTGCAATTATCATGGCAGGTAGAAGCAGCTTTCTTGAATCATATGTGAGCATCCACATACTTGGTTCAAGAAGAAAAAAAGGAAGGAATGATGAAGCCTGAGTATCCTGGTATCCATTGGAGGGGGGGGGGACACAAATTGATTAACGTGGTTGGTAGGCTCACCAACCACATTAATTGCACTGATCAGGATATTCAGCATGGTTAGTGCCGCTGAATATCCACAGGTGCCACCGCTGCATGTCTCTCACAAGCAGATGAGCTTTGCCACCCATAATTGTGGCGAACCCTATGGGGCATGTTTATTTATTAAAGAACATGCATTTCAACCACAAAATTAGAGCAGAGGCCTATGCTAAGTTTAGGGGGCATGTACAGCCATCCCCTGCCATTAGCACCTTGTTAACACAAGGCACCTCATTAACTGGCACGCAAGTGTGCTTAATGCCACCCGCTGAGATGGTATTAAATGTACCCACAGTAACAACCACATTTGTGGTTAGTGTACACCCAAAACACCAATGCTGTGATGTGCTGACCACACCCATATTCTGCCTCCAACCTGCCTGATCCCTGCCCAATGGCGCAGTGACTGGTTGGCGTGGGATTCCTAGCACAGGCCCCACACCAGCTGTTAGCGCAGAGCACTTACCGCAAGCTAAACCCTGTGCTAACGGTTAGCTCATGTTAGTAAACATGCCCCTAGAACTGACTCTGGAGTTTTCTCCCACATAAGTGAATCATCAAGAGCATAATGATAAAAGTCTGAACGGGAAAGCAGGTGTGGAGGCTGATCAGTGAAATAGTAGATAAAGCCCATCTATTCTACCCAGTAAGGTGGTTAGGGTTGTAACTGTTGCTCTGCACAGATTATTTTAGAAGTGTAAAAGTGATTTCACTGCTGTTTTCAGCTGAGGTACCTAACGCTTGGTTTTCATCCTCTTGCTGTTAAGGGATAATCTGTGTTTCTTCTACGAGTTTTTTTAAAACTCTGGGTTTTTTCCAACCACCTGAACTAAGAGCGCATAGTAACATAGGGCCCATTTCTGTGCCACGAATATCGGGGATGGACGCTATTCGTGCCTTCCCCCGCCACATCTAACTTCCCCGCCGGTTGTGTGGGGAAGTTAGATGAGGGTGGCTCAGGGGCAGAGTCTGGGTGGTCACCATGTCGGCCCTGTACATACAGAGCTGGCGAAATGTCCAGAGAGGTTATTCCACCTCCAAGGAATAACTCCCCTGGACGTGTCTTTCTTGCAATGCCGGGGCACAGATTGGGCAGGGGGGCCAGAGGACATTCCCCGCAGCCCGACCGTGGCCATAGGAGGCCAGATCAGGGGTCGGGCTGCGGGGAATAAGCTTATTTCTCCGGCGGCCTGCATCGCAACTCTTCAATGGAGCCATGGTGCCATATCAACATGATGCCATGGAGCTGCGATTCCATCGAAGAGCCTTGAGTTAGCCGGGTACAGTCCTGTACATGCAGGCTGGACTGAATCGCAGTCCCAGCCTGCATGTATAGGACTGTTCGTGATTCTGATCCCGTGGAACTAGAATTGCCCTGGGGATCAGAATCGTGATCCCCTCTGCACGTCCAGTTCAGAACGGATATACAGAGGGGATTTTATTTTTTATTTATTTATTTTATTTAGCAAGCATTTGTAGCCCGCTCCTTCCAGCGATCAGAAGCGGGTAGGATTACTATTGTGAAACTGCCGAATCAAGGCAGGTACAAATTTTGTTTACATACAGATTGTCAGAAAAGCACATCATACAGAGTTAACACTTCTTAGCTATGGGGGAGTTCATTTACATATATACATAAATACATATATACAGGATAATCTTCTTGGACACAGTGGTCAGGGGCTGCTCCATCTGTGGGTTTAGTTCAGGTTGAAATGTGATTGGAAAATGTGCGTTTTGAGTTTCTTTCTGAAGTCTAGAAGGTCATTGCTAGCTCGTAGTTCTGGTGGGAGTTGGTTCCACAGTGTTGGCGCCGCATATGAGAAAGCCCTGTGGCTGGTGTTAGCTTTGGCAGATCTTATATCTGTTGGAGTGTGAAGGATGTTGGAATTGTGGGTTCTTCTGTTTCGGGTAGGAGGTTGCAATCTTACTAGGTTGTTGAGGAAGGAAGGTGCTAAGTTGTGGATGAGTTTGAAGGTGGTTGTTAGTATTTTGTATTTTGTGCGAGCTGTTATGGGTAGCCAGTGTAATTGAATTAGTACTGGTGTGATGTGGTCACTTAGATTTTTCTTCATTATGACCCTGGCAGCTACATTTTGTGCCATTTGTAATATGTTTAGGGGTTTTTTTAGGTAAACCTTGTAGGATGGCGTTGCAGTAGTCAAAATGTGGCATGATGAGTGCTTGGGCCACTGTTCTGAAGTCTTGGGGATCAATAATATTCCGAATGGGTTGGAGCACTCTAAGCTTGTGGAAAACTGCTCTGTTGGTCTTTCGGAGGTGTTTTTCCATCTTTAGGTCACAGTCAAATGTGACTCCTAGATACTTTATTTCTTTTTTTGTCTATGTCCAGGACGGAATAAGCCTGATAGTATATGATGGCAAATAAAGACCATTATGGTCCATCTAGTCTGTCCAGCAAGGTGGCAAGAATAGGTGCACATGCTGCTCCATGCAGGTCGCCCCCTCCCCATGCCTTGTTTAGGGGTGTACCCACTGCTCCGTACAGGTCACCCCTATTGGTTGAGATAGCAGAGACAGTTAAGGTTATTTTGATTTTATCCTGTTGCTATAAAGAGATCCACTGTGTCTCTCCCATGCCATTTTGAATTATGTCACTGTATTTGCCCCCACCACTTCCATTGGGAGTGCATTCCAAGCATTCACCATCCTTTCAGTGAAAAAATATTTCCTGATGTTGCCTTTCAATTTACCCCCTTACAGCTTCATGCTATGTCCTCTAGTTTTGCAGTTTCCCCGTCTTTGAAAAAGGTTTGTTTGTTCATTAATACTAAAAGTATTTAAAGGTCTGTATCATATCTCCCCTGTCCCTCCTCTCCTCTAGAGTATACATATTTAGGTCTTCAAGTCTCTTCTCATACGTCTTCTGGCGCAGGCACCAAATCATTTTGGTCGCCTTCCTCTGAACCGTTTACAGCCTTTTTATATCCTTTGTGAGATTCAATCAATGTGTGCCTTCGAGTCAGTCCTGACTCCTGGTGACCCAGAAGTTCCTGGGTTTTCTTGGCAGTGTCACCGGAAGTAGATTGCCAGGCCTTTCTTCCGAGGCAATGGAGGGTTAAGTGACTTGCCCAAGGCCACAAGGAGTGCTAGTGGGAATTGAACCCTGGTTGCTATAGTCTCCAAAACTGAACACAATATTCCAGTGGTATTAGTACCTCCTCCTTTCTGCTGATAATTCGTTTCTGTATGCAACCCAGCATCCTTCTGGCTTTGGCCACCGCCTTGTCACATTTGCCACCTTGAGATCCTCAGGAACAATCATTCCAAGGTCCTTTTCCTGGTTTGTGCACATCAACCTCTCGCACCCTACCACATACCATTTCCTTGGATTTCTGCATCCCAAGTGCATGACACTGAACATCTTCACATTAAATCTTAACTGCTAAGCATTAGACCATTCTTCCAGTTTTTGTAGATCTTTTCTCATGTTTTCCACTCCCTCAGGGGAGTCCACTCTGTTGCAAATTTTCATGTCATCTGCAAAAAGACAGACTTTTCCATTCAGTCCTTCAGCAATATCACTCACAAATACATTGAACAGTACCAGTCCCAGGACCGATCCCTGGGGCCCGTCACTAATCATCTTTCTTTCATCTGAGTGAATTCTGTTTACCATTACCTTCTGTCGTCTGTCAGTCAACCAATTTCTGATTCAGTTCACCAGCATGGGACCCATCCCAGGCTGTTCAGTTTATTGATAAGCTTCCTATGAGGAACAGTATCAAAGGCTTTGCTGAAATCTAGGTAAATCACACTTCCATTGCATGCCCTTAATCTAGTTCTTTGGTCACCCAGTCAAAGAACTCAATCAGATTTGTTTGGCATGATTGTCCTTTGGTAAAACCCTGTTGCCTCGGATCATGCAACCTATTAGTTTTGAGAAAGCCCACTATTCTCTCTTTCAGGAGCGCCTCCATTACATTTCCCATCACCGAGATAAGGCTTACTGGCCTGTAGTTTGTCACTTCTTCCCTATTACTATTTTTGTGAAGAGATAACACATCAGCCCTTCTCCAATCCTGTGGCACTTCTCCCATCTCCAAGGATCTATTAAAAACATCTTTTAAAGGCCATGCCAGAACTTCTCATAGCTCTTTCAGTATCCTTGGATGTATCCCATCCGGTCCAATGGCCTTGTTCGCTTTAAGTTTTTCAAGTTGTTCAAACACATCATCTTCTGTGAATGGTGTGGTATCTACACCATTCCCATTTGTATATTTGTCAATCACAGATGGTCCTTCTCCAGGATTTCTTTAGTAAAAACTGAAGTATTTGTTTAGCATTTTTACTTTTTAAATGTCACTTTCCACGAATCTGTTCTCGCCAGTTTTGAGTCTTGCAATCCCACCTCTGATCTTCCTCTTCTCCCGAATATACCTGAAAAACGTTTTGTCATCACGCTTTAGATCTTTAGCCATTTTTTCTTCTGCCTTTGATTTTGCTATCCTTATTTTAATTTTTGTCTCCTTTATCTTCATCCTGTATTCTTTTCTGTGTTCCTGTGCTTGCGAACTTCTGAATTTTGTGAAAGCTGTGGTTTTTGCCTTTATTTGTGCAGCCATTTCTTTGGAGAATAAAATAGGTATCCTTTTCCTCTTGTTGTTATTTACATTCCTTACATATCTATCTGTTGCCTCTTTTATTGTCTCCTTTAGTTTAGCCTACTGTAATTCCAGTTCCCTTACTTCCTCCCACCCTGCCAAATCCTCCTTCAGGCACTTGGCCATTTTACTGAAGTTAGCATTTTTGAAGTCTAGGACTTTCAGCTTGCTGTGATTGGATTCTGCTTTGGCTTTTATCTCAAACCACACCGTGTTTGTGCTGATTGCTGCTGCTCACATGGACACTCACCCACCCAGACATTTGACACACTATCTCCATTGATGAGTACTAAATCCAGGATTGCCCTTTCCTTGGTTGGTTCCATCACCATTTATCTAAGCAATGCATCTTGGAAGACATCCACAATTTTTTTTACTTCTTTCCAGATTTGCAGAAGGAATACTCCAATCCACATCAGGTAGATTAAAATCATTCAATATGATCACTTCCCCCTTCATGGCTACCTTTGAAATATCAATAATCAAGTCTATCAATTTCTTTGGTTTGAGTTGGAGGCCTGTAGACTACACCAGTATGGATGATAGTGCCATCTCCTCTTTCCAACACAATCTACAGCACTTCTTTTTCCCCCCATGTGCCCTGCATTTCAGCAGCTTTAATATTGCTTTTGACATATAGGGCTACTCCTCCTCCTTTTCTATCCTCTCTATCTCTTCTAAATAGATTATAGCCAGCTATGGCTATATCCCATTCATGCAACTCGTTAAACCATGTTTCTGTAATGGCCACAATGTCCAAGTCAATTTCCACCATTAGAGCTTCCAGGTCAGAAACTTTGTTGGCTAGGCTTCGAGCATTTGTGCTTATTGCTTTCCAGCATTTGTTGACGGGCTTGCCTGTATTTTGCATGGATTTGGTTATACATGCCTCTTCCCACTTGCCATAGATGTGTGAGTTAATAGTGTGGCCGTTTCCAATGTTATTATGTTTTTGCTGGGCGTGATGTCCTGACCTTGTTCTTCTCCATCCGTCACCCCCTTTCCCTAGTTTAAATGCCTGTCCACATAATGCCAGAAGTTTTCACTTAAGATCCTTTTCCCTGTGACAGAGAGATGTAGTCCATCAAACACAGCTGCCTATATATCTAAATCCTTCTTGTTTGCACCAGGTTTGAAGCCATGTATTAAAGTTGATTATGCGATGTAGCCTTTCTGTCCCCTTACCAAGAACAGGTAGAACTTCTGAGAATGCTATAGTGTAACAATGAGTCTGAGTGTCTCTCCCAGAATCTGGAAGTCCAGATGCACTCCAGGCATCCACCACCCTTCCATGGAAATATTACTACTACTACTACTTATTTGTATAGTGTAACAAGGAGTACACAGTGCTGTTCAGAGACATATAAGAGACAGTCCCTGCTCATAAGAGCTACAGTCTAGTCAAGACAGACAACACAACAAGTGGGGACTAGGATGTACTAGGATTTATCTAGAGAAATGGGATATATCCAGGGAAATATTTCCTGATGTTGCTCCCATGTCTACCTCCTTGCAGCTTCATAATCTGTTCCCTAGTTCTACAGCTTTCTTTCCTTTAGAGTTTTTTTCTTGTACATTAAAAACTTCAGCTATTTAAATGTTTGTGTCAACTCTCCCTTGTCCTTCCTCTTCACTAGGCATACATAGGTAAGTGCTCAAGTCTCTTCTTCTCTGTTTTGGTGCAGACTCCTTGTCATTTTGGTTGCTCTTCTATGGAAAGACTCTGGCCTCTTTATACATATTTACTGAGATACAGCTTTTAAAACTGATTACAGTACAGTACAGGCTGAACTGGGGAATTATCACCTCTTCTTTTCTGCTGGTTATGCCTTTCCATACATAAACCAATATCTCCCTGACTTTGGCCACCAACTTATCACACTATTTTGCTACTCCGACAGGCAGCTGAAATTTATAGTTCAAAATGTACTAGAAAGCAAGATCTTTAAGTCCATTACTGTCACCTTTAAATTATCTATCATTTTAACTTCAGAAGTCTTATGTTCATGGATTGTTTTGCATTGAGCCAGTCAGGTTTTCACAATATCTACAACAAATATACATACAAATCTATCTTGTGCATATTTGTTATGGATATCCTGAAAACTTGACTGGAAAGATCTCAAGGACAGGAGTTCTCGTTTTAAAGTTTTCTTTTTCACATTATTTTGTAGTGAAAAATATTCAGGATACAGACTTAGACTGCAAGTGCTCCAGGGGCAAGGATATACCTACTGTACCTGTTTACAGCTTGCCTTGAACTACTACAGGAAAGATGTGAACTAAATATTAATAAATAAATAAATAATATATTTAAGGAAGAGCATGAATAGGATCATTTCCCATGTGGGTAACTGTGGGGTCCTGTGATGTGAGATGGCACAGTTTGTGTGATACTGTGGGACTTGTGCCATTATTATTTTTCTAAGTTTTGGTCAGGAGCTTGTTTTGTTAGAGTTACAATATTATTTTATTAAGTGGTTGCTGGAAGGTCAGCAATGTAAGACTTTTGAAATTAAAATGATCAGTTACGTTTCGGCTAACACTACTACTACTTGTATAGCATTACAAGGTATACACAACACTATACAGAGACATGTAAGAGATGGTCCTTGCTCATCAGAGCTTATAATATAGTCAAGACCATCATTTATGAGCCATACAGTTTGTCATCTTCTGATCACCCACCCATACCCCTTCCCCACCCTCTCTCTTCAGGCTATCATTGGAATGCGTTTATGATTCATTTATATAAATTTCAGTATTGCCCTCTTTTGCTCATTTTGTTATGACTGGAGGGAAGGTGTGTTTGTTCCCGAAAGATAGTCAAATGTATTAAGTGAGTCCAATAAAAAGGTATCACTCTGTATTACTATTTATTATCCTTTATTTCTGTGCATTTCAATGGATTAAGAAGGCAATCCTACTACTTTTATCCAAGAGCAGAGAAGACACTACTCATGTTCCTTCTTGAATCTTGCTGACGTTCTGACATATAAGTCATAGATGTAGGGAAGAAGAAACAAGTTTGCTCTCCTTACGTCTTGTTAACTTTCCAGGAAAGGTAAGAATTCCATACAATAGCAACACATTGGACAACTGCCAACCTGAGGAGGGGAAAAGGAAAAGCAATGGTTGCAGTGAGGAACCATGAACAGTCACAAGAAGAACAGAAACCGTAAGGGAGAAGATAAAACAGCCTACACTGTTTATACCCTCTCACCAAGGACTGTAATGGTTAAAAAAAGTGAAGGTAATCTTTCATCTTTCTGTCTCCCAGTCTCTTGGCCTCCCTCTCTCTGCAATGTCTTGCCCCATCTCAATCATATTTTAATTTTTCTTTCTTTCTTTCTCCATGAATTGTAAATTTTCTTCTGCAATCTTCCACTCCAGCTCTCTTTCACCTTATAACAATCATGACTGGGATGTAATTATACCGGGCTATGCTTTATTCAGGAAGGGCAGGGTAGGAAAAAGAAGAGAAGGAGTGGCACTATATTAAAAAATAATATTAAAACTATAGAATTACAGGGCTTAAAAAGGAGCGAGGAGGCACTGTGGGTTAAAATAGAAAGAGGGAACAGGAAATCCATTTTCATTGGTGTGATATACAGATCTCCTTCACAGGGAGAAGTAGACAGAGATTTAATTGAAGACATTTGCAGTATTGCCATGAAAGGAGAAATGCTACTGATAGGCGATTTCAATATGCCAGATGTTGACTGGCACATCCCTGCTGCAGTGTCATCTAGAAGTAAGGAGATCCTAGATTCTCTACAGGGACAACTATTCCAGCAACTGGTAACAGAACCCACACGTTAAGGGGCCATACTGGCCCTGGTGCTCACCAATGGGGAAAGTGCTTCTATTAGAGTGGGAGATCATCTCGCATCCATTGATCACCAGACGGTGTGGAACAGTATTAGGACTAGGACTGATAAAAGTCCATTCAAAAGCGAGGGCCTTAGAAAATAGGAAAACTAACTTTGCCCACATGGGACAATACCTCAAGAAGTCATTAACGGGATGGGAATAGCTAGGGGGATGTAGAAAAGCAATGGCAAAACTGAAAGGGGATATTTTAAGGGCAACACACCTTTTTGTTAGAAAAGTAAATAAATGTAAAAGGAAAAAGAGGCCGTTATGGTTCTCAAAAGAAGTAGCTGAGAAGGTGAAGATAAACAGAATGACCTTCATAAAATACAAGAGATTACAGAAAGAGGAAGACACACATCAATATTTGGAAAAACAGAGAATCTAGGAAGTAGTCAGAAAAGCAAAGATACAAAAAGAAGAAGAAATAGCCAATGCAATAAAATGGGAGGATAAGACATTTTTCAGATATGTTAGCGAGAGAAGGAAGGGCAAAAGTGGTATTGTCAGACTCAAGGGTGAAGGGGAGGAATATGTAGAAGCTGATGAGGATAAAGCAGAATTGCTTAACAAATATTTCTGTTCTGTGTTCACAGATGAAGGGGCTGGAGCAAAACCTGGCCTTTGTGTGCAATCTTGAACAATTTTCATAAGATTGTGTTCATGAGGAATTAGCTAAAACTAGAAGTAGGCATAGCAATGGGGCTGGATGGGATACATCCCAGAGTATTGAAGGAACTTGGGGAAGTTCTAGCAGCTCCACTGTCTGTCCTTTTCATTGCTTCTTTAGAGTTGGAAGTGGTCCCAGAGGACTGGAGAAAGGTACCTATTGTCCCTTTACATAAAAGCGGAAGTAAGGATGAGGTTGAAAACTACAGGCTGGTTAGTCTGACCTCTCTGGTGAGTAACTTAATGGAAAGTGCTAAAACAGGGGATAATGAGCTTTCTGGAGTCTAATGGATTGCAGGATTTGAGGCAGCATGGGTTCACCAAAGGTAGGTCTTGGCAGACAAATCTGATTGATTTCTTTGATTGGGTGACCAGAAAGTTGGACCGAGGGAGAACCCTACATGTGGTGTACCTAGATTTCAGTAAAGCCTTTGACACTGTTCCGCCCAGGTAACTTATAAATAAATTGAGCACCCTTAGGATGGACTCTAAAGTGACTGACTAGGTTAGAAATTGCTTGAGTGGGTACAGGTAAATGGAGCTCACTCTGAGGAGAAGGATATTAACAGTGGTGTGCTGCAGGGATCTGTTCTTGGTCCGATTTATTTTTTTTTATTTTTAACATTTTTGGTAGCGATATTGTGGAAGGGCTGTTGGCTAAGGTGTGGCTCTTTGTTGATGATACCAAAATCTGCAATAGAGAAGACACCCAGGAAGGAGTAACATAGTAAATGACGGCAGATAAAGACCAGCATAGTCCATCCAGTCTGCTCAGCAATATGGCAAGAGTAGGTGCACCTGTCGCTCTGTGCAGGCCACCCCTCCCCATGTCTTTGTTTAGGGGTGAACCCACCACTCCATGTAGGACACCCCTATTTGTTGAGAAGTTAGATGGTTCAGTTTATTTTCTTTTTATCCTGTTGCTGTAAAGGGATCCGCTGTGCTTATCCCATGCTGTTTTGAATTCCGTCACCGTGTTTGCCCCCACCACTTCCATCGGGAGACCATTCCAAGCATCCACCACCCTTTCAGTGAAAAAATATTTCCTGAAATTTCTTTTCAATTTTCCACCTTGCAGCTTCATGTTATGCCCTCTAGTTTTACAGCTTCCCCGTCTTTGGAAGAGGTTTGTTTGTTCATCGTCCCTCTTTAAGTATTTAAAGGTCTGAATCATATCTCCCCTATCCCTCCTCTACTCCAAAAAGTGTATATATTTAGGTCTTCAAGTCTCTTCTCATAAGGTTTCTTATGCAGGCTCCAAATCATTTTGGTCGCCTTCCTCTGAACAGTTTCCAGTCTTTTTACATCTTTTGCAAGATATGGTCTCCAAAACTGAACACAGTATTCCAAGTGAGGCCTCACCAGCGACCTGTACAGTGGCATAAGTACCTCTTCCTTTCTGCTGGTAATCCCTCTTTGTATGCAGCCCAACATACTCCTGGCTTTTGCCACTGCCTTGTCGCACTGTTTTGCCACCTTGAGATCATCAGAGATAATCACACCAAGGTCTTTCTCCTGAACCATGCAGACCAACCTTTCGCCACCTATCGCGAACATTTCCCTTAGATTTCTGCTACCTAAGTGCATGACACTGCACTTTTTCACATTAAATCGTAATTGCCAAGCATTAGACCATTCTTCAAGCTTTTGTAGATCTTTCCTCATGTTATCCACTCCCTCGGGGGAGTCCACTCTGTTGCAAATTTTTGTGTCATCTGCAAAAAGACAGACTTTTCCATTCAGTCCTTCAGCAATATCACTCACAAATACATTGAACAGTGCCGGGCCCAGGACCGAACCTTGGGGCACCCCGCTAATCACCTTCCTTTCATCCAAGTGAGCTCCATGTACCATCACCTTCTGTCGTCTGTCAGTCAACCAATTTCTAATCCAGTTTACCATCTTGGGACCCATCCCCAAGCTACTGAGTTTATTGACAAGCCTCTTATGAGGAACAGTATCAAAGGCTTTGCTGAAATCCAGGTAGATGACATCCATTGCATGCCCCTGATCTAGTTCCTTGGTCACCCAGTCAAAGAACTCAATCAGATTTGTTTGGCAAGACCGTCCTTTAGTAAAACCATGTTGCCTCGGATCTTGCAACCTGCTGGTTTTGAGAAAGTTCACTATTTGCTCTTTCAGGAGCGCCTCCATTACATTTCCCGCCACCAAGGAAAGGCTGATGGGTTTGTAGTTTGACACTTCTTCCCTGTCACTACTTTTGTGTAGAGATACAACATCAGCCATTCTCCAGTCCTGAGGAACCTCTCCTGTTTCCAAGGATCTGTTGAATACATCCTTTAATGTCCCTGCAAGAACCTCTCTGAGCTCTTTCAGTATCCTGGGATGTATCCCATCCAGTCCCATGGCTTTGTCCACTTTCAGTTTAGCAAGTTGTTCCAACACCTCATCTTCTGTGAATGGTGTGGTATCTACTTCATTCCCATTTTTAGATTTGGGAGTCACAGCTGGTCCATCTCCAGGATTTTCTTTAGTAAAAACAGAGCAGAAATATTTGTTTAGCAATTTCGATTTTTCTATGTCACTTTCCACGAGTCCTTTCCCAGCACTTCTGAGTCCTGCAATTCCAACTCTGATCTTCTTCCTTTCCCAAATATACCTGAAGAAAGTTTTGTCGCCACCCTTAACATCTTTAGCCATCTTTTCCTCTGCCTTTGATTTTGCTATCCTTATTTCTCTTTTTGACTCTTTGAATTTGATCCTATATTCATATCTGTGTTTTTCTGTTTGCAAGCTTTTGAATTTTGCGAAAGCTGTGTTTTTTGCCTTTATTTGAGCAGCCACTTCTTTGGAAAACCAAATGGGTTTCCTTCTCCTCTTGTTTTTATTTACTTTTCTTACATATTTATCTGTTGCCCCTTTTATTGCCACCTTTAGTTTAGCCCATTGCAATTCCGCTTTCCTTATCTCCTTCCACCCCATCATCTCCTCCTTTAAGTACTCGGCCATTTTATTGAAGTAGTGTTTTTGAAGTTTTGGACTTTGAGCTTGCTATGATTGGCCTGTACCATGGCTTTTATCTCAAACCACACCGTGTGATGGTTGCTGTTCCTCACAGGGGCACTCACACAGACATTCGACACGCTATCACCGTTGGTGAGCACTACATCCATCGTTGAGCTTTCCCTGGTTGGTTCCATCACCATTTGTCTAAGACTCTAAGTAATGCATCTTGGAGAGCATCCACAATTTTTTGGCTTCTTTTGAGATGTGCAGAAGGAGTAATCCAATCCACATCAGGTAGATTAAAGTCACCCAATATGATCGCATCATAAATTTCCCTGGGCTGATGGGGTGAGGGGGGTTAGGACTGGTAATGGGCTATGGGGGGAGGCTAAGATTGGAAATGGGCTGATGGGGGGGTTAGGCCTAGTAATGGGCTATGGGGGGCTAAGATTGAAAATAGGGTGATGGGGGATTAGGACTGGTAATGGGCTATGGGGGGGCAAGACTGAAAATGGGGTGATAAGGGATTAGGACTGGTAATGGGCTATGGGGGGGCTAGACTGGTAATGGGCTATAGGGGGGGCTAGGACTGGAAATGGCTTGGGGGGGTTGCTAGGACTGGAAATGGGCTGAGTGGAAGGGGAGGCTTGAACTGCAAATAGCTGATGGGGAGGGGGGCTTGGAATGGAAATGGGCTGTGAGGGCAGGGAGCTAGGACTGAAAATAGGCTGAGTGGGGGGGGAGCTAGGACAGGAAATGGGCTGATGGAGGGGCTAGGATAGGACTGGAAATGGGCTGTTGGGGGGTGCTAGGATTGGAAATGGGCTGTGGTAGGGGCTTGGATTGGACTCATGGAGGGGCTAGAACTGGAAGTAGGCTCATGGGGGGCTTGGATTGGAAATGGGCTGAGTGGAGGGGAGCTAGGATTTGACATGGGCTGATGGTGGGGCAAGGAAAGAAATGGGCTTATGGGGGACTGGGATTGGAAATGAGCTGATCGAGGGACTCAGATAGGACTGGAAATGGATAGGGGAGCTAGGACTGGAAATGGGCTGATGGTGGGGCTAGGATAGGATTGGAAATGGGCTGATGGGAGGCTAGAACTGGAGATGGGCTGATGCGGGAACTAGAAGGGAGCAGATGTTGGGTGGGGCTGGAACTACAAGGGAGCTGATGTTGGGGGAGGATTAGAATGGGATGGGGATGGGGCTGGGAAAGTGAAATGGAGAGGGGAAAATATTTTGTGTAGGAGGGAAGACAAATCTACAATTGGCTGGGTATTGGGAGAGTAAGTGGGGATTGAGAATGGAGGGGTAAAATTTGAGTGGATGAAAAAGGAATGAGGAAAGAGCAAAAGGAGAAAGATTAGTATGTTAAAGCAGATGTAGAGAGAGAATGGAAAAAAACTAGAAGAAAAGACATGGACAGCAGACAATGGAGAGTTAGCAGAAGACACGAAGAAACCAGAAGAAAGTGGCTGGAGCAATTGCAATTGAAAAAGAAATGCACAAAGGGTAGAAAAATATCTCTTTATTTTGAATTTATTAACTGGAATATGTCAGCTCTGGGAAATGTACATCATTAACGTCTGTGCTTTGTTTAGTACAAGAGGAAATTAATTTATAGTTTTATTTCTACAGTATTGTTGTACATTCCAAGTTTGGCTTTTGGGGTTCCTAGTTTAATTGTTGTCTTCCTGTTTCTAAATTGTGATTCCATGTTTGGTGATGGTCAATGTTCTGCATGTGTAACTTAGCTGAGGTATTCTGTTTATGTAATTCCTATCTGACATTGCCACTTGTTCTCTTTCCCCAGTAGGTCATGTATTGTTATTCTCTGAAATGTATTGGTTTAATATTTGAGGTGTTGTCTTTTGATAGGTAGAGTATGGTGCTTTGTGAGTCCTGTTAGTGCTGTTACAATACGGTGGGTTTGCTATGGGTTCTAAATGGGCAGTGTTTGCAGTAGTTTCTAATGTGCCTGGCGGTTGGCACTGGATTATAGTAATGTAGAAATCGTTTAGTCTTTCTTTATCCATACACTCATTAAGAGGCATGCTTACTAAAAATTAGTGTATGGTAACATTATGCAAATATTTATGCAATGAGGCCCCACACCAAGTCTCCGCACATAGCCCCGCACCCCCCTTGGGCCGCCCCTGGTTATGATGTGTTTTCACAAGCAGTGTAAGGCATGGATTGTTTCAAGCTGTATGTGATGTTGAATGGGCTGGTTGCTGGTTCCATGTTTTATGTGATTGCTTTTAATTTGTAAACCATCTTGTACCACAGAAGAGATGGTATATAAAACCGAATGATTAAGTAATTAATTTTCTCCCGCTCTCTCTTTACCTTTAGTCTATTCCTCACTCATGCATTAACTTCTCAACCTTTTCTAATTCACACTACGCAGTCCATTTTCTCATCCATTCTCACTCCCTTTTATCTTTTTTTTCTATCAACTATTACCCACTCTCTGCTCCCCGACTTTTCTTTCTGTGATCTTCCTCTGTTCCCTCAGTTTTATTGATTTTGTTATTCACTTGACTATTAAAACCATTAGAAATACAAGGAAATCATTGAAATGTACCTATAATTTAATGGTATAAAGTAAAAATTGGCAATCTGCACGGCTGGCCAGATCTGAAATAAAGAAAGATAGAAAAAATATGACATCTTTGCAAATAGCAGGAAAAAAGTTCTAAACTAAAAATGATATAATTCCTGAAAAATATGCCCACCATTCTCTATATAAGCAAGCATTGAATAATTTATGTAAATTTATCTATATAATTTATGTAAAGAAAACAAAATATGTCTTGGATGCCTTTTACCAAATTAATACACATCTGCATTTTTATGTCAGTTTCACATTTCTCCAAAGGATAGTTCATCAAATTCTCCAGTTCTTCAGAAAGAATACATTGGAGTTGATATTCAAAACAATTTAGGAAGTTAACTTCAGCAATAAGTGAATAGTTTGGTTTGAAAATTAAAAGTTACTTGGATAAAGGTTGGAGGGCATGAAGGTGTCCTGGGGACCTTCTTAAAGTAACTAGATTGTGCTATCCAATTAACCTGAATTACACATATAGCTGTCAAAATTAACCAAATAATTTATCTGGTTGCGTTTAGGACTGTATATTCAGCAGTCCAACCTAATCATAGGTCGGCTGAAAATCTGATTGAAATAAAGCAAATAAGTGATCAGTTGTAAGAAATCTGTTTAAAGTTAACCTGAATATTGGCCCCATTTTACACAGTTTGTTTGGTTTTATAGTCGCTTAGGCAATATCAGACAGGAGACACTAGACATGGCTGAACTGTTATAGGAACAATCACCATTCCTGAGCAGCATGACATGCCATGGCACGTCTCTTCAATAATTCTGCCAGAGACCCTGAAGTGCCATGTCAAGGCCTAACTCAAGATGCTTGGAACAGCTGATGGTCACTAGTGTAGCTATAAGAGAGCATGAAAGGTTAAAGAGACAGATGGAGGGTGGGACCTTTTGTCTCTTCTTGGTCATTTCTGGAATCCTCTTCTAGTCTCTTTATAGCCTTTGACACCTAAGGTGAAATTAGACTTACCTGCTAATTGTAGTTCCTTTAGTAACTCCAGTCTAGTCCCGAACTTCTGGGTTCATGTACGTCCTCCCGCAGCTTGGAGACTGAGCATGTCACATTTCTGATGACACCAGTATAAGTAGTCCAGAGTCCACCTCTATGATCCAGCAATCTATTGACAAAGCAGACTCACCAGAGCAATAAACAATCAGAACTTAAATATTAACATTAAACTTAACACTGAACTGAGATTAACTTCAGCATATAAATATATATATATGCTGAAGTTAATCTCAGTTCAGTGTTAAGTTTAATGTTAATATTTAAGTGTATATATATATATACACACACACACACTTTTTTTTTTTACATACTGGACCGCACATAAGCCTGAGTATCTGACAGGTGTGCTCCGTTTTCTCCGCACTTCTCTTTGAGACCCTTTCTCCTACACCTTTCTCCCCTCCCCCCCCCCCTAGAAACAAAGGGCTGTGATCCTGCGCTCCTGACTTACTCTACCACTGCCCACTGAACAATGCAGTTTGCACCTACCTCCATACCTGACTCTTCGGGCTACATTCCGGAAGGCAAATAAGGGAGGGATGAGGGACTAGACTGGAGTTACTAAAGGAACTACAATTAGCAGGTAAGTCTAATTTCACCTTCCTTAGCGTCCCTCCAGTCTAGTCCCGAACTTCTGGGTATGTAACAGAGCAGGAATACTTCAACGGGAGGGGCCTGCCAAACCAGCCTGAAGAACTGCTGATCCAAACCTAGAATCCCCTTCCGCCTGCACATCAATCCTGTAATGCTTGACAAAGGTATGCAACGATGCCCACGTCACAGCCCTACAAATGTCCACTGCTGGAACCAAACTGCATTCCACCCAAGACGCTGCCTAAGCCCTCGTAGAATGAGCTTTCAAACCTGACGGCACCACTCTACCCTTCAGCATATATGCAGATGCAATTGCCTCCTTAATCCACCTGACACTATAAAAAGTTTTTCCGTTCTCTGTTAGCTCCGATCACCAAAGTATCAAAAATAGAACAAATAAATATGTATAAATATATTCAAATTTCTTAATGAGGTCTCAGTATTATAGTGGCTAGGTCTCGCAGACAAGCGCCTTAACGAGACCCGATGCCTATTCACATCAACGACCTCGAAATTACATGCAACAGTTCCTGTTTATCAGCGAAATAATCTATATAAAAAAGATTTCTTCTGAAGTCTCAACTTGCAATTAAGCTCCAAAAAAACCAAATAGATCTTTATGGCCTGTATGAATCGCTTTTCACGCTGATCAGGATCCTGTTGTATCTTATCGTATCGTGTATACGGATCCCATCTTATCCTATCGTGTATATATATATATATATATATATATATATATATATATATATATATATATCGTGAAAAGCGATTCACACACCCCGGAATTAGCCACCACTGCAGAGACAGCCTCGCCTCCGGCGGACAGACCAGTCGCTGCGACAACTGATCGGACTGATGCGACCACCTTCGAAGCAGAGCTCTCGGCAATGGCCTCATGTGAGCCCTGGCCCATTGAACCACTTCTATCATAGCCGCCATTGTGCCTAAGAGCTGCAGATACTGCCACGCGGAGGGCACTCTCCTCCGCAGGAAATGTCGGATCAACTTTCTTAACTTCCTGATTCTGAGCTGCGGCAGAAACACCCTGCCTCGGCTCGTGTCGAATCAGGCTCCCAAATACTCCAACTCCTGTGACGACACCAGTTTGCTCTTTGCCACATTTACCACCCATCCTAGGGACTGCAGGAAATGCACCACTTTGCTTGTCACCACTTCGCTCTCTTCCTTCGACTTTGCCCGAATCAACAAATCATCCAGATAAGGGTGCACCAACACTCCCTCCTTGCGCAACGCCGCTGCCACCACCACCATGACCTTGGTGAATGTCCTCGGAGCAGTTGCCAATCCAAACGGCATTGCTTGAAACTGAAAATGGCCCATGGGCACCGCAAATCGGAGAAAGCGTTGATGTTCCTCCCTGATCGGAATGTGCAGATAGGCCTTTGAAAGATCTAAAGACGTAAGATACTCTCCCTGCCTCACTGCTACTATGACCAACCTCAGCGTTTCCATGCGAAAATGAGACACCCTGAGACATCTGTTGACCCGCTTGAGATCCAGAATAGGCCTTAAGGTCCCCTCTTTCTTTGGGACCACAAAATATATGGAGTACCGACCGTACCCGCATTGGTCCACAGGCACTGGTACCACCGCCTTTAGGGCTAACAAACCATCTAAGGTTTCTTGAATCGCTTCCCTCTTTGCTTTTGTGCCGCATGGGGACTGAACAAAGGCATCGCACACTGGACGTTGGAATTCTAGTGCATACCCTTTTTGCACCACCTCCAACACCCACTGATCCGCCGTAACTTGGGCCCAGACAGGAAAGAAGTCCCTCAAATGCCCCCCACCGGAACTATTCCTGCCTGGGCCCCCCTCACTTCATTGTGATTTCTTAACGGTCGGAGAGGAAGCAGCCCCAAAGCCTCTGCCCGCTCCCCGAAACCCGCAAAACCCTGTAGACCTGTACTGGGAACATCCCCTTTGAAATTGACCAAACCTTGATTGTCGAAAACGCCTAAACTCCCTCTGCTGACTCTTAGAGGGCTGCATAGCACGACCCTGCTTCTGCTTGTCCTCCGGCAACCTGCCCCCCTTTGACTCACCTAACTCCTTTACTAACTTCTCTAACTCTTCTCCAAAGAGGAGCTTTCCTTTAAAAGGTAGCTTACCCAGCCTTGCCTTTGAAGCCGCAGCCAAAGATACCTCCTTGCCGCTACCACTGACGCCATACTCTTCAAGAGACCCCGAATCAGATCATACTGACTATCCGCCAGATATGCAGTTCCAGATTCTATTCGAGCCGCCTCTTCAGCCGCCTCATCGACTTGCAACCCTTTCATCCTTTGAGACCACCTGAGGCATGCCCTTGCCACCCATGCTCCACAAATCGAAGCCTGAATGGACAGAGCATTCACTTCAAACACCTGTCTAAGCAAGGAATCTAGTCTCCTGTCTTGCGCATCTTTAAGAGCCGCACTTCAGTCTACCAGGATCATCGTCTTTTTAGTTACTGCCGAGATGGCTGCATCCACCTTGGGCGATCTAAAAATCTCCTTATCCGGCTCCCCTATCGGATACAGATGGCCCATCAGTCTGGCCCCCTTAATGCTCGCCTCTGGCGTATCCCATTCCTCTTGAATCATTTCCTTGAAAACCCTATGAACTGGAAACGCCCGCTGAGACTTACGGATAGCCTGCAATAAGGGATCCTCCAAGGAACTATCCTCCGCTGAACCGGCCATCGGCATATTCAAAGCTTTCAGCGTCTCCGTAATAAGTGCCCGAAAGCTCCTCTCTTCTGAACACACGGACTACTCTAGCCTGGTCCTCTGGTTCAATGATCTCACCTTCTTCCAACTCCATTTCCATATCAGAGTCCTCCAAAACCTCTGACATCTCTTCTCCCAGCAAATCCTGCTTGGCATCCGCCGCCCGCAGTCTTGCCTTCTTAACTGGGACCATACCCCCTGCTACGCTTACTGGAGTCCCCGGCCGCTTGGCATAGCTCACTCCGTGCTCAGAGCTCCCAGCCCCGGAACTCCCTAGCGCCTGCTGAAGCAGGGACAAAAACTGCTGGGAAAATATGGCCCCCAATCCCCCCTGCACTGTAGACTGGGGCAAGGAAACTCCTGGAGCCAAAGAAGGCCCTGGCACCGGCTCCTGAACCACCTCCGGAGAGGAACGGAGATCCGCAGCTTCCGCAGACTCCTTCCCGCTCTTCCCCTCACCTTGTTCAGGCATCTCCGCCAGCGACGCCTCGTGTGCACACCCTTTGCACACTCCCGCTTCTGAGATGGAACCTCTACGCACCCCACACAGGAGGCACCTAGGCCTAGCTGGCATATGGCTCAGAGACAACCTCAGTCCCCTGAAACCCTGAATTGTAACGCACTTATACAATTTTTTTTTTTTTTATGAGACCGAAGCAATAGCCCCTCAATCACCAGCAACTACCTATAAACTACATCAAAGGCCTATCATGCACTTCCTCCGATGCCTAGGACCGCTAAAAGTCCCCTCTTCACTTTCCCACGCAAACGCCACGTGGCTCCGAACGGCCCTCCGGGTTCCAAAAAACCGCCGCTCCCGACTGGTAATCTCTGCCGCGCCTTAAAAATCCAAAACTCTTACCTCCGCTCCAAACGAGGCCTCTTTCTCGCTGCCCTACTCACAGCCGTGCTCGAACTGACCATGCCAGTCCCTCCACACTTCTCAGCGAGCACCGAAGCACCTGCTTCCTCAGCCGCGCCGCTCAGCTCCCTCTTTCTCTGAGCGTGGGCGGGTCGCCGCACTCCCCCGGCTCATGCACCTCTTCGCGGGATCACAGCCGGAGTCCCCACTCAACTCCCACACTCAACCCCGCTATTGCACCATGCTGCAGAGAGGGGGTAGAAGGGGGGGCAGCCTCCTGTCAGCCTCAGAGTCCTTCCAAGCCAAATTTGCCGAATTAAAGGGCCAGTCACCCTTCCTCTTCTTCTTTTTTTTTTTTTTCAATAAAACTATATCCTAACTGACTGCTTGCTCCAGTGAGTCCCGAGCCTCTGGACTCACATCTCCTTCTGCTGCTTGGAGACTGAAAACTGGATCATGGAGGCGGGCTCTGGACTACTTATACTGGTGTCATCAGAAATGTGACATGCTCAGTCTCCAAGCTGCGAGAGGACGTACACGAACCCAGAAGTTCGGACTAGACTGGAGGGACGCTAAGGAACACAGCATTTAACTATAAAGCGTAAATTGAAATTCAACCCCTGGAAAATTCCTACATCTGCTTACAACAGTGAAAGAAAGTAAATGGCCTCCCACTTTAGTGGCTCCATCCTAGAACCCAGAAACCCAATGATGGTGGACATACATGAGTATGGTTATGGTTATTGTTAGGCATTTGATGTACCGCCCTTTACTTACGCATCAGAGCGGTTTACATGTATATACTAACAGGTACTTTTTTTTTATTCCCTTGTCCCCGAAGGGCTCACAATCTAAGTGTACCTGAGGCAATGGAGGGTTAAGTGGCTTGCCCAAGGCCACAAGGAGCAGCCATGGGACTAGAGACCTCAGTCCCTCCGGCCTGAGGTTACTTGTCCGCATGCGGGAATTGAACCCCCAGCCCTCCGGCCTGAGGTAACCTGTCCCAACTACTGAGCCACTCCTCCCTCCTGTCTCCCAGCAGAGCAAACTGTGGCCCTTGAGGAATCCCAAACCAGGGGGCTATATCATAACTCAGTTTGTTATTTAAGAACATAAGTTGTTGTTGTAATTCTACATGGTCTAACAGTGGACATAGTGATGTCCAAACAGATATACATAGGTCAGTACAGGAGTACCACCAATAACAGAGGTTAAGCAGGTGCAATGAGTATAGACTGGAAATATTCATATCACTACAAGTTCCCACAGGGAATTCATCATTACTTGTCTCACCAGAGAAGTAGGGAAAGACTCCTCTGTATTTAACTGTTTGTTGTTTCCCTGCACTGAATACCAGATAGTGTTATACTCACCAGAAAGTGTTATACTCAGAAGAGTACTTCTGGCACTAGGGGACAAAATAATCCATTTGATTGATAATTCAAACTGGATTGGTCGAAACAATTCAAATTTTCAAAGCTTAGCTTCCATGGTGGAAGTAACTAATATGGAAGGGATGTGATGCTTGTGACATCAATTATATTTCAGGCAGCTGTCCAAAGCAAAACATCTTAGGTGGTTTCACTTTGAAAATTGCCTAAAAAGATATGTGGGGGGGAACACAAGAAGCGAGAGTTGTAGGTTGGTAAAAACTGCTTTATTGGTGTTCTCCAATAAATCAGTTTTTACCAACCTACAACTCTTGCTTCTTGTGTTCCCCTCCTGCTCTGCGAGAGCAGTGCTCCTCTTTGTCCTCTTCTCCTAAAAAGCTATGTGGTAATAAAAGTGTCTGCATATTTTGGGGGAGGGGGAGAGAGAGAGAGGAAAAAAAGCATATAAAACTTGAAATACTATTCTATGCATGTATGCTTCTCTTCTAACCTGACTATATCATCACAAATTCCTACTTGCCAAACAGTGGGAGGAGTGATGGAGGCAGTATTTAATGGCTTTTTCATTTCATTTATGAATTATATACCACATCCCCAGTAGCCAGACTGCCCAATGCAATTTACATATATGCATCATAAAATGAAAACAACTGCAACTATAAATCCCACCCTCTTATGCAAAAGGCTCCCAAAAACTGAACTGCTCTAAAGCATTAAGTGAAGGTAAATTAATTGTCCAGATGGAATTAAAGTAAATGCAAACCACAATTTGTTTTAGGTTGATTTTTTTTCAAGAATCAGAGAGCACAATCTCAATGATATAATTTTTGGAACAGGGAACTTCAAGCAAATCTCAAGGGTATTCTATCTAATCAGATTATTTGAGAACACATTGAACATCCTGCTTTATAATTTAGCAACAGTCCTTGCAACCGAAGGCTGCAGCTCCAGATAACTGCTTATGATTAAAGTCAGATGTCCCGGTCTGATAGAGGTTGCATAATGAAGTCAAGGATACTTGCTCTGGAGATAACAGACTCATACCAAATAGACAACATTTATTTAGAAAATATGTTTTTAAAAAGAAGGCATTAAAGACTTGGGATTTTTTTCCTCCTAACGGTTGCTTCTGCTGTCAAAGTTCCCACTGAATCAAACATCCTTTCCATTTTCCAGTTATGTAAGTACAGTGAATTCCTGGTAGCTAGTGTCCTGTGGTTATGGTTATATTTATATGATATTTCATGTATCCAATAAAATTGCAGTGATGGTAGTGGCAGACTGGCCAAATATCAGCTGTTTGCAACCCTAAAACGTGTTTTGTCTGACATCTCCTGCCACTCGGGGTAACTGCCCTGTTCGTCATCCCTCCCCCCACTAAATCCCAGCCCTGGTAAAACTAACACAGTGTGAAGGTTGGACAGCTCTTTCCCAATGTCCTTCAAATGCTGTAGGCTTGTAATAGACTGCATTTTTTACTAACCAAATAATGTCCTTTCCTTGTGTCCTGCTAGACTAGTCCAGACAAATGGGTTGTGTTATCCTACCAGTAGATTGGTGGAGACAAAGAACCAATGATAAGCCCAGGTTTCAATGACATCACTCCCATGCCTCTATCCACCTCAGCCACCAGAGGTCTCTTCAGTATTCATCCCAAAGCATACGGGAGAATATGTCAAGTCTCACACAACCTCTACGTGGGCAACAATGAGTAATCTAACAGTAGAGAACCATGTACAGGAAAACAAACTGCTGTCTGTAGAAGATGGACCTGCGGAGCCAAGTACCTCTGCAGAAGAACAGAGAAAACACAGTTCCAGGGAGGTGAACTCTGGACTGGTCTAGCAGGATTCAAGGTAAGGACATTATCCAGTAAGTAAAATGTCACCTTCTATATTGTCCTGCTAGACCAGTTCAGACAAGTGGGATGTACCAAAGCTATGCTTCCAGAGAGCGGGAAGAAGACATAGCAGCTCGCAAAACCTTAGAGCCAAAGGCCGTGGTTCACTCAAGTGTGGACATCCAAGTAGAAATGCTTGACAAAAGTGATAAGTGATTCCCACGTTGCTGCCCAACAAATGTCTGCAGGGGCTACCGAGCTCCGCACCACCCACGAGGACACTTGCACTCGGTTAGAATGGGCACACAAACCCTCTGGAACTGGCTGATTATGCAACAGATCCGCTAAGGCAATGGCCTCCTTAACCCAGCACCCCAATGAAGACTCAGCCACCGCATCACCTTGCACGGACCAGTAAACAGCACAAAAGGATGGCCTGACTTATGAATTTGTAACTTCTAAGAACCAGAGAAGCACTCTCCGAACATCTACAAGGTGAACATCTTTATCATTCCACCGACACTGCTCCTTATAGAAGGAGGGCAGGCAAACTGCTTGGTTCACATGAAAGGGAGAAATCACTTCAGAGAAGAAGGAAAACACAGGCCAAATGGAAACAGCCCCCTCAGAAAAAAGATAGGCAAGGATTTTGGCAAGACAGAGCCAGCAGCTCAGAATCCTCCTTGCGGAACAAATCGCAACCAAAAAGACCATCTTGAGCATAAAATCCTTCAGAATAGCATGCTTCAATGGTCCAAAGGGCTCTGACATCAGGGGCCTGAGCACCAGCCACAGATCCGAGGAAGGGACCACAGACCAGAGGGGAGGACACAGACATCGAACCCCCTGAACCTTCAGGGAGCTAAGAGAAAAGGTCCTTCTCCAGATTGTTCTGCAGAAAAGGCCAACAGAAACAGCACCTTGGCCGCCTCAGGAGCTAGCTGCCATTCACTCTGCCAGCAATTAAGGCACCAGAACTGCACTTATGCCAGGTTGGTAGACCTCCTCCAAGCTCTAAGCAAAATGGAAAACCACCACTAGAGAATAGTCTGTATGCACTAACCATCTCCTTACAGGAGCCAAGCTGTAAGCGAAAAGAGAGCCAGGTTCTCCAGGACAAGCAGCCCCTGACACAATAGGGCCTGAGACAGAGGCAAACAAAGAGGTGGTGCTTGCAGGAGACCTCACTTGAAGTACTATGTTCAGTTTTGGAGGCTGTATTTCTTATTAAGGATATAAAAAGACTAAGTCATACAGAGGAAAACTATCAAAAAAGTATGGTGTTTGTGCTAGAAGCCATATACGAATGCTCCCAGATCTCTTGGGCCACAGCGCAGAAAGGAGGCATCAGTCTCAAATTGCACACACATATTAAGCAGAGAATCCGGTGACTCCAGTGCAACTTGGGAGATTAGTTGAACCACTGCAGTAAAGCGTAGTTACTCACCTGTAACAGGTGATCTCCGGGAACAGCAGGAATTTAGTCTTCACATATGGGTATCGTCGGTACTGACGGAGCCTGCGCAGGAACACTCCCCAGCGTCCAATAGGAACGCTTTTGGGAGCATCCCTCAGCACATGCGCGCTGCCTTCCCGTCTTTCCAACTGTCCCTCTTCAGTTAAGTTTGTAGCTGAGTGAAAGGATAGAGGGAGAGAGGAAAGAGACAAAGAGATAGAGGGACAACTCCTAGGGGAGGGGGTGGGTTGTGAAGACTAAATTCCTGCTGTTCCCGGAGATCACCTGTTACAGGTGAGTAACTATGCTATCTCCAGCAACAAGCAGGAATGTAGTCTTCACATATGGGGACTCCCTAGCTGAAGATGCCAGGGAAATGGCCCCAGCAAGGTGCCACCCTAGAAAGGGAGGCATCCTTCCTCCCATGGATCTCTGGCATTCCACCAGGGTTGGTGGGTAGGAGTTGAATTAGGTTTGAAAGAGATTTTGAAGAACAGCTTGGCCAAAGAAGGCATCCCGACAGGAGGCTTTATCCAGGCAGTAGTGGGCTGTGAAGGTGTTTACCGAAGCCCAGGTGGCTGCTCGACAAATGTTATCGATAGACATGGAGTGGAGATTAGCCATGGAAGCTGCCATGGCTCTCATGTTATGAGCTGTGACATGGCCTTGAAGAGGAAGACCCTTGCTCTCATAAGCAAAGGATATGCATTGGTCAATCCATTTAGATAGAGTTCTTTTGGAGACTGGAAGTCCCAAATGACTAGAGTCAAAAGCTATAAAAAGTTGCGAGGACTTTCTATGTTGTTGTGTTCTCTGTAGGTAAAAGGCTAAGGCTCTTTTACAATCCAAAGTATGAAGGTTCATTTCTGCATTAGAGGTGTGAGGCCTCGGAAAAAATACAGGAAAATAAATTGATTGATTCAAATGAAAAGGCAAAACCACCTTTGGCATAAAGTGTGGATGAGTTCTAAGAACAACCTTATCATGATGAAACCTAGTATAAGGAGGATCAGCCACTAAAGCTTGCAGTTCACTAATGCGACATGCAGAGGTGATTGCAATTAGGAAGATGACCTTCCAGGTCAAAAACGTAAGGGTTGTAGTGGCTAAAGGCTCAAAAGGCAACTTCATGAGCTGCCCGAGAACTAGATTTAGATCCCATGCCACCAGTGGTGGCTTAATGGGAGGTTTGGTCAACAGAAGACCTCTCATAAATCTGAATATGAGTGGATGAGAGGAAATTGGTTGTCCATTCCAGAGGCTTATATGAAGCTGCAATTGCACTAAGATGGACTCTTACCGAATTGGTCTTTAGACCAGAATTCGATAAGTGAAGGAGATACTCTAGTATCGATTCTAAAGGTATGACAAGTGGGTTTAATCCCTTCTTGAAGCACCATATAGTAAAACGTTTCCAGTTGAAGGCATAAGATCTTCTTGTGGAAAGTTTTCTAGAAGCCTGAAGGATATCCTTTACCTGTTGAGACAGGTTGAAATCCTGGAGGTCTAAGCCTTCAGCAACCAGGTCGTCAGATGCAGCGACTGGGGACTCGGGTGCCATAGTGTCCCGTCCTCTTGGGAAAGGAGATCTGGAGCATGCCATAACTCCAGAGGTGCAGCTTGAGAGAGATGTAGAAGCAGGGGATACCACACTTGGCGTGGCCATCGTGGCGCTATGAGAATCATGCGACCCCTGTCTCTCTGAAGCTTGAAGAGTGTTTTGGAGATAAAGGGAATGGGAGGGAAGGCATAAAGGAAGTCCTGACCCCAGTGAAGGAGGAAGGCATCCCTTGCCTGACAATTGTGAGCCGGAATCCTGGAACAGAACCGGGGAAGTTTGGCATTCAGTGGACTTGCAAAGAGGTCTATGTCTGGAGTACCCCAGAGATGAAAAATCTTTGCCACCTGGTCTAGGTGGAGAGACCACTCGTGAGGCAGTAGTACTCAGCTGAGTTTGTCTGCCCAAAGGTTTTGAATACCTTGGCAGATATACCACTAGAAGATGAATTTGATACTCTCTGGCGAGGGCCCATAGTCGTAAAGCTTCGTTGCATAATGACAGAGAGCCTGTCCCGCCCTGCTTGTTCACATAGAACATGGCTACTTGATTGTCCGTCTGGACTAGGACTGTCTTGTAGCTGAGCTGGGTGTGGATTACTCGAAGAGCTAAATAGATTGCTCTTAATTCCAGGAGGTTTATGTGTAGACCAGCCTCCTGTAGAGTCCAGGTGCCCTGGGTAGAGAGATGATTCAGGTGTATTCCCCAACCCACCTGTGATGTATCTATTGTTAGGGTGGCCTGAAAAAGGGGTTGATGGAAAGGAGACTCCACTGTCAGATTTTCTAGTAATTGCCACCATTGGAGGGTCAAAACTAGTCGTTGAGAGTTTACTATTTTGTCTGATAAATGTCCTGTGGCCTGTGTCCACTGTGTGGATAGGGTCCACTGAGCTGCTCGCATGTGGAGGCGAGCATATGGGACTACATGAACTGTGGATGCCATATGTCCCAGAAACTGTAGTAGCTCCTGAGCAGTTAGGGAGGATTTCCCTGCTGCTTGAGAAGCTAGTTGCATTATGCGAAGACACCGGGCCTGTGGAAGGAAAGCCTTTGCCTGTCTGGTATCTAGACAGGCCCCTATGAATTCCAGGCATTGGGAAGGAACAAGTTGGGATTTTGGGAAGTTTATTACCAACCCCAAGTATTGGAGGATTCGCATTGTGCGAGACAGTGTAGTGCTGGCCTCTGCAACTGTAGGGGCTCGAATGAGCCAGTCGTCTAAGTAAGGGAAGACGAATATCCACAGGGTTCGCAGAAATGCAGCTACTAATGCCATGCATTTCGTGAATACTCTTGGTGCTGAAGCCAGACCAAAGGGAAGAACCCTGTACTGGAAATGTTTTTCTTTGAAAAGGAATCGTAAGAATTTTCTGTGATCTGGATGGATCAGAATGTGTGTATGCATCCTTTAATAAGTCTAGAGAGCAAAGCCAATCCTGGCTTTGAAGGTATGGCAGGAGAGTTCCTAGAGAAATCATTTTGAACTTCTCTCGGAACAGGTATTTGTTCAATTCTCTGAGGTCTAAAATGGGTCTGTGTCCTCCTGTTTTCTTTGGAATAAGAAACTAGGGGGGAGTAGAACCCTGCACCCCGTTGAAGAATGGGTACCTCTTCTATTGCCCCTTGGGCAAGAAGTGTTGAGACCTCGTGATCTAGCAGATTGTCTGCGGAGGCTTGAGAATTGAATTGCTTTAGAATTGTAGGAGGGGGCATGCTGTAAAAATGGAGCTTGTATCCCTCTCCTACAATGGACAGAGTCCAATCTTCTGCTGTTATCTGATGCCATCTGTTGGCAATCTGGCATAACCTGCCTGGGATATTGGGGGGCTGGGGACCCCTCAGAGGCAGGAAGGCTAAGCTCTCTAGGATGGAGTCAAAGCCCTTGAGGGGGCTGAACCTGCAGAGCTGGTTGGGCTCTGGGGCCTTTTGGCTTCTTTTGCTGTCTAGTTTGTCCCTTTTGGACAACCTTACCCTGAGTTTGACTCTGCTGGGTAGAGGAAGGATAAAATTTCCTCTTTTTGCTGAAAGAGGGTTTTTTATAAGGCTTCTTTTTGGCTGGAGTGGCTGTAGATTTTGACAATCTATCTAGAGTGGTATTTGTCAGCATCTAACTCGTTAGCTTTTTCCTGCCAGTTCTTGCCAAAGAGATTCTCTCCAGTGCAAGGAATGTTGCCTAACTTGTCCTGTACCCAAGTCTCCAAGTCTGATACCTGAAGCCAGGCAATCCGTCATGCCCCAATGGCAATAGCAGAGGTTCTGCTGATGCATTCAAAGCAGTCAAAGGCTGCACGATTCACAAACTTGGAGACATCTTGAGCATGCTTAACTAGAGCAAGAAAGTCTTGTCTCTTGTCATCTGGGAGAAGTGGGCTCATAAGCTCCAAGTCTCCTGTAACTTCTTTGAGGAACATTCCTATATATAGTATATATGAACTGATCCTAGTTGAAAGCATGGAAGCCTGAAATGTTCAGTGCCCAAAAGCGTCCAGAGTCCTGCATTCACAACCTGGGGGATTGGATGCATGCCTCTTTGCACTTTTCATCCTACGCATGGCTGACTCCACTATCATTGAATGGTGTGGCAGCTGAGTCTTTTGAAATCCAGGACATGGCGGGACTCGATACATAGTATCAAGCCTCCTAGAATGAGGAGATATAGTCAGGGGTGTCTCCCACATTCTGAGCATCAAGTTATACAGAATTTCATGGATGGGCAGAGTGGCTACCTCCTTTGGAGCTTTAGGATATTGGACAATTTCCAATTCCTTTGCTCTGGGTTCCTGTTCAGGAGCTACTGTGATTGAAAGGCCCTTGGCCACATCACAAATAAAATCCTGAAAAGACATGTCCTCTGGAGGTGACATTCTGCGTTGGGGAGAAGAGGGATCTTCCAGGAGAAACCCTCTGGTACCAGCAGAATTGTCAGAGTCTTCGGAATCAGAGGATTCGAAGTATTCCTGACCACGATGCTCATGCAAAGCACGGTCCCGGTATCGATCAAAGTCGGTACCGAGTTGATCTGGCACCAATCTGTCGATTCCAGCCAAAGATGGCGTGGGATGAATTCCCACCGGGGCCAGTACCATCGGTACCGGTACCGGTGTCTGTACCGGCATCGGTATCGATGTCGGTACCGGTGCCCATTGAACCATAGGTGTCAATGGTACCACAGCTGTGAGAAGAGCTGCAATGCTGCGTTCGATAGCGAGGAACCTCTGGTCTATCGACGCTGCTGATGCCTGGGTGTCAGTCCCGGTGAAAACGGCCGGGACCCCTGAGCATGGCACCAGTAGTTCTTGAGAGGTCGAGGCCTCGAGAACATCCTGGAGCCCCCTTGATGCTTTGGAAGCCGAAGCCTCCCGCCGGGGCTGTTTTGCCGATGTGGTTCCCTCAAGGGCAATGCCAATAGCCTCTCGATGCTTAGCAGGAGAGCTACCCTTTGAGGACCGGTTTTTTTGCTTAGTTACCTGAGATCCATGGGAGGAAGAGGAGGCTCTTGAAGATGTCGATGCAATGGATCTGGCATCCAAAGAAAAGAGAGTACCGAGCTTTGCAGCCCGGTTCTGTCTTCCTCTCTTAGTCATCCCCATACAGGAGAGACATTCAGATGGAGAATGTTCAGGCCCTAAACATTTAAGACACCAATCATGGATGTCAGTGATGGAAATGGTACCGCCACACTTAGTACATTTTTTAAAACCACTAGTTGGTTTTTCTATGTTTCAGGAATATGAGGCCTAATGCCCAAAATGGCGCCTAGCACCGAAAAAGAAAAGTTTCTGAAGAGAAACAGTTCAAAGTATAACATTTTTGAGAAAAGAAAAGACCCTGCGGTACCGGCAGGTGTCGTGCGGAGGCAAACGCGACCACAAGAAAACAATTTTAAAGATGGAATTTTCTGCGGTTACAGGGTATGGGTCCTGTTGGCTCCGCGGAAAACGAAGAACTGAAGAGGGACAGTTGGAAAGATGGGAAGGCAGTGCGCATGTGCTGAGGGATGCTCCAAAAGTGTTCCTATTGGACGCTGGGGAGCGTTCCTGCGCAGGCTCCGTCGGTACCGACGATACCCATATGTGAAGACTACATTCCTGCTTGTTCCTGGAGATAAAGGGACATTTTCAGCCTGTCTCGATGACAACATAATTCAGCAGCCCAACCACTCTGATAGGTGATGGCTGTGACTGTGCAAAAAAACACAGGACTTTGGGTAATAGTCTGACCCCAAACAAGTGAGACAAAGTGGATGAAGGTCTCCTCTGTAGAAATTTCCACCATAACATGGGCAAGGGCAAAATTCTGACATTTGTGCAAAAAAACACCCATTGCAAACTCAAAGAGAGAAACATGATTAAAGACAACGAACAAACTTCGTCAAAGTACCAAAAGAATAATGTAAAAAAGAAAACTTTTGAGAGCTTTGTAGCACCTCCATTCAGCAGCGTGGAAGAAAGACAACTGAGGAAATCAGGGGACGACTACGTGCAGGAAGGACTGTGCATGCTCAGAACGTTCTGAGCTCTGGGAGAGTAGTTCCATTCTGGCATCATTGGATGATGTTGCCCATTTCTATCCCTGCTTCAAATTCTGCCTGTAATCGAAAAGAGAAGAAAATTGAAACTGGAAATGAGACCCTGGAAAAAGAATCAGGAGAAGACCAACGCAAGGAAAAAAGAGATCAGGACCAACCTGATAAAAAAATAAATGATCAAACAACAGAGATAAATAAAATGATTTTTGTGTCAGCTTTGAAATGTTCATATCTAAATTGCAAAGTACAGGAGGCAATGCCGAAGAAGCTGCCCGCTACCTGTCAATTCAAATATTAGTATTTTTCTTAGCAGAGGGTGAAATGTATCTCTGTTTCTTGCTTCAATGTTCCACTGGTTCTCGGGGGTTTCCATTTCATTTTTGTCTGCCTGTTTCACTAATATGTAATTTTTTATTTATTGGGTTATGGTCTATCTATATTTTGCACGTGTCCCCAAGGTGAGGCTGTGGGTTCTGTGTAAGAATTTGTAGCAGTCTGGTTTGTTCTTTTTCCCAGCTGGAGTTGTACTACTCTTTTACAATATCTGCAGTGCTGACCTTTTATAGATAGAGAGGATGTTTTTTATTTATTACAATGTTGTTTATTACAATGTTGTTTATTACAATGTTGTTTGAGTTATGTCAGTAGGTGCTGTCATCATATGTGTATGGTAAGACAGAGTATAGTAAGATCCTATTCTTTTATTTTTGCAGGGTTTTTGGTTCTTAAAGTGCCTATCAGTGGAAGGATTTTGTGTAACTCTTACAGGGGTGATATAAAAAACATCTATTCAAATTTTGTTATGTTGTAAAGTGAAACGCCTAGTTCTGCTCTGCACTCATTGTTGGAGGACTTTCTGAGGGTGCAGAATATGTTACAGAACTGAAGGTTCAGGGTTTATATTCAGATTCCGTCTCATCCTGTATTAATTCCCATATAGAAGAATTGCTTGAATGATGCCCTAGGCAAGGGTCGCTTTTAGCGCCTGATTCCCTTTCTGGCATGTATGTCAGACGGTTTCTAAAGGGTGCCATGACATTCTGCTCCTCACACTCTGTGCCCACCCCTTCTGAATGCTCTATCTGTCCCTACTACCAGGCCACGTATTAGGTTTACCAATTCATCCCAGCTCAAACAAACAGGCTAATCCAGTCTTGGCATGCATGGATTTGTAGTTCTGATTCTCCAATTGCTCTCCCCTAAAAAAATCAGAGTTACATAAGTGAGCATGCAATGGAGCAAAACCAGGACTGGATCAGCTTGTCTTGTTGACTTGGAGTGAGGTGGCAACCTTAGCACTCCTGTCTCTAATTCTACTGGACCATTTCCCATTTGTTCACAGTTGAAAGCAGATGAAGAACGTTTCTCAGGGGCTACTTGTGCAGGCTCAGGCTGTGCTTTTACAGCAGACTCCAGTCCTCACATTCAGAGGGACTCCCACCTCCCAGCCTTCTTCCCCTCCCCATCCATTTGGGAAAATGTCCAGTTGCAGTCCGTGGAAAAACTGGCAACTCTACCTTAGGCTGGGTTGTTAAATTTTGAGCCACCAATGCTTTCCTGTTGACTTATTTATTCTCCCCCCTCCCCCATAAGCTTGAAGATTAACCCTTGTCTTATATTTTGATTAAGTAATTAAGAAAGCTCAGGAAAGAGTATCTCATAGATGGCTTGAAATACCGGCCAATCTTTAATTCCCCGAGTATGAGGCACATTCCGATCCGGAAATCCAACCCCTTGTCTGGGTGCCTAGAATCGGGACGTGCATCGGCTGCACCCGATTCTGATCCCGTGGGGGCTAGACATGCCTGCAGGATCAGAATCGGGAACAGGGCCAGGATGTCCAGGCCATGCACTGATTCTGGACACCCGGCAGTGCTGGCACGCACAATGAACTCCCCGGATAGCCCAACCTGGCTCCTGAGTGGAGTTGCAGTGTCATGGCGTCCCGCCGCCATGGCACTGTGGCTCTATTCAAGAGCTGTGAGCCCCGGTCGCTGACCAAAGTCCCCATTCCCCTCAGCCTGAACCCCAATCTGGCTTTCCATGGCCAGGGCTAGGTGCGAGGAATCCCCTGCATCTCCTCTGCTGGTCCCGGCTCAGCTGCCCCCTGACATCTAGGGGGACGTATTCCACCTCCAAGGTGGGATAAGTCCCCCGTCCATTTTGCAGACCCCTGACATACAGGGCCGACATCAGAATCAGCCCTGTATATCCGGGGTCAGTAACTGCCCACCACCCGCCCTTGCCCCTCCCTTGGCTTGCCCTCTCCCGCCCACAAAGAGCTCCCTGCACAGATCGGGTGCACATGCGGGGAGCTCTGTTTGCCCCGGCGCCAGCCGGGTGAATAGCGGGTCTGGATATCCAGATCGTACATCCAGACCCGCCATTCTGGTTTCAGACTAGACCCCTATGCGTTCAGTGTGCTTTGTAGGCACAATCCTGGCAGAGGGAGCTGCATACCATAAATGAGGTACAGTGGCACAGTTGTGTGCAAGGGGTCTCCACTGAAATAAGAGGGGGTGCTGCACAGCAAAAGCTAGATGAAGTGGTAGAGCTCTGGATGTGTGTGTGGGAGATGGGGGTACATTCATAAATGACCTGGAAGTAGGAATAATGGGTGAGGTGATCAAATTTGTTGATCACACAAAATTATTCAAAGCTGTTAAAACACAAGAGGATTGTGAAAAATTGCAAGAGGACCTTGCAGTTATGCACCTAAGAAAGAACAACCCAAACTATGGTTACATGTTGTAAGGCTCCACATTAGGAACCACTACCCAGAAAAACGATTTAGGCATCATCGTGGATAATAAGTTGAAACTCTCTGTCCAGTGTGCAGCAGCAGCCAAGAGAGCAAATAGAATGCTGGGAATAATAAGGAAAAGAATGGAGAACAAGGATATTATAATGCTTCTGCATAGTTCCATAGTGCCACTGCACCTTGAATATTGTATGCATTTCTGGTTGCCATATCTTAAAAAGGATATAGTAGAATTAGAAAAGGTACAGAGAAGAGCCGCCAAAATGGTAATGGGGATAGAAGGATACCCTATGAGGAAAAGCTAAAAAGGTTAGGGCTCTTCAACTTGGAAAAGAGAGGACTGAAGGGAGATATGATAGAGGTCTATAAATTAATGAATGAAGTAGAATGGGTAAAAGTAGATTGGCTGTTTACGCCATCAAAAAGTAGAAAGGCTAGGGAACACGCAATAAAACTACAACGTAGCCTATTTAAGAGTAATAAGAGAAAGCGTAGTTAGTCACCTGTAACAGCTGTTCTCCTGAGACAGCAGGAATCAGTCCTCACATATGGGTGATGTTGGTACTGATGGCACTCTCGCAGAAGCAGCCAGGCACTAATGGGCTGTAAAGGTATGGGCTGAAGACCAGGTGGCAGCCCGGCAGATGTCCACCAGTGCCTCCTGACAAAAGGTACGAGACCCCGTGCCCCCCTGTTTGTTCGCGTAGAACATCGCCACCTGGTTGTCCATCTGGACTAGCACCGGCTAGTGATGCAGGTGGTGACAGAAGATCCTCAGGGCTAGCTGTATGGGTCGGAGCTCCAGGAGATTGATATGCTGGGTGCTCTCGCCCCAGTTGCCCTGAGTGTGGAGATCTCCGCAGTGGGCTCCCCAGCCAAGCAGGGAGATGTCCATGGTGAGGACCCTTGAGGGGCTTGGGGCCTGAAAAGGCATGCCTGCCTCGAGATGCTTGGGAGACTGCCACCATATCAGAGAATCCACCAATTGGCGGGTCACAGAAACTCTGTCTTGAAGGCGGCCTGTGGCCTGAGACCACTGGTCCCGGAGACACCACTGCGCTGCCCTCATGTGGAGGCAAGAGTTGGGGGTGACGTGGACCATGGAGGTCATGAGCCCAAGGAGGCGCAGGAGAAGCCAAGTGGGCACCAAGGGACAGTATTGTACGTCCCTGGCCAGAGTCCTGAGACGATTGGTTCGGTCCCTAGACAAGAAAGTCTTCAACTGGAGAGTGTCGATCTTTGCTCCAATGAACTCCAGACACTGTGTCAGGAGGAGGTGAGACTTGGGGTAGTTTATGACAAAACCCAAGAGTTGCAGAACCTGGATGGTGCGTGCGGTGGCCTGCTGCACCTCTGAGGCTGTGCCTTCCTTTATGAGCCAGTCATCCAGGTAGGGAAAGACAAAGACCCCCTGGAGCAGGAGGAAGGCGGCAACGACCGCCAAGCATTTTGTGAAAACTCTTGGGGTAGAGGCTAGGCCGAAGGGGAGTACCCTGTACTGAAAATTCCTGCCCCCCACTATGACCCGCAAGTACTGCCTGCAGTTGGGGTAGATGAGGATGTGGGTATAAGCATCCTTGAGGTCTAAGGAGCATAGCCAGTCTCCCTTCAGGAGATATGGCAGCAATGTTCCAAGGGAGAGCATCTTGAACTTCTCCCTCACCAGAAATTTGTTGAGATTGCACAGGTCAAGGATGGGCATTAAGCCCCCTGTCCTTTTTGGCATGAGGAAGTACCTGGAATAGAACCCCTTACCCTTGAGATGGTGGGGCACCGGTTCCACCGCTTTGTCCTCGAGAAGACCTGCCAACTCCTTCAGAAGATAGTCCCTGTGGAGGGGGACTTGAGGGGCTCTCCCAGGAAATAAGGGGAGGTATCTGAGTCAGTGCCCAGGAATCAGTGGTGATGGACATCCACCTTTGGGCATAAAGAGCCAGACATCCCCCTTGGTAGCTGCTGATCTCCTTGGGGTTGATAGGCTATGCTCAAGGAGTCAAAAACCTTCCCCCTGGTGGGCCAGAGCCGGTGCCAGGGGATTTGGAGCCTTCTGCCTATGTGGGCCATGCCCATGTACCTTGGCCTGCTGACCCTGTTGGGGAACTGGGGAGGCCTGATAAGGTGGGTAGTTTCAGTAAGCAGCTCTTCTCCTCGGGTAAAAGGACTTTTTTACCTAAGCCCTTCCATCGGGGAGGGGCAGCAGTATTTTTGGAGAGCCTGGTCCTCATCATGAACACGGTCCCCAGTTCGGCAGCCTTGTCGGTTATGGGTTTGCCAAACAGATTCTCGCCTTGGCAGGAGACATCAACCAATTTGTCCTTAACCCACTGCTCGAGGTTGGACGACTGTAGCCATGTTTGGCAGGGTGCACAGATGCCAGCCATTGCTACTCGAGCCGCCGACTCAAACCCGTCATAGGCTGCTCGAGACATGAATTTGGAGCATTCACTGACAGCTTTGGCCAGGTTCTTGAACCACTGCAAGGGTTCCTTGGAGAGACAAGCTGAGAACCCGGCGAGTTCCTTCGCAAGGTCTCTCAGGTACATGCCTATGTACAGCTGGTAGACTTGGATGTGGCCAATGAGCATTGAGCCCTGGTAGCACTTTTTGCCGAGGGCATCCAGGGTGTGGGCCTCCCTGTCGGGGGACACCGAGGAGTGCATCATCTGGTTTTTCAGCCGACACATGGCCAACCCATGGAGGAGATGACGGGGTGGGAAGAGATAAAGGAAGTGGAATTGCAATGGGCTAAACTAAAGGAGGCAATGAAAGGAGCAACAATCATATTGGGTGACTTTAATCTACCTGATGTGGATTGGATTACTCCTTCTGCACATCTGGAAAGAAGCAAAAGAATTCTGGATGCTCTCCAAGATGCATTATTTAGACAAATGGTGATGGAACCAACCAGGGAAAGCTCAACGCTGGATGTAGTGCTCACCAACGGTGATAGTGTGTCAAATGTCGGCGTGAGTGCCCCTGTGAGCAACAGCGACCATCACACAGTGTGGTTTGAAATAAAAGCCATGGTACAGGCCAATCATAGCAAGCTCAGAGTCCTAAACTTCAATACACTAACTTCAATCAAATGGCAGAGTACGTAAAGGAGGAGATGACGGGGTAGGAAGAGATAAAGGAAGTGGAATTGCAATGGGCTAAACTAAAGGAGGCAATGAAAGGAGCAACAGATAAATATGTAAGAAAAGTAAATAAAAGCAAGAGGAGAAGGAAACCTATTTGGTTTTCCAAAGAGATGGCTGCTCATATAAAGGCAAAAAACACAACTTTTGCAAAATTCAAAAGCTTGCAGACAGAAGAACACAGAAATGAATACAGGATCAAACTCAAAGAGACAAAAAGAGAAATAAGGATAGCAAAATCAAAGGCAGAGGAAAAGATGGCTAAAGATGTTAAGGGTGGCAACAAAAATTTCTTCAGGTATATTCGGGAAAGGAAAAAGATCAGAGTTGGAATTGCAGGACTCAGAAGTGCTGGGAAAGGACTCGTGGAAAGTGACACTGAAAAAGCAAAATTGCTAAACAATTACTTCTGCTCTGTGTTTACTAAAGAAGATCCTGGGGATGGACCAGCTGTGACTCCCAAATATAAAAATGGGAATGAAGTAGATACCACACCATTCACAGCAGAAGAGGTGTTAGAACAACTTGCTAAACTGAAAGTGGACAAAGCCATGGGACCAGATGGGATACATCCCAGGATACTGAAAGAGCTCAGAGAGGTTCTTGCAGGACCGTTAAAGGATGTCTTCAACAGATCCTTGGAAACAGGAGAGGTTCCTCAGGACTGGAGAATGGCTGATGTCGTACCTCTACACAAAAGTGGTGACAGGGAAGAAGTGTCAAACTACAGACCCGTGAGCCTTACCTCGGTGGCAGGAAAGCACAGTTACTTACCTGTAACAGGTGATCTCTGGGAACAGCAGGAATTAGTCCTCACATATGGGTACGTCGGAACCGACGGAGCCTGCGCGGGAAAGCTCCCCAGCTTTTCAGATGAAAAGCTTTTGGGGCTTCCCACAGCGCATGCGCGCTGCCTTCCCGCCTTCCTGACCAGCTCTCTTCAGTTCGAGTTTATAGCTGAGACAATAGAGAGAGGAAAGGAAGGTAGATAGATAGAAGATACAACTCCTAGGGGAGGTGGGTGGGTTGTGAGGACTAATTCCTGCTGTTCCCAGAGATCACCTGTTACAGGTAAGTAACTGTGCTATCTCCAGGAACAAGCAGGAATGAGTCCTCACATATGGGGACTCCCTAGCTAAGATGCCTGGGAGATCCCCCTCCAAAGGTAACCATCTTCGTATGGATCTCAGGCATCCAACCAGGGAAGGTGGGCAGGAGTTGTTTAAGTATGGAACAGGTGTTTGAGGACAGCCTGACCAAACAAGGCATCCCGGCGGGAGTCCTTGTCCAAACAGTAATGGGCTGTGAAGGTATGAACCGAGGCCCAAGTGGCTGCTCGACAGATCTGATCTATGGAAACAGAGTGAAGATGAGCCATAGAGGTGGCCATGGCTCTCACATTGTGAGCTGTGACATGGCCTTCCAGAGAAATGTTCTTACTCTGGTAAGCAAAAGAAATACACTGAGCAATCCAATTGGAAAGTGTACGCTTGGAGACTGGAAGTCCCAAATGAGAAGGATCAAAAGCCACAAAAAGTTGGGAAGACTTTCGATGTGGCTCAGTCCTGTTGAGGTAAAAGGCGAGAGCTCTTTTACAATCAAGGGTATGAAGGTTCCTCTCTGCAGTGGATGCATGAGGAGCCGGGAAAGAAACAGGTAGATATACCTCTTGATTAAGATGAAAAGGCGAGACCACTTTGGGCATAAAGTGGGGATTCGTCCTAAGGACCACCTTATCATGATGAAACCTAGTATAAGGTGGATGAGCCACTAAAGCCTGCAGTTCACTGATGCGGCGAGCCGAAGTGACTGCAATAAGGAAAACTACCTTCCATGAAAGAAATTTCAAGGAGGTGGAGTCCAAAGGCTCAAAAGGTGGCTTCATAAGCTGACCTAGAACTAGGTTCAAATCCCATGCTACCGGCGGAGGTCGGATGGGAGGTTTAGTTAAGGTCAGGCCTCTCATGAACCTTGCAACAAGAGGATGAGAGGAGACAGGTTGTCCATTTATAGGTTTTAAGGATGCTGCAATAGCACTTAAATGGACTCGTACTGAATTTGTCTTGAGGCCTGCATTGGAGAGATGCAGGAGATAGTCTAGTAGAGAATTCAAAGGAAGTGCCAGAGGGTCAAGACCCCGTTGAGCACACCAAATGGAAAAACGTTTCCATTTGAAAGCATAGGAACGCCTGGTAGAGGGTTTCCTAGAGGCATGAAGGATATCTTTCACTGGTTGAGAAAGATTAAACTCATGAAGGCTTAAGCCTTCAGTAACCAAGCTTGGAGATGTAGGGACTTGGGGTTTGGGTGCCACAAAGTCCCTTTCTCCTGAGACAGAAGGTCTGGTGCAGCTCCCAGGTCCAGGGAGGAGCCCTGGGAGAGCTGTAGAAGTAGAGGGAACCACACTTGGCGTGGCCAGCGTGGAGCAATGAGGATCATTGACCCGTGATCCCTCTGAAGTTTGAACAGAGTCTTGGGAATCAAAGGAATGGGTGGAAAAGCATACAGGAATTCCTGACCCCAATGCAGGAGAAAGGCGTCGTTGGCCTGAGCTCCCTGACACGGAGTCCTGGAACAGAACCGGGGAAGTTTGGCATTCCACGGACTTGCAAAGAGGTCTATGTCCGGGGTCCCCCATTCCTGAAAGATTCTGCGTATCTGGTCCATATGCAGGGACCATTCGTGTGGAAGCAGAACTCGACTGAGTCTGTCTGCCCGAGAGTTTTGAACTCCTGGAAGGTATACTGCCAGAAGATGAATTTGATGCTCTCTGGCGAAGGCCCATAATCTGAGAGCTTTGTTGCAAAGCGACAGAGAGCCCGTCCCTCCTTGTTTGTTGACAAAGAACATGGCTACCTGATTGTCTGTCTGGACTAGGACAGTCAGGTTGACAAGGAGGGTGTGGAAGACTGTGAGGGCAAGGAAGATTGCTCGCAGTTCCAGAAGGTTGATGTGAAGGGTGGTCTCCTGGGGAGACCAGGTGCCCTGAGTGGAGAGGTGTTGGAGATGAGCTCCCCACCCTGTTTGGGAGGCATCTGTTGTGAGGGTTGCTTGGGGCAATGAAGGTTGGAAGGGGGTCCCCAACAACAGATTTTTGGAGGATGTCCACCACTGGAGAGACCAAAACAGACGTTTTGAGGTGAGTACTTGGTCTGAGAGCGCTCCTGATGCTTGAGACCACTGGGTGGCCAAAGTCCATTGAGCTGCCCTCATATGAAGACGAGCGTAGGGCACCACATGGACCGTGGAGGCCATGTGGCCCAGAAGTTGCAGCAGTTCCCTGGCTGACAAGTGACTTCTGGACTGAGCCTGGGAGGCCAAGCTGATTAGTCGTTGGCCTCGGACCAGAGGGAGGTAGGCCCTTGCAGTGGTGGAGTCCAAGTGGGCCCCTATGAATTCCAGGGACTGAATAGGGATAAGTTGGGACTTGGGAATGTTTACCACAAGTCTCAGATATTGAAGAATACGCCTTGTGCGGTCCAAGGAAATCTGGGCTTCTGACTGAGATGGAGCTCGGATGAGCCAGTCGTCCAGATATGGGAACACGAAGACTCCCATGCCTCTTAGAAATGCGGCTACGACTGCCATGCATTTTGTGAATACTCTTGGAGCAGAGGCGAGACCGAAGGGAAGTACTCTGGTATTGGAAATGTTTTCCCTGGAACAGAAATCAAAGATATTTTCTGTGGGATGGATGGATGAGTATATGAGTGTACGCATCGTTGAGATCTAGAGAACAAAGCCAATCCTGACTCTGAAGGTATGGAAGGAGAATGCCCAGAGAGAGCATTTTGAATTTCTCCTTGAATAGAAACTTGTTCAATTCTCTCAGATCTAGGATAGGTCTGAAGCCCCCTGTCTTCTTTGTTATGAGAAAATAAGGGGAGTAGAACCCTAACCCCTGTTGAGGAAGAGGAACCTCCTCTATTGCCCCTTGGGCAAGGAGAGAGGAGACTTCCTGACCCAACAGGGTCAGAAGAGATGGGGGAGAACTGAATTGTCTCACCATGGTATGGGGAGGAAGGCTGGAGAAATGAAGTTTGTAACCCTCTCGGATGATAGAGAGGGTCCATTGCTCTGATGTAATTTGCTCCCATCTGGGAGCAAAGTGAGCTAACCTTCCGGGAATGGTGAGGGGCTCTGGTTGTTCTAGAGTCAGAAATGGTAAGTTCTCTAGGGGCAAGTCAAAACCCCTGAGGGGGTTGAGCCTGCTGGGGTGTAGCAGACACTGCAGGCCTTGACTTTACTTGCTTAGATTGCTGACGTTTAGCAGCAAAGCGAGGCTGAGCAGATTGTTGGCCAGTATTTGTGGAAAATCTGGCCTTCTTGTAGTAAGGCCTCTTAAAAGGCTTCTTTTTGGCAGGAGTAGAAGTAGACTTAGAAAGTCTATCTAGAGTGGCATTTTCTGCGTCCATTTGAGCAGCTTTAATTTGCCAGTCCTCACCAAATAAGTTCTCACCTGTACAGGGCAGATTCCTTAAGCCATCCACGACCCAGGGTTCTAGGTCAGAAGCCTGGAGACAAGCAAGACGTCGGGCTGCAATAGCAATTCCCGAAGCCCTGCCTGCAACCTCAAAGGAATCAAAGGCTGCCCTGTTGGAAAACTTGGAGACCTCTGAAAGTTGTGTCACCACAGAAGTGAAGTCCTCCTTTCTATCCTCAGGGATAAAGGGGGCAAAATGCCGTACCTTCAGGGCAAGTTCTCTGAGAAACATGCCCATATAAAGACTGTAGGAATTGATCCTGGCTATAAGCATACTAGCCTGGAAGATCTTTCTACCAAAAGAGTCAAGGGTCTTACATTCTCGCCCTGGAGGGGTAGAAGAGTGCCTTTTAGGACTCTTTATCTTTTTCATGGCAGACTTCACCACAATGGAGTGGTGAGGCAGTTGAGTCTTTCGAAACCCAGGAGAAGGAGGGACCCGGTACATGGTGTCCAACCTACGGGAATGAGGAGACAGTGTTAGAGGAGTCTCCCACAAATCCATCAAGTGTTCTTGAAGGATTTCATGGATAGGCAGGGTAACTGCCTCTTTAGGAGCTTTGGAGTATCCTAAAATATCCAATTTCTTTGATCTTGGTTCCGTTCCAGAAGATGTAGCAATAGAAAGCCCTTTAGCTACATCAACAATGAAATCCTGAAAGGATAAATCCTCTGGAGGAGACATCCTCCTCTTTGGAGAAGAGGGCTCCTCAGGAAGATCAAGCTCAGCAGAGTCATCAGAGGAATTGAACTCATCAGAAGAATCTGAGTATTCTCTCTGTGCTTCCAATGCACGATATGCGTACCGACCAATATCAAGATCGGGCGTATCGGGCATGGGATCGGTATCGGGCAATAGCCTGAATCCGGCATGCGGAACCGATCGACGCTTGGAAGTCGATGGTCTCGGTTCCGGTGTGGATACCGGAACCGGAGTCGGTACCGATGGAATCGGTACCGAGGGCGTCGCAGCCTTAATGAAAGCCAGAACGGCCTGCTGCATGGTCTGGACAGAATTGCCCATGGACGCCACTACTGCCTGGATGTCGGTACCGGTATCGACCGGTACCCCAGAGCAGTCTAACAGGTGATCGGTCGAGGCCGTGCCATTGATGTCAACCTGTAACCCCATAGGTGATGCTTTGGAGGCCGGAGCCTCCCGCCGGGGTTTTTTGGTCTGGGCAGAATCCTCGAACTCAAGATTGAGAGCCTCTCGATCTTTTGAAAGAGATTTGCTTTTAGAGAATTTGCCCACAGAAAGTTTGGTTACCTGAGATCCATCCGGAGAGGAAGACCTGGATGACTGTGATGCTGGATTATCTGAAGCAAACAGCACGTGGAACTTGTTGGCCCGGTTCTGCAAACCACGTTTAGACATCTGGGAGCAGAATGGGCAGTCCGGTATGGAGTGGTCAGGTCCCAAACATTTAAGACACCATTCATGGGTGTCTGTGACAGAAATAACAGCACTACAGTTAGTACACTTTTTAAAACCAGGAGCTGGCTTCTCCATGAGGAGAATTTGTGTAGGCCTGAAGGCCTAGCAAAAGTTACCACGTTGTGCTGAAAATAAAAAAAGATTTTTTTTTTTTTTTTTTAGAAAGAAAGAAAGAGAGACCGGCAGTACCGGTTTTGGTATGGGGAAGGCAGGTACGCGGTCAAAAGAAACAAATTAAAATAAGAATTTCTTCAGCGGTGACAGGAACACGACCTGCTGGCTCCGCGGAAAAAGAGAAACTGAAGAGAGCTGGTCAGGAAGGCGGGAAGGCAGCGCGCATGCGCTGTGGGAAGCCCCAAAAGCTTTTCATCTGAAAAGCTGGGGAGCTTTCCCGTGCAGGCTCCGTCGGTTCCGACGTACCCATATGTGAGGACTCATTCCTGCTTGTTCCTGGAGATAAGTAATGGAGGCACTCCTGAAAGAGCGAATAGTGAACTTTCTGAAAACCAACAGCTTGCAAGACCCGAGGCAACATGGTTTTACCGAAGGACGATCTTGCCAAACAAATCTGATCGAGTTCTTTGACTGCGTGACCAGGGAACTAGATCAGGGGCATGCAATGGATGTCATCTACCTGGATTTCAGCAAAGCCTTTGATACTGTTCCTCATAGGAGGCTTGTCAACAAACTCAGTAGCTTGGGGATGGGTCCCAAGATGGTAAACTGGATTAGAAATTGGCTGACTGACAGACGACAGAAGGTGATTGTACATGGAGCTCACTCGGATGAGAGGAAGGTGATTAGCGGGGTGCCCCAGGGTTCGGTCCTGGGCCCGGCACTGTTCAATGTATTTGTGAGTGATATTGCTGAAGGACTGAATGGAAAAGTCTGTCTTTTTGCAGACGACACAAAAATTTGCAACAGAGTGGACTCCCCCGAGGGAGTGGTTAACATGAAGAAAGATCTACAAAAGCTGGAAGACTGGTCTAAAGCTTGGCAACTACGATTTAATGCAAAAAAGTGCAGTGTCATGCACTTGGGTAGCAGAAATCCAAGAGAAATGTACACGATAGGGGGAGAAAGGTTGGTATGCACAGTTCAGGAAAAAGACCTTGGTGTGATTATCTCTGCTGATCTCAAGGTGGCAAAACAGTGCGACAAGGCAGTGGCAAAAGCAAGGAGGATGTTGGGCTGCATACAAAGAGGGATTACCAGCAGAAAAGAAGAGGTACTTATGCCACTGTATAGGTCACTGGTGAGGCCTCACTTGGAATACTGTGTTCAGTTTTGGAGACCATATCTTGCAAAGGATGTAAAAAGACTGGAGACTGTTCAGAGGAAGGCGACCAAAATGATTTGGAGCCTGCGTCAGAAGCCTTATGAGAAGAGACTTGAAGACCTAAATATGTATACTTTGGAGGAAAGGAGGCACAGGGGAGATATGATTCAGACCTTTAAATACTTAAAGAGAAATGATGAACAAACAAACCTCTTCCAAAGACGGGGAACCTGTAAAACTAGAGGGCATAACATGAAACTGCAAGGGGGTAAATTGAAAGGCAATGTCAGGAAAAAAATATTTTTTCACTGAAAGGGTGGTGGATTCTTGGAATGCCCTCCCGATGGAAGTGGTAGGGGCGAACATGGTGACGGAATTCAAAAAGGCATGGGACAAACACAGAGGATCCCTTTACAGAAATAGGAAAAAAAACAAAATAAAAACGGTACCATCTGACTTCTGAACCATATAACGTCTCAACAAATAGGGGTGTCCTACATGGAGTGGTGGGTTTACCCCTGAACAAGGATATGGGGAGGGGTGGCCTGCGCGGAGCGACAGGTGCACCTACTCTTGCCATCTTGCTGGGCAGACTGGATGGACCATGCTGGTCTTTATCTGCCGTCAACTACTATATTACTATGTAACTCCAACATTATGGAGTTATGCAGCAGCTGTGACTTTTGGAAGCCCGGGCTCTGGAGAACTCGATAAATCAAGTCGAGCTGTTTGCTCACCACCAGCACCGAAGCCGGTATCTCCCACATTCGGAGCATCAGCAATTCCAGGATGGGAGGGATGGGCACCATGAGCGATTCCCACAGAGGGGCCTCGTACTGGAGAATTACCAACTCAACCGCCCGAGGGTCCTCCTCCAACTCAGTCGGGAAAGACAGGGCCTTAGACATTTTCTTGACAAAATCAAGGATGCCCATATACTCGGGTGGGGACTGCCGTCGAAGCTCCAAGATGGGAGAACATAAGAACATAAGATATGCCATACTGGGTCAGACCAAGGTCCATCAAGCCCAGTATCCTGTTTCCAACAGTGGCCAATCTAGGTCATAAGTACTGTCATGCCCTTGCCCCCTGCCTCAGGCTTAGAGGGGCGAGGTTGCGGTTAACTTTCTCTTATAAAGCTTAGATAAACTATCTTTCCCTCTGATGCATGCTGGGAGTTGTAGTTTGGCCTTTTAAGATGAAGTGTAGTCATGAAACCGAAGGTGAAGGCAAATGACAGAATTTATTTCAAAACGCAAACAAAGTCCATGTAGACCGTAACAGGATACTTCTCCATTCATTCGCTCAGGATTATTTACAACGCAGCATTGATGAGCTTCACTATGGCTTCACAGTCATTAACTATATGCAGCTGCTTAACAATGTAACTGATATGGGAAACACAGCTTCTTCCTTCAAGTAAAAATGTCTTCTTTTTAACTTTGTCTTCGCTAAGCATTTAATAGCACATGTAACAGGTATCTCCCCATTAAAGGAGCAAGTTCCTACCTTCACTTCAGGCTAGGTTTCAATACACTGCTTCTAGGAGACTTTCACCTTTTCAGCTATCCTTTAGCATAGGGATTCAACGCTAATAGCCTGGCATAGAGTACAGTCCATGGGCATTTCTGGAGACAGTAAATCCTGCTCAATAGGCTCAACTTGCATCTCCTCTGGCTCTGATAATGCAGTGCCCTGCTCTGAGCTCTTAAAGTATGTCTCCGGGTGTATTCTCTCTGAGGATCCCCGTGTCTCTCCTGAGCCCAGCTCCACCCAATACGGATAGATTGTACCTGAAGCTGTGGACACTTCTCCCTGGCTGTATTCACTTGCCTCTCTCCAGCCTCTCGGAAACAGTTCTTGGTTCGCTTCTCTGAGTTCCCTCTTGGAGCTCTGCCAATGCTCCCTATTCCAGGCTTGGCTCCTTTGACTCCTGTGCTGAGTCCTGGGCTCCCACCTCTGAGCTCTCCGAACCTTTTGATCAGGAACCTGGATCTGAACCCATTCCTGCTCCTCCGCTTCCTGCAGTTCTTGTTTCCTCTCCCTCTCCTGCTTCCTCTCCTGCTTTGACTTTAGCAAAGGTTTATATCCCTGCATCCAGGGCACTAACTTTCCCTCTCTGCTCAGGTGCTTGTAATTATCTCTCAAGCCTGCAACTATGTCAGCAGAGCTTGGGTGTGGCAGCCTAGGTTTAGTTTCTCTCAGCTTACTTTCTTTATATAAAGCAAAATCATCACCTTTTCCTATTTCCATAAGCTCAATACCAGCTTCCTTGTCACATACCCCCCTCCCTAAGATATTACGGGCTGGCGGAAGTTCCTCCGAACAGTCCATAATCCTTGATAGGGCATCAGCATTTTCATGTGATCTCTCTGCCCTGTGCTCTACCTTGGATAGATTGGCTACCGCTGTTCGTTCCCGCCAGGGCCTAAAGGACATTTATGTGGTAAATCTGCCAGCGGCCCGTATTATTCTCTACCAAGTAGGATACCGGACCTACCTGTCTGACCACCTTATATGGTCCTTTACACTGGACCTCAAATTTTGGCGTGGCGCCTGCCACCATTACTAGGACTTTCTCTCCTAGGGCTATTTGGCGGGGTTTCTTACCTTGATCATAGTGTTTCTTTTGGTGAGCCTGGCTAGCCTGTAAGTTTTTCCCAGCCACTTGGGAGGTTCTGTGTAACCGCCCCCTCAAATCTCGAAGAAAATGGGGTACCCCCCATAACTTCCATCTCGGGCTCTACCCATTGCTCCTGTAATATATCTAAAATTCCCCGTGGGGCACGGCCATACATCAACTCATAGGGGGATGCCCCTAAAGATGCCTGTGTCCGCTCTCTGCAGGCGTATAGAACGAAAGGGAGCAAAGCATCCCAATCGGTCATGTTACCATCTAAGCCTCACCATAACATCTGTTTTAAAGTCTGGTTTAGCCTTTCTACTAGACCATTAGACTGGGGGTGATAGGCGGCTGTTTTCATATGCTATATCCCAAAAGCATCGCAAACCTGGGCCAGGTATTTTGACATAAAATTGGTCCCACGGTCTGTCAGTACCTCCCAGGGAAAACCCACCTCACAAAACAGCTTTATTACCTCTAAGGCTATTATTTTTGCAGAGATATTACGCAAAGGAACGGCCCACGGGAATCTGGTGGTTTGATCCACTATAACTAAAATATATTGGAAGCCTCAGGGTGTTTTCACCAGAGGTCCCACTATGTCCATTGCGATTCGTCTGATAGGCTCTGATATTATGGGCGTTGGGATCATGGGCACCCCTGGTGGCCGGACAGTGGTGACCCGCTGACAAGAAGGGCATGACTCACAAAATCGGGCAGTTTCCTTAAAGACGCCAGGCCAGTAGAAGTGTGCAAGGATCTGGTCGAGAGTCCCCTGTATCCCTTTGTGACCGCCTACCGGATGGTCATGCGCAAGCCTCAAGACCAACGTCTTAAAAGCGGCGGGTACCACCAGCTGCTTCCTGACCGTCCCTGCCTGGGGATCAAGACTCTCCCTATACAGTATCCCCTTATCCAAGAGGAATCTCGGGAGGGTATCCCTCTCAACCTGGGCGTACTCAAACGCCCGTGTAAGTGTGGGGTCCGCTTGTTGCTCGTTAGGAAAAGACGGGAACTTTTTGACCAATTCCGCGGGGACCCAGGGTAACCCTTGTCCAGCTTCCATCTCAGCTCTTCTTCGAGACCTACACTGTCTTTCATGGCGTTTCTCAGCTTTTCCCTTCTTACTCCTATCAGAAGGGGAAGCCACTAGGTCATCATGTGAGGCTAAATCACCCAGGGAGTCCTCTGGGTGGTCGTCCCTTTTGTCTTGGGCCTCTGATTGGGACCGTGTAGACACCAGCCCAACTTTTTGATGTAGTCCCTTCTCTAACCCTCTTTTAAACTGGGGCCAGTCTCTTCCCAACACTAGGTCATGGGGAAGTTTCGGGACCACTGCCACAAGGACTTCCTTCTGTATCCCCAACCCTTTTATTACTACCTTGTACATGGGGTAGAAGGAGGCCACTCCATGGATACATCTAATCTGGACCCTACCCTCTGGTCTCCTCTGGACTGACTCACTCTGGGCTTCTATTGCCCGCCAAAGCCTCCGTGACATCATGCTTTGATCAGCACCTGAGTCGAGCACAGCGTTGGTAGCGATCCCCTGAATATTAACATTCAAGAGGAAACCCTCTCTTAGCTGTTTCACATTAGCACCCATCAATGCTGTACGTGCTTTGCATTCCCTTTGTAGGTGTCCAATCTTCCAACAATGAAAACATTTTTTCCTAGCCCACTTGCCCTCCTGAGTAGGCAGATAAGTTTTCATAAACTCCACATTTTTCCCTTGTCTCCTTTCTGATTGCTCAAAACTAGCCTCTGCCGCTATTTTTGGAGCGCCCCCTTTTGGTTGACAAGCCAATTCCGCTTCTAAGTAGCGCTCAGTCAGCAGGGTTGCCTCTCCAGTGGTCTGGCAGTTTTGCTGTATCAGAAAGGATTGGATTTCTTTAGGAACAGCAGCCATAAACTGCTCTAACACAATTGTATCTATCACCATATCAACAGTTTTACCTTCTGGAGCCAACCACTTTAAAGCTAAGCCTCTGATCCTTTGGCTTAAGGCCTTAGGTGTTTCTCCGGCCTTCAAGGTCGTAGCTCTAAGCATGCGATGATACAACATCTTAGTCAAACCCAAGCGATCTCGAATAGCATTTTTCACTTCCCCATAATCTGTAGCGAGTGCCGCTAGCATGGCCCTGTAAGCAGCCAATGCATCCCCTGCCAGAGAGGTGGCTAGCCTTACAGCTCATTGTTCCACTGGCCATCCTACAGCATGAGCGACTCTCTCAAAGGACTCTAGGAAATCGTCAATATCGTCCTCTAATGAAAGTTTTCTGTCCCACATGTCTGTGGTCCTACCATACAGACATTTGGTGTCCCTCCTAGTCCTGATTGGGTTGGCAGTGCTAAGGCTGATGCTCTCTGGTTAGCAATCAACGCCTCCACCAAGTCCAGTACCGGCTTCTGTTGTGCCTGCAAAGCGGCTGCTGCTTGTTCTTGTGCTTGGTGTGCCATTTCTTGCTGTTTCTGGAATTGGGACGCCATCCACTGCAGCATGTCCTTTGGATCCATTTCAGCAACTCCTGCAGGAGAAAAGAAAAGAACAAAACCCACCAAGTGCGGTACCACCAAAACTCTGCTATTCCCTTTCCAGCTGGATGCTTGCAATCTTCCACCCCTTTTTACTCGAATCCAGGTTTAACCCATGCCTAGATACCCTTTACCTGAGGTTAGGCATTGACTCTGGCCTCAAAAGGGAGTGTCTCACTGGTCTTCTCTGTCGTTCTGGCCGACCCTGCCAGCGAACTACACTCTGAAGCTCGCAGCACCGCTCAGCAGTCTTGTGTTGAAAAAATCTTGGGGCGTATATCCTGAAGTCTGTATATCCTGATACAGGCAAGATCCAAACAACTATGCCACTGTCACGCCCTTGCCCCCTGCCTCAGGCTTAGAGGGGTGAGGTTGCGGTTAACTTCTCTTATAAAGCTTAGATAAACTATCTTTCCCTCTGATGCATGCTGGGAGTTGTAGTTTGGCCTTTTAAGATGAAGTGTAGTCATGAAACCGAAGGTGAAGGCAAATGACAGAATTTATTTCAAAACGCAAAGTCCATGTAGACCGTAACAGGATACTTCTCCATTCATTCGCTCAGGATTATTTACAACGCAGTATTGATGAGCTTCACTATGGCTTCACAGTCATTAACTATATGCAGCTGCTTAACAATGTAACTGATATGGGAAACACAGCTTCTTCTTCCTCAACAAAGTAAAAATGTCTTCTTTTTAACTTTGTCTTCGCTAAGCATTTAATAGCACATGTAACAGGTATCTCCCCATTAGAGGAGCAAGTTCCTACCTTCACTTCAGGCTAGGTTTCAATACACTGCTTCTAGGAGACTTTCACCTTTTCAGCTATCCTTTAGCATAGGGATTCAACGCTAGTAGCCTGGCATAGAGTACAGTCCATGGGCATTTCTGGAGACAGTAAATCCTGCTCAGTAGGCTCAACCTGCATCTCCTCTGGCTCTGATAATGCAGTGCCTGGGCTCCCACCTCTGAACTTTCTGATCAGGAACCTGGATCTGAACCCGTTCCTGCTCCTCCGCTTCCTGCAGTTCTTGCTTCCTCTCCCTCTCCTGCTTCCTCTCCTGCTTGGACTTTAGCAAAGGTTTATATCCCTGCTTCCAGGGCACTAACTTTCCCTCTCTGCTCAGGTGCTTTTAATTATCTCTCAAGCCTGCAACTACTTCAGCAGAGCTTGGGTGTGGCAGCCTAGGTTTAGTTTCTCTCAGCTTACTTTCTTTATGTAGAAGCTGAAATCCATGCACTGCAGGGATTTCACTTTTCCTCAAAGCAAATTCATCACCTTTTCCTATTTCCATAAGCCCAATACCAGCTTCCTTGTCACAGTACCTAGCAGTTTCCTCAAAAGACAGAGGTTCCTCAATGCTTGTGCTGGGTCAAGCAGTGATATCCCGGTCTCTTTTAATAATGGTTTATGGACCTTTCCTCCAGGAACTTGTCCAAACCTTTTTTAAACCCAGCTACACTAACAGCTCTTACTACATCCTCCGGTAACAAATTCCAGAGTTTGATTAGACGTTGAGTGAAAAAAATATTTTCTCTTATTATTTATTTATTTGGTTTCATATACCGCGCTATTTTAAATCAGTGTGGTTTACATTGTAACAACTGATACATCAAACAAATAGTCTTAAATAGGTTACCCTGTAGCTTCACTGCATGTCCCCTGGTCTTTCTATATTCTGATGACGTAAACAATCGATCTACGTTTATCCGTTCCACTCCATTCATTAATTTATAGACCTCTATCATATCTCCCCTCAGCCTTCTCTTTTCCAGGTTGAAGAGCCCTAACCTTTTTAGCCTCTCTTCATAGGAGTATCCTTCCATCCCCTTTACTATTTTGGTAGGTCTTCTCTGTACCTTTTCTAATAACACTATATCCTTAAGATACGGCGACCAAAACTGCACACAATTTCAAGGTGCGGTTGCACTATGGAACGATACAGAGGCATTATAATATCTTTTGTTTTATTTTCCATTCCTTTCCTTATGATACCTAGCATTCTATTTGCTCTCTTGGCTGCCGCTGCACACTGGGCGGAGGGTTTTAACATGTTATCCACAATGACGCCTAAATCTTTTTCCTGGGTGGTAGTTCCCAATGTGGAACCTTGCATCGTGTAACCATAGTTTGGATTGTTCTTTCCTACATGCATAACTTTGCACTTGTCCACATTAAATGTCATCTGCCATTTGGATGCCCAGTCTTCCAATTTATCAAGATCCTCTTGCAATTTTCCACAATCCTCATGGGTTTTAACAATTTTAAATAGTTTTGTGTCATCTGCAAATCTGATAACCTCACTTGTTATTCCCTTTTCCACGTCATTTATGAATATGTCAAAAAGCCCTAGCCTCTGCTTTCTATCTTTTAACCAGTTCCTGATCCACAATAGTACATCACCTCCTATCCCATGACTTTTTAGTTTTGCCAAAAGTCTCTGATGAGGGACCTTGTCAAAGGCTTTCTGAAAGTCCAGATACACTATATCAACTGACTCACCTTTGTCTACCTGTTTATTCACACTTTCAAAAAAACATAACAGATTAGTAAGACAAGGTCTTCCTTGTCTAAAGCCATGTTGGCCGTCTCCCATTAAGCCATGGGTATCTACATGCTGAGTAATTTTGTTCTTTATGATGGATTCTACCATTTTTCCCGGTACTGACGTCAGGCTCATTGTTCAATAGTTTCCCGGAACACCCCTGAAACCCTTTTTAGAAATTGGCGTTACATTGGCGATCCTCCAATCTTCAGGTGTTACAGATGATTTTAATGATAGTTCACAGATTACTAATAGAAGGTCTGCAATCTCATATTTCAGTTCTTTCAACACCCTTGGATGTATACCATCCAGTCCAGGTGATTTGCTACTCTTCAGTTTATCAAATAGTTGTAATACATCTTCCTGGTGTAACGATATTTCTTTCAATTCTTCCGCAGTATCACCTTTAAATACCACTTCAGTCATGGGTAACATCCCTACATCTTCCTCAGTAAAGATCGAAGCTAAGAATTCATTCAGTTTCTCCGCTATAGCCTTGTCCCCTCTTACTGCCCTTTTACCCCTCTATCATCTAATGGGCCAACTGACTCTCTCACAGGTTTTTTGCTACGAATGTACTGGAAAAAGTCTTTATTATGCATTTTTGCTTCCACAGCAAGTTTTTTCTCAAATTCTCTCTTTGCCTGCCTTATCAATGCCTTGCATTTAACTTGCCAGTGCTTGTGCCATTTCCAGTTTTCGTCATTTGGCTCTTTTTTCCATTTCCTGAAAGATGCTTCTTTGGCAACAACAGCCTCTCTGACCTCACCATTAAACCATGCAGGTAGTTTTTTGGACTTCCTTCCACTTTTCTTAATGCGTGGAATACAGCTGGTCTGGGCTTCCAAGATAGTATTTTTCAACAACACCCAAGCTTGAGGTAAGTCTTTAACCTTTGCAACTGCTCCTTTTAGTTTTTTCTTACCTATTTTCCTCATTTTATCATAGTCTCCCTTTCGAAAGTTAAAAGGTAGTAATGTGGATTTCCTTACCATCCCTCCTCCATTAATTAAATCAAACGCAATTATGCTATGATCACTATTGCCAAGTGGCCTCATCACCCGTATCGCTTGCACCAGATCTGGTGTTCCACTAAGGGCTAAGTCCAAAATGGCTTCCCCACTGCTCAGTTTATGAACCAGCTGCTCCAAGAAATCGTCATTTATTTCATCTAGAAATTTTATCTCCCTAGCATGTCCTGCCGTGACACTGACCCAGCCAATACTGGGGTAATTAAAATCACCCATTATTATTACTGTTCTGTAACTTTTGTTAGCTTCCCTGATTTCTTTGAGCATTTCATCATCCATTTGTTCATTCTGGCCAGGCAGTCTATAGTACACACCCACTGCCATCGCCTTCCCCTTTTTACATGGAATTTCAATCCATAGAGATTCTACAGCGAATTTTGTTTCCTGTAGAACTTGAATCCTTTGTCACTCAATGCCCTCTCTAACATAGAGCACAACCCCTCCACCAATTTTATCAGCTCTATCATTACGATATAGTTTGTAGCCAGGTATCACAGTGTCCCACTGGTTGTCCTCCTTCCACCATGTCTCTGAGATACCAATCATATCTAACGTCTCATTTAGTGCTATATATTCTAACTCTCCCATCTTATTTTTTAGATTTCTAGCATTTGCGTACAAGCATTTTAGAGACTGTATTTTATTCATATTAATCTGGTTATCGGTAGGCAGGGGTACTTTGGAATCTTTAAGCTGTCTGCTCTGCACTCAAGGGCATTTGGGCTACCTTTGTCTTTAATGGATCCTTTCTGCTGATGTGCCCTATCTTCATTTTTCTGGTAGTGTCCTTCAAGGATACATTGTTCCGAACCATGCGCTCTAGGGCGAATGTCGGCTCTCCCCTATAATCTAGTTTAAAAGCTGCTCTCTCTCCTTTTTAAAGGTTAATGCCAGCAGCCTGGTTCCATCCTGGTTAAGGTGAAGCCCATCCCTTCCCCAGAATGTTTCCCAGTTCCTAACAAATCCAAACCCCTCATCCTTGCACCAATGTCTCATCAACACATTGAGACTCTGGAGCTCTGCCTGCCTTTTGGGTCCTGCGCATGGAACGCAAAGTATTTCGGAGAAAGCTACCCTGGAAGTTCTGGATTTCAACTTCCTACCTAAAGGCCTAAATTTAGCCTCCAGAACATCCCTACCACATTTTCCTATGTCATTGGTACCGACATGTACCTAGACAGCAGACTCCTCCCCAGCACTATCTAAGCCCTTGTTTAGGTGGCCTGTGAGGTCTGCTACCTTCGCACCAGGTAGGTATGTTACCAAGTGATCCTCACATCCACCAGCCACCCAGCTATCTACATGCCGAATGATCGAATCATCAACTATAACGGCTGTCCTAACCCTTCCCTCATGGGCACTTGGCCCTGGAGAAACTTCCTCGGTGTGAGAGGGTTTTACATCACCTGGAGGACAGGTCCTTGCTATAGGATCACTTCCTGCCATTCCAGGGTGATGCTCTCCTGTCACGTGATCTCTCTCCTCCATGGCAACAGGGATGCTGCCAGACTGGAGGTGGGACTTCAGGACTATATCCCTGTAGGTCTTGTCTATGTACCTCTCTGTCTTCCTTATGTCTTCCAAGTCTGCTAATCTTGCCTCCAGAGATTGGACTCCTTCCCTGAGAGCAAAGAGTTCCTTGCACCTTGTGCATACGTAAGACCCCTCACAACTGGGAGAAAGTCATACATGTACCACTCAATGCAAAAGACTGGAAAGCCCCCATCTCTCTGCTGGACACTGTCTGCATCTTTGTTTTAAGGTTGTGTTTAGATATTTAAATTCTTTACTTACTAAGGGTTGCTGGGGATACTTATACTAATACAACTATACCTAATACGTTTAATGTACCTTGTTCACCTGAAATTTAATCTCAGGTCCTTAATGTATGTGGATGACAATAAACAGCTGCACCTGAGAGTGAATATGGCACCTCCTTTCCTTTAAGAGGTTTAAGCAGCTATAAAGCTATGATTATCCTAGGGGTGTGTGGGTGTTGAGGATGGAGGTAGGGAAAAAGACTTATTAAAAGCTGGCTGCTACACAGTACCCTGTCCTGTGCTTCTAACTTAATCTGTGACGAATCTCCGGGGGAGACCCACAGCCCTTGCTTGGATAGAGGGAGTCATGGGTTCTAAATCTAACCAGAAAGCTCTCTTCTGTGTTTTAAATTTAAACTGAAACTCTTTGCTGCTACTAAGCTCTGACTAATTTAACAAATACACTGGGTTCACAGATTAATCAGCTTTAATCTAAAGAATTCCTTTTTCCCCAAGATTTAGAAAAATTCCCAGAAGTAAATACTTACAATTGCAGATCTCTCTCCAAAAGTAGCAGTCCCCTTTTGTAGTCCTTCAAGACTGAGCAGCACAGAACTCTGGTTGAACTATTTATGCCTGTGCTTCTGAGGTAAGCTATGACCAATTTCCTGAGTGATTAACAGAGTCCTTGCTTGAAAGTGGGAGTCTTTCAAACTGGCCTTTTGATCTGTTGCCTGGCTTTAACACCTATTTAAAAAATTTCACAGGTCTCTTGCCCCCTATGTAGAAGGCCTCTTTGTAAAGGTCTCTAGAAATAATTTATTGCTCAAGGAATACTGACCCTGTTTTGCCTTTTATGCTAAGTTATATTCTGATTTGATTTAAATTAAAAGCTCTTTGCTGCTACTAGGCCCTGATTGAGTATGAAATTTAAAGTAGAAGCTCTCTGCTGGGTTCTAAATTTAACCAGAAAGCTCTCTTCTGTGTTTTCAATTTAAACTGAAACTCTTTGCTGCTACTAAGCTCTGACTAATTTAACAAATACACTGGGTTCACAGATTAATCAGCTTTAATCTAAAGAATTCCTTTTTCCCCAAGATTTAGAAAAATTCCCAGAAGTAAATACTTACAATTGCAGATCTCTCTCCAGAAGGAGCAGTCCTCTTTTGTAGTCCTTCAAGACTCAGATAGGATGTCATGGTGGCGACGGGTATTGGGGGATTCCTTGTCCTCCGTCTCCCACTAGGAGAAGTCCATTGAAAACTCATAGGAGGGCTGCTGCATGGGCCTTGGGGCCCCCGATGCCCTGCGGCCAGTACCCGGAAAACTTGCCGGGGATGACCGCGGTCTTGTCGAGCAGGACTCGGATCGCAACCTTGACCGAGTATCGGCTTGGCTTCTGGGGACATCTTGGATGTCGAGGGACCACTGGTCGGGGTAGATGAACCAGTCATGCCGGACAACAGTGCCCGCTGCTGGTCCATGAAGGCAGACAAACTGCGCTCCAGGCTGCCATTCTGGACTCCATACCAGAAGGCTCTGCAGCTTTCGGTGCGGGCACCAAGGGACTTGGGCCCGATGCCGGCTCCGCTGAAAAGGAATCCTCAACGAGGATAGTGTCTGGGGACTGAGGCTGGTCTGCGGTCGGATCCTTCTGGGGAATCTTTGCAGACTGCTCCTTCTCCGATGCCTTGGACGAACATCTCGGACTGCGGAACTGGGTCCAGGGAGCACCGGGCCAATCGGAACTGTCCAAGGATGCCGCCTTTGAGAGTTTCTTCTTCCTGGGTTCCCTCAAAGGAGACCCCCTTTTTGAGGACCCATGATGAGGCTTGGGTTCGGAAGGTTCTGCTCGAGATGTCGGGGCCTCAGAAGAGGACCTGGTCTTCGGAGGCATCGGGGACTCAGGGAAAAAAACGTATCGTATTGCTGCTGGCAGCTCTTGAGGGCCTTACTGGGTATCCTCTTGCAGAGACCGCAGGCTGCCAGTTCACGGTCTGGCCCAAGGCAGCGGAGACAGCAGTCGTGTGTGTCAGTCAAAGACATAATTTTAGAGCACCAATCACATTTCTTAAAGCCACTGGTAGCCATGGGGGAAAAAAGTACCCCTGCGAAGTCGAAGACTCTCTGGGCTGCCAGTGGGAGAAAAAAAAGGTGCGAAGACACCAGGAAAAAAAAACACGAAAGACTACAAAAATAGACCAAACTCAACACCAAGGCAATGAGGTCAGTAGGCAGGAAGAGTACCGGTGCAATACCAGAGGTGAGTATAAAACTCGGAGAGAAAAATCAACTTTTTCAGGGGACAAGCCAGACAAACATCTGAAGGGTTTTGAGGAAAAAAGGAGACTGAGTAAGATGGCACCCTGGGGGGGAAGGGGACCATGCATGCACGGTGGCACATCCCAAAAGCTTTCTTTGAAAGCTGGGGGATGCTTCCGCGAGGGCTCAGTCGATGGTGACGTCACCCATATGTGAGGACTGACTTCCTGCTTGTTCCTGGAGAAGCATCTCCCCAGCTTTCAAAGAAAGCCTTTGGGAGATGCACCACGTATGCGTGGTCCCCTTCCCGCCCAAGGGTGCCATCTTGCCTCAGTCAACTGACATAGCTAAGATGGCTAAGGAAAAAAATAAAATACAGTAAAAAAGCAACTCTAAGGGGAGGAGGGAGGGTTGTGAGGACTGATTCCTGCTGTCCCCGGAGAACACCTGTTACAGGTGAGTAATTATGCTTTCTCCGGGAACAAGCAGGAAGTCAGTTCTCATATATGGGACTCCCCAGCTACAGGCAGCCGAAAACATGTAAAAATGCCAGGGCAACTGCAAAGGGTGAGCTGTGATCAGCAGCAGTTGTCCCTACTGAGAGACTCTCACAATACCCAAGTGACCGACAGAGAACCAGCACTCCGGTAGCCTGAACGCAGAACTGACAGAGGGCAGGAGTTGCCTATACCCTGAAGAGATTAAAGAGTACAGTCTGACTGAAGGCACTGTCCTGGCAGTAGTGAGCTGCGAAGGTATGGACAAAAGACCAGGTGGCGGCCCGGCAAATTTCTGTCATGGGAACGGAATGCAGATTTGCCACAGAAGCAGCCATGGCCCTGACGTGGTGTGCCCTGACCCTCTGGTCCAGTGAGATCCCCACCTGCTTATAGTCGAGGGTAATGCAGTCCGCCACCCAAGCAGACAGAGTTTGCTTAGTCACTGGGGGCCTCAGGCAACTGGGGTTATATGATACGAAAAGCTGAGTTATTTATTTATTTATTATTTATTTATTTACAGTCTCTTATATACCGCACTATTCAGCATCAGCGCGGTTCACATGGAACAAATGCTCATTACAGTTAACATGTATGAGTTTACATATAACAGGGGACAGAAACTTGGCTAACAGGGGTAACTATTTACAGACTTATTACATGGAGTCATAATCAAAGCAGTTGCATAGAAAACACAGTTCACTTTATAGGTTTGAGATGGCCCTGAGTCCATTGCAGATAGAAGAACAGGGCCCTTTTACAATCTAGAGTTTGGAGAACGGTCTCCTCCCTACTGGCATAAGGCCTCAGAAAGAAGGTGGGGGATCACCACCTCCTAATTGAGATGAAATGGGGACACCACCTTCAGCAGAAGCTTGGGGTGTGTGCAGAGCATCACCCTATTCTTGTAGAACTTCGTGTAGGGGGGGGGCTCTGCCATCAGAGCCTGGAGCTTGCTTACTCTGTGAGCTGATGTGAGTGCTACAAGGAATACGAACTTCCAAGAGACGTACTGCAGGTGGCAGGTAGCCAGAGGCTCAAATGGAGGCTTAGTGAGCTGCGAGAGCACCACGTTTAGATCCCACTCTGCCGCTGGAGGGTGGACGGGGGGGGGGGTTGGATAACAGGAATCGGGGCACAAGGGGCTGCAGGAATCGGGGCACAAGGGGCTGCACCAAGAGGGACTTTCCCTCAAGAGGATGGTGATGTGCTGCGATGGCACTCATGTGTACTCTGACTGAATTGGACTTTAGTCCCACCTGTGACAGGTGGGGCAAGTACTGGAGTACTACTTCTACCGAGCAGGAGAATGGGTTTTCCTGTCTTTCTGCACACCACACTGAGAAATGACACCACTTGAAGGTGTACACCCTTCTTGTGTTGGCCTTATGCAAGGCCAGAAGAACCTCCTCTACGTCCCGTGGGAGATTGAAGGGAGCTAATGCTACCCTTTCAGCAGCCAAGCAGTGAATGACAGGGACCCCAGGTTGAGATGTAAGAGAGAGCTCTGTGAGAGTAGCCCTGGGGCTCAGCCCAGGGGAATCGGTGACACTGCCAATAGGGAGGAGCAGTGGGCCCATGGCTGCCTGGCCCACCAGGGAGCTATCAGCTTTCGAGATGCTCTTGTCAAGCTGGACCTTGAAAAGGGTCTTAGCGACCGGCAGTGTTGGTTGGAAGGCATACAGGAGGCCTTCCGTCCATAGGATGAGGAATGCATCCGCTGCCACCCGGGATGGATGCAGCTGGCAAGAGCAGAATTGGGGCAACTGCGTGTTGTCCAGACTGGCAAAGAGGTCCATCAAGAGGATGCCCCAAAGACAAAATAGCCGGAAGGCTACTACTGTATCCAGGCGCCACTCATGCGGCTGGAGGACTCTGCTCAGTTTGTCCGCTAGGGCATTGTCCTGGACCGGGAGATAAACCACCCTTAGGAGCATCCCCCTGCGTGCCACATAGGTGCAGAGGGCTACTGCCTTCTGGTAGAGGGGGGATGACCCTGTTCCCCCTTATTTGTTCATGTAGAACATTGCGACCTGGTTGTCAGTCTGAATCAGCACAGGGTGGTGCTGTGGCTGGTGGTGGAAGGCTCGGAGAGCCAGGAATATCGCCCAGAGCTCTAGCAAGTTGATTTGCAACCGTGATTCCTCCTGGGACCAGCTGTCTTGCATCTGGAGGCCCTCATAATGCGCACCACAGCCCAGTAGGGAGGCATCTGTGGTGAGGACCCTCTGGGGGGTGAATGCCTGGAAGGGCATCCCGGCCTGAAGATGACATGCACTCTGCCACCATCCAAGGGAGTTGATAGGTCACTTTCACTCCATCCTTGAGCCTGCCTGTGGCTTGTGTCCACTGAGAGCGGAGGCACCACTGGGCTGCCCCATGTGCAGGCGGGCATATGGGGGTCACGTGAACCATTAAGGCTATGTGTCCCAACAGTTGGAATAGAAGCCAGGCAGGTAGCGTCTGACATCAGTGCACCTCTGCGGCTAACTCCCTGAGGCATTCTGACCTCTCCTGAGGGAGGAAGGCTTTCACCTGAAGGGTATCTAGTTGTGCCCATATGAACTCTAGGCACTAGGCTGGAGTGAGGTGGGACTTGGGGTAGTTTATGACAAACCCCAGGTGCTTCAGGGCGTTTATGGTGCGCTCAGTTTCACATTGGCTCATAAAGGGGGACACAGCTATAGAGGCACAGTCATCCAGTTAAGGGAAGACGAAGACTCCTTGAAACCGGAGGTGGGCTGCGAACATTGCAAGACATTTGGTGAAGACCCATGATGACAAGGCCAGACCAAAGGGCAGCACCCTGTATTGGTAGTGCTGTCCCCCTACCACAAACCGGAGGTATTTTCTGTGGCAGAAAGAGGTGATGGTCCACAAACAGCAGACCACAAATTGATTATGTTATAAATAAAATTTTGTTTTTATTATAAAATCATCAGATTAAACCTAACATGAACATGTTTTGGCAGAGCCCGCATCAGTGGTAAAACATAAAAATGAAAATACAGTTGCTTTGAGCACTGTGCACACAGGGGCATGTTTAATTAACATCATGCCAGTAGAGTGCGTTTGGCCCACAAAACCTGCATGGACACAGGTCAGTTTTAGCGGTTGTGTACGTTTGTCCCCCTGCTGTAGGCAGGTTGCAACCATGTGGCACTGCAGAAGGCTGGCAGATGGGTGCACTATCACCCACTGAGGTGGCAGTAAGTGCACCCATGCTAATGGAAACAATCGTGTTTAGCACATGATGATTACGCCCACGCTAACTGCGATGTGCTATCAACACCCACATTCTGCCCCCAACCTGCCCTGTCTCCACCCAACTGTGCACCAATCTACTAATATGAGATTTTCAGCATGGGGCACTACTCTAAATTTTAGCATAACACGCTAACCACGTGCTTAGCCCATGCTAACGATTAGTGCAGATTAGTAAATATGCCCCAAAGCAAAATTTCATGAAATAGCAAAAATCACCCAAATAATACCCAAATCATTACATTATATAATTACTTTGTATATAGTTTCCCTGTTACGGTCCAAGTTATACCCACCCAACAATGTTCCCTCTAATTTTCTGTAGGCTGTGTGCGCATAAAATATCAGCTGTGTGCAGCTTTTGAAGGAAGGTTAAATTTTTGTGCGCCACATAACGATACTCAGAGTTATATACTTTAAAATTTGACTACATGTCAGAATACAGTATGTACACCACATTGATTTTAATCAAATTAAATGAAAATAGACGATTACTAAATGAAGCGGGAAATTTCTAGTAATTACAATCATACCTTTTAAATTTTAAGACGTCTGTGTTGTTTTCTATCAGAATCAGAGCTGTAATTTTTGTGCGCTCTGTTGTAAAGTATGTGCGCTCGCTCGGCGAGGTGTGTGCGCGCGCACACGCCCACAGCTTAGTGGGAACAGTGCCACCCAAGTTATATAAGGTTACACTATATAGGGTGAACTAACCTGTTCTATTTATTCTGTTTGATTGCTCATAAGATTGTTCTATGTAAGGTAATATGTTAATATGTTATCTAACTTGTTCTACGTAAGTTTTGTTCTGTTCTCTGTAAACCGCACTGAATGTGAAATAGCGCAGTATATAAAAACCAATAAATAAATAAATAAATAAATACCACCATATGTCCACATACAAACCTCCACTGCTTCCAAAAAAAATAAATAAATACCTTTCAATAAAATAAAATAAATATAATATCATCATAATTCAGATGTCACATTTCCAGGCAAATCAGAACTATTGTGAAAACACTTATATTGCATGTCTACTAAAATGATTCAAATCACCTCCGGGACCCAAAAGTTCCAAATTCCTTAAAGAGATATATATTCCAATTCTTTGGATTTGTAAAATGCAATGTGTGCCTTTGAGACAATGCTGACTCCTAATGATGCAGCGCTCCTGTTTTTTCTTGGCAGCGTGACTGAAAGTAGATTGCCAGGCCTTTCTTCTGAGGCAATGGAGGGTTAAGTGACTTGCTCAAGCCTACAAGGAGTGCTAGTGGGAATTGAACCTTGGTCTACTTGGTTACTAAACCAGTGTTCTTAACCATTAGGCTACTCCTCTACTCCTGCAAATATTTATTTCACCTCAAAACACCTTCCTAAAATTTAATATATTAATAACCTAACAAGTGGGCGGAAAAAGCCTAATAGTTAAAATAAAATTTGAAAATGAAACATTATCACTGCTTTTTATGAGTATTGACATTTCAATCAGCTGTTCATTCCCCCCTTCCCTTTTCTTCCCCGTTTTATATTTTTTGCCCTCATTGTGGCAATCTTTTTGCAGTGTCAAACTCATTATAGTTTTATAGCACTTGTAATACCAGTAATTTTAAGATGTCTCCTTTGATTAAAAATGCTACTTTCTATAGTTACTCCAAAGTGGTTAATATAATTCATCACCATGAGGGCTTTTAGACTTGGCATTTTGTCGTTTCAAGTGCTGTGGAAAATTCTTTTATTTTTATGTACTCCATTTGCTGCCATAAGTGGCTCACTTACAGGATTCTTTAGTCACACTAACTTGAATAATCCCTGTTGAAAACAGGGGAAGTTATGTTTAATTTTCAAATTTTATTTTAAATATTTGGCTTTTTCTGGGCATTTGAATTGTTAGGTTACTATTAATATATTTGATTTTAGATATGGGTTTTGAGATCTAATTGGGATATACAATTGATATGCTTCTTAAAGATCCTGGAAGTTATTCAAATTGTTTTGGTAGACCTACAATTTAGGTTATTTTTCCAACAGTTCTAATTTGCATGGAGATAGCGCATCTGAATTATGATATTGTCATTTTTTTCTATTCAAAGGTTTTATTTATTTATTTATTTGAAGCAGTGGAAGTTTGTATATGGATATATGGTGGCATGTATTATTTAGGTGTTTCTGCTAACTTTGTTATGTTCACAATGCTCAAGGTAATTGTTTTTTAATTTTTGTATTTTTCAGTTTTATCCCTGATGCAGGCTCTGCCGAAACATAGCCATGTTGTGTTTTATCTGATGGTTTATAATGCAAACATTTTTATTTTCTTTTATATGGTTTCTTCATTTATTTAGTTATTGAGATGATTGATTTGTGGTCTGCTGTGTGTGGCACCTGACAATAATGAGGTTCACTGGCAGAGCGGTATCTGGGGTTCTCTACTAGAATAGCAGTGAGTGCTACGTGGAAGGGGTGGCATGCACTGGCAGAGCTGTGTATGCAGAGGAAGATCGCTGGAATAGCGGGGGGGGGGGGGGTTGGATGCAGCAGGGCAGGAGTGAGATGTGTGTGTGAGGGTTTCAGTACTGGAAGAAATGAAATGCACTGAGGGGAGAAAGCAGCTTAGTATTTGGATCACAGAGCTGAAAACCACAGAAGCCATTATTCAAATCCTGCTTCTAACACTCTCACTCCTTTTGACCTTGAGCAAGTTATTTTAACTTCTTTTAACTTAAGGCTTGAATTCATAGCTAGGAGTTTTAGCTACGGGTAGCTCTATCATTAGGCAGGTTGAGGGCTACTACTACTACTACTATTAATCATTTGTACAGTGCTACAAGGCGTACGCAGTGCAGTACGTATAGATGTAAGACTCAGTCCCTTCTCATCACAGCTTACAACCTAATCAAGGCAAAATAATATAGCAAAACTGGGGACTAGAGTATGGTAAGATACACATAAGTAGTAGATAAGAGAGTGAGGAGCATCAGGATCCAAAATCAGCCTCAAAGAGGTGGGTTTTTAGCCTGGATTTGAATAGGGCTAGAGAAGAAGCCTGATGCATTGAGTTTGTTCCAGGCATATGGAGCAGCAAGGTGGAATGGACGAAGTCTGGAGTTGGCAGTGGAAGAGAAGGGCACAGATAGCGTAGTTACTCACCTGTAACAGGTGATCTCCGGGAACAGCAGGAATAAGTCTTCACATATGGGTATCGTTGGTACCGACGGAGCCTGCTCAGGAACGCTGCCCAGCGTCCAATAGGAAAGCTTTTGGGAGCATCCCACAGCGCCTGCATGCTGCCTTCCCAACTCTCCCTCTTCAGTTGTTTATAGCTGAGACCAAAGGAGAGAGCAGACAAAGAGAGAGAGATAGAGACAACTCCTAGGGGAGGTGGGTGGGTTGTGAAGACTTATTCCTGCTGTTCCCGGAGATCACCTGTTACAGGTGAGTAACTACGCTATCTCCAGGAACAAGCAGGAATGTAGTCTTCACATATGGGGACTCCCCAGCTGAGAGATGCCAGGGGGATGACCCCAGCAAGCTGTGAATCCCAGGTGAGATGGGTCATGCTTCCTCCCATAGATATCTGGCATCGAAACCTGGGACGGCGGGTAGGAGTTGTACTAAGTCTGAAAGAGATGCTGGAGCACAGCCTGGCCAAACAAGGCATCCCAACGGGAGTCCTTGTCTAAGCAATAGTGGGCTGTAAATGTGTGCACCGAAGCCCAAGTGGCTGCTCTACAGATGTCATCAATGGACACAGAACGAAGATTAGCCATTGAGGCTGCCATTGCTCTCACATTGTGAGCTGTGACATGGCCTTCGAGAGAAAGTCCCTTACTCTCATATGCAAAGGATATGCAATTTGCAATCCACCTAGAGAGAGTTCTTTTGGAAACTGGAAGTCACAAATGACTAGAATCAAAAGCAACAAAAAGCTGAGAAGATTTTCTATGTTGCTTAGTTCTTTGAAGGTAAAAAGCTAAGGCTCTTTTACAATCTAAGGTATGAAGATTCCTTTCTGCATTAGAGGCATGAGGCCTAGGGAAGAATACAGGAAGGTGAAACGCTTGGTTTAAATGAAAAGGCGAAACCACCTTTGGCATAAAGTGAGGATGAGTCCTAAGAACTATCTTATCATGGTGAAATCTTGTATAAGGAGGAACTGCCACTAAAGCCTGTAACTCACTGATGTTTCTTGCAGAAGTGAGGGCAACTAGGAAGATGACCTTCCAAGAAAGAATCTTTAGAGCTGTAGTGGCTAAAGGCTCAAAGGGTGGTTTCATGAGCTGCCCGAGAACAAGATTCAGATCCCATGCCACCGGCGGTGGCTTAATGGGAGTTTTGTTAAAAGTAAACCTCTCATAAATCTCGCTACGGGTGGATGAGAGGAATTAGGTTGTCCATCCAGAGGTTCATGAAAAGCAGCAATGGCACTAAGACGGACCCTTACTGAATTGGACTTAAGACCAGAATCTGATAGATCGAGTAGGTACTCCAGAAGCGATTCGACAGGCACTGTATGGGGGTTAAGTTCCCTTTGAGAACACCATACAGAGAATCTCTTCCACTTAAAGGCGTAGGATCACTTTATGGAAGGCTTCCTGGAAGCCACAAGGATATCCTTTACCTGTTGAGATAGGTTGATATCCGGGAATCCTAGGCTTTCAGTAACCAGGCCCTGAGGTGCAGGGACTGGGGATTTGGGTGCAATAGCATCCCGTTCTCCTGGGAAAGGACATCTGGAGCACATCCCAACTCCAGAGGTGTGGCTTGAGAGAGATGCAGAAGCAGAGGATACCACGTCTGCCGTGGCCAACATGAAGCTATGAGATCATATGACCTCTGTCTCTCTGAATCTTGAATAAAGTTTTGGGAATGAGGGGAATGGGTGGACAGGCACAGAAGAAGTCCCGACCCCAAAGGAGGAGGAAAGCATCTCTTGCCTGACAGTTTTGAGCCAGAATTCTGGAACAGAATCAGGGAAGTTTGGCATTCTGTGGACTTGCAAAGAGGTCTATACCTGGCGTTCCCCAGATTCGAAACACTCGAGCAAGCTGGTCTGAGTGCAGAGACCATTCGTGTGGCAGCAGTATTTGACTGAGTTTGTCTGCCCAAAGATTTTGAATGCCCGGAAGATATACCACTAGGAGATGGATTTGAAGCTCTCTGGCAAGGGCCCACAGTCAGAAAGCTTCATTGCATAACAACAGAGAACCTGTTCCGCCCTGCTTCTTCACATAGAACATCGCTACTTGATTGTCGGTCTGGACCAGAACTGTCTTGTAGCTGAGATGGGCTTGAAAAACTCGGACACCATGGAAAATGGCTCTGGGCTCTAGGAGGTTTATGTGAAGACAAGCCTCCTGTGGGGTCCAGAGACCCTGAGTTGATTTGATCGTACAAGTGAGCTCCCCAACCCAACTTGGGCGCATCTGTTGTTAGGGTGGTTTGGCATAGAGGCTGCTGGAAAGGAGAACCCACGAGAAGGTTTTCCAGTGACTACCACCATTGTAGGGACAAAATGAGACGTGTGGAGTTTCTGATTTTGTCCGTTAGCTGACCCGAGGATAGGGTCCACTGAGCTGCTCGCATATGAAGGCGAGCATAGGGAACCACATGGACTGTGGATGCCATATGCCCAAGAAGCTGGAGCATCTCCCGAGCAGTCAGGAAGACCTTCATAGCTGCTTGAGAGGCCAGCTGTACTATACGAAGACACTGTGGCTGTGGTAGGAAAGCCCTTGACTGCCTTGTCTCTAGACGAGCACCTATGAATTCTAGAGACTGAAAAGGGGTGAGATGAGATTTTGGGAGGTTTATGACCAGTCCCAAGTATCGAAGGATTTACATGGTGTGAGAAAGAGCGAAGCTGGCAATGCTCGAATGAGCCAGTCGTCTAAGTAAGGGAAGACGAATATTCCTAGAGTTCTCAGGAATGCTGCTATTACTGCCATGTATTTTGTGAAGACTCTTGGGGCAGAAGCCAGACCGAAGGGAAGACTCCTGTATTGGAAGTGTCTTCCCTGGAAAAGGAATTGAAGGAATTTCCTGTGATCTGCATGGATGAGAATATGCGTATATGCATCCTTTAGATCTAGAGAACATAGCCAGTTCTGACTGAAGGTATGGCAGGAGTGTTCCGAGGGAGATCATTTTGAATTTTTCCCGGAACAGATACTTGTTTAATTCTCTGAGGTCTCGTATAGGCCTGTGTCCCCCTGTTTTCTTTGGTATTTTTCTCAGCATTTTTCTTTTTGGGCCCTCGACTCTGGAACTCGCTTCCCCTCGCCCTCCGTTTGGAGCCCTCCTATAAAACCTTTAAGGCCAAATTGAAGACCCACCTTTCCTGCACTGCCTTCAACCTTCCTCCCCCCGCCGTTCCCCTTTCTCCTCTACCTCACTGAACCTAGCCGTTCCTATTTCTTTGTTGCCGTGCACTCTGTTTGTTTTGTCTACTGCTTTATCCTTTCTCTTCACTCTATCCTTTCTCTTAATTCTTATGGCGTTCCTTTTCCTTTCTCAGCAGCTTATATATTTTGTTATTGTACACCGCTCTGGTGCCACTGGTAAAGAGCGGTATATTAAATGAGCCAATAAAGATAAAGATAAAGGGGGAATAGAATCCCGTACCCTGTTGGGGTATGGGTACCTCTTCTATTGCTCCTTGAGCAAGAAGTGATGTGACCTCCTGACCCAAGAGATTGGTGGCAGGGACCTGAGAATTGATCATTGTAGGAGGGGGCATACTGTGGAAATGAAGTCTGTACCCCTCTCATACAATGGACAGAGTCCAGTTTTCTGATGTTACTTGTTGCCATCTTCTGGCAAAATGGCATAACCTGCCTGGGATGGTAAAGGGTTCTGGACCTTTCAGGGGCAGAAAAACTAAGTTCTCTAGGAAGGAGTCAAAGCCCCTGAGCCGGTTGAGCTCTTGGAACTTGTGGCTTCCTCTGCGATCTGTTCTGTTGTTGTCCCCTCTGGGGAACATGAACTGGACAGTGTCCCTGATGGGTGTAAGATGGGTAAAATTTCTTTTTCTTGTTGAAAAAGGGTTTCTTGACTGACTTTTTCTTTGCTGGGTTGGCTGTAGACTTTGATAGTCTGTTCAAGGTAGTATTTTCAGATTCAATTTGATTAGCCTTGTCTTGCCAATCCTTGCAAAAGAGATTTTCTCCTGTGCAAGGAATATTTCCCAGTTTATCTTGCACCCATTGTTCTAAGTCTGATGTCTGAAGCCAGGCAATACAACATGCACCGATGGAAATAGCAGATGTTCTGCTAATGCATTCAAAGCAATCAAAGGTTGCACAGTTTACAAATTTTGAGACATCCTGGGCATGTTTGACCAGAGTAGGGAATTCCCCCCTTTTTTCCTCAAGGAGAAGAGGGCTCATGAGCTCCAAGTCACCTGCAACTTCTTTGAGGAACATTCCCATATAGAGAATGTAGGAGCTAATCCTGGCTGCCAACATGGAGGATTGGAAACATCGACACCCAAAGGCATTGAGCGTTCTCGATTCACGGCCCGGTGGATTGGAAGAATGTGTTTTAGCACTCTTAATCCTACGCATCACCGATTCCACTACCATTGAATGGTGTGGTAACTGAGTCTTTTGAAAGCCAGGACAGCTTGGAACTCGGTACATGGTATTGAGTCATCAAAAGTGTGGAGACACCGTCAAAGGAGCTTTCCACATTCTCAGCATAGGATCATGAAAGATTCTGTGAATAGGCAGAGTAGCTGCCTCTTTAGGAGTCTTAGGGTACTGAAGAATTTCTAATTCTTCTGCTCTAGGTTCCTTCTCTGGAGTCATCGTGATTGCAAGACCTCAAGCTAAATCATGTATAAAATCCTGGAAGGACATGTCTTCTGGAGGAGACATTCTTCATTGAGGAGAAGGAGATGGATCCTCCGGAAGGATAGCTCTAGCACTGGCAGAGTCATCAGAATTGAATGATTCAAAGTATCTCTGTGCCAGGTGTTCTTGCAATGCACGGTACCGGTATCGTTCGAAGTCGGTATCGGGGTGTCTCGGTACCAATCCGTCGATACCTGAGATAGACTCAAGGCTCGGCATGGGGGGAAGCATACCTGCCAAGGCACTCGGTACCGGTACCGGTGTTGGTACCGATACCTGTGGAACCGTCTGTAGCAGTCTTAGCAGTACCGAAGCTGCTAAGAGGGCCGCTAGACTGCGTTCTATAACAAGGATTTCCTTATCCATCGCTCCTGCCGATGCCTGGGTGTCGGTACTGGTGGAAGCAGCTATGACCCCAGAACATGGCACCAGTAGTTCTGCAGAGGTGCAAGCCTCTGGAACATTCTGGAGCCCTGTTAATGCTTTGGAGATCGAGGCCTCCCGCCAGGGCTGTTTTGCCGGTGAAATTTCCTCGAGCCCAGTGGCATCTCGATACTTGGAAGGAGATCTACCCTTTGAGGACCGGCCAGTCTTAGAAGACTTAAGTTTAGTTACCTGAGATCCATGGGAGGAAGATGAAGCCCTGGAAGACGTCGATGCAACTGACATTGTATCTGCGGCAAAAAGGGTACTAAGTTTTGCAGCTCTATTCTGCAGGCCCCTCTTGGTCATCTTTCTGCAGGAGAGACACTCCGATGGAGAATGGTCAGCACCTAAACACTTAAGACACCATTCATGGTTGTCGGTGACGGAAATGGTACTGCCACATTTAGAACATTTCTTGAAACCACTAGCTGGTTTCTCCATGTTTGAAGAAAAATGGGCCTAATGCCCAAAATGGCACCTAGCCCTGAGAGGGGAAAGGCCCCTGAAAGAAAATCTTTTAGAAAACTAGTTTTTTTGGGGGGGTTTTGAAAAAGAAGAAAAAAAGAGAACCAGCGGTACCGGTAGGCGTCGAAGGAAGGCAGACGCGACCACAAAAAACAAAAGAATAAGGATAAATTTTTCTGCGGTGACAGGGTATGTGTCCTGTCAGCTCCATAGAAAAAGAAAAACTGAAGAGGGAGAGTTGGGAAAGGCGGAAAGGCAGCACGCAGGCGCTGTGGGATGCTCCCAAATGCTTTCCTATTCGACGCTGGGGAGCATTCCCACGCAGGCTTCGTCGGTACCGACGATACCCATATGTGAAGACAACATTCCTGCTTGTTCCTGGAGATAAAAGGGATCTGCCAGAGGAGCGAAGTTCCTGAGGAGGGGTGCAGAGTGAGATGAGAGGAAAGGTAGTAAGGAGCTGCAGTATGAATGCACTTATAGGTCAGCAGACGTTTGAACTGGATGTGGAAACGGATAGGGAGCCAGTGAAGTGATTTGAGAAGAGGAGTTATGTGAGCATAGCAACGCTGGCGGAAGATAAGCTGTGCAGCTGAGTTTTGAACAGATTGAAGGGGAGAGAGATGATTCAGAGGGAGACCAGCGAGAAGCAGGTTACACTAGTCAAGGCAGGAGGTGACTAGTGATGAGGCCACCTTAGGCAGCAAATTCTCGAGGGTGGCAACAAGTCCCCAAAATACCCCTGTGATGGCTGCCTCATTTTGCTTATGGGTGGGAGAAGGCTACTTATAATCCTCCTCCAGATTGCCTAGGTGGGGAGCAGGATGCTGATGCTATCCTGGACAAGAGGGAGGGAGAGAGGGGAGAATTAAAGTACCCCAAAACCTTGAATGTGACAGTAAAAATGAGCTCTGAGGTGGCAGTGTGGCAGTATAAGTGAAAGGAAATATGAGGCCCTCACCCTTTTGATTCTCTGTGCCTGCTCACCCCCTGAGCCTGCTCAAAGTCTGTCAGTGTCCCCCTACCCCCTAAAACAGAAAGTCTGAGTCAGAAGGGTAGGGACTGACAGACCTTAGATGCACGCAAGGACTTAAGACTCTGTGCTACCATCCATGTGGAATGGGGGCCAGAGGAAGGGAAGAGAAGGGAAGAAAGATGGTGCATCCTGGAGCATGGAGGAGGGGGAAAGGAACAAGGAGGGATGCTGCAGCCTGCACCTCAGAGTGGAGTGAAAGGAAAGCAAAGAAACTGCACTAGGTGGGGGGGGGGGGGAGGGAGAGAATTAAGAGAAATACTGCACAGGTGGGGGAGGGGAGCAAAGAGAAATTCTACAGGATGGATGGAGGGGAGTGAAGAGAAATGCTGCAGCCTGCAGATGGGGGTGATGGGGGAAGGCAAGCTAAGAGATGCTGCATGGGGAAGGGGGATGGGGAGCAGGAGAGACGCTGCAAGGGGGAGAGGAGGAAAATGCAGAAACAGGATGGCAGAAAAAGACCATATGGTTTATCCATACCAACTAATATAGCCCTTTTTTCTTTTAGAGATCTTCTGTGTTGGTCCCATGCTTTCTTGAATTCAGATACTGTCCTCGTCTCTAGAGCCTCCACTGGGGGACTGTTCCATTCATCTATCATTCTTTTAGTAAAGAAATATTTCTGCAAATTACTCCTGAGTCTGTCCTCTTTCACCTTCATCCTATGCACTCTCATTGCAGAGTTTTCTTTCAATTGAAAGAGGCTTCCCTCCTGTGCATTTATGCTACAGAGGTATTTAAATGTCTCTATCATATCTCCTCCATCCTGCCTTTCCTCTAAAGTATACATATTGAGATCTTTAAGTCTGTCCCCATATGCCTTATGACAAAGCCCACTGACCATTTTGGTAGCCACCCTCTGCACAGAGTCCCAAATGGTCAGTGGGCTTTGTCATAAGGCATATGGGGACAGACTTAAAGATCTCAATATGTATACTTTAGAGGAAAGGCGGGATGGAGGAGATATGATCTCAATATGTATACTTTGGAGGAAAGGCAGAGTGAGGAGATATGACAGAGACATTTAAATATCTCCATGGCATAAATGCAAGAAGCAGGAGAGATGAGGCAAATGAAGTCGGAAAAGAAGTAAGGGTGGCATGCTGGACCTGGACCTGGAAGATGGGAAGGGAAACAAGGAGGGAGATGCTCGACCTGGGGGTGGGGAAGCAAGGCAGAGATGCTGGACCTGGAGTGGTGGAAAGGGAAGCAAGGAGGAGATTTTGGATTTGAGGCAAGGGGTAGGAAGGGAAGCAAGGTGACAGTGGACCTGGGATGGAGAGGGTGGGAAAGGAAGCAAGAAGAATATGCTTCTTGTCCTTATTTGGCAGCTTAAGTCCTAGAGGTAGTACCATAAGATTATGGCTAGGGTCACTCATGACGTTTTGGAACCCAAAGTCACCATGAGCAAGAGTGACTGAAGATCATACCTGTTTTCACTAGATTACCAAGGACCCTGAAAAGAGCCGGGGATGGAGATGGGGTGGGGGTTCTGCCAGAGGTGGGCATCAGGAGGGCTTGATGTTGGGGTGAGAGTCGAAAAAAGAAGGCATTGAGGTGTGAGGGGATGGATGCTGAAAGAAACAGCAATTTTAAAAAGCTACTCCCACACACATTTGGGGTAAACTGCACACATTTTTCCTCCCATGTAGTTTTTTAAAATCCGTGCTCCTGCTGGATGTGGTGAGACACCGACATGCTGTCCAACAAGTTGTACACATCCTGACTGAAAAGCATTAATGTGCTACCAAGGAGGAGAAATGTCCGAGAACTGTGACGTCTGAATTGATGTGTGTGTGGCTGACACTCTCTATCCTGCTTTTCATTTTTGCCATCCATATAAAGGATCAATTTTGAAAATTGTCTAAGATAAAGTACCCATACAGCTGTACATCTGCTTCCTGTAAGAGTACTTTTCTGGGTAAAAGTATGCACAAACTTGCAAGCCTCCGTCCCAAACCCACACCATGGGAACACTTCACCTCACTGCACGTGTCACTATGCACATAACTGCCCACCGTATATGTGCTAGAATTTTCAAAGGCTCCATTTCTGCAGGTAAATGGCCATTTACCCATGAAAATGGGGTTTGAGAATTGTCCTTATAGGGGCAATATTTTTAACTGTCTAAAAGCATTCACCTGTGTGGGGTTTGGTTAATATTCATAATAACATATTATATGAGGCAAATAAAGACTAGCATGGTCCATCTAGTTTGCCCGTGCAGGTCATCCCTCCCCATGCCTATGTTTAGGGGTGTACCCACCGCTCTGTGCATAGGAGCTGCAGATATTTCCACAGTTCCCTTATAAAATGTCCACTTAAGAGGGTAATTTTATAGTCGTGCCTAGTTAATGAACGTTTTCACATGGGCTATGCGCCAATGCGGCACTTAGCTCACCCAGCTCAATATCAGGCCCTGGAATAATTTTTAAAGTGAAAATAACATGCACACTTATTGTACATATAGCAAGATGTTTGTTACACATGTTCACAATTATAAAATTATCCCCATGGTGCATTACTTTGTATTTTTTGTACACACCTTTGGATGATTTTATAAGAAATATAAATATCACATTTCCAGGAGCTATATCTATACTTACATAATAATTGGTGATCAAGGCATCGCCATAGTCCTGGAAGACACAGAAAGAAGTCTTTAACCAAAGAATAACAGGCTATAACAGGTATGTTAGAATAAAGACATTGCGTGTTTGAAAGTTTGTATATTTTGAGATTGGGATTAAGAACAAGTCTTTATTTTATCCAAAAAGACTCTAGGAAACAAACTACCTCAGAGAGTAAACATAACATTGAGAAAAACAAAACACTGCCCTTCCAAGGGTAATCTTATACAATAAAACTTGTGTGAAGCTCAAAAAAGGTGTCTATTTTAGAGAGAAAACATAGGCAAATATGAAACAGGCACCTAGAACCAGCCCCCATCATGCACAAATGCTTATGCACAAATCTACAGCTGCTCTAGAACAGGTATACATCACAACTCCACCCAGAAAATGCCTATGCACAAATGCCATGAATGTAGGTGTGCTCTTTCCATGTGCCAACTTTTTATGTATGCATGCAGCCTTGAAATTTTATAAAATCCTTTTCTGCATATACAACATGTTTTACACATGGAAAAAACTTTATAAAATGAGCCACTTGGGGGGGTAATTTTAGAAGGAGCCGCCTATTTTTAAGTTCCAACAATGTTCCAAAATGTCAGTATTTTACTCACTTATGCATGTAAATGAATGCTTATAAAATACCACCTAGTATAAAAGTACATGTATTTGCACCGCTTGTACTTTCATGGGTGGCATTTTGGCAGAGCATAGGCAGGCTGTGCAATATGCTCACTGATTATAGAATACTATGATTTACAGGGTATTTGAAAAGGTAGATGCAATAATTTACACCAGATCTAGGACTGGTATTAGTCACTGCACTTTAACTTAAAGCAAGTTCTTTGCCACTTATAGTACATGCATATTCAACTTTATAAAACAGATGTAAAGTGTGGTAGGCGAAGGCCTATGATCCATGGTGTCTGAAATAAGCAGGCAGGCCTAAGCAGCTTGACCTGTAAATGAAGCCTGTGGAGAGGCCCAAAGGAATTACACACTCCCCTAAATGCTGCTACCATAGAATCGAAACTTAACTGAGCACAATTAAGTATAGCTAAGCAGAATCGAAACTTAGAGAATATAGAAAAACAAGTTTTAATTGGTATTGATAAGAGAGTGAAGCTTCTATGGAATTAATTAACTCTGTTGAAAGAAAAGTTACAGTGCCCTGCTTTCCCACATGTTCTAGTCAGCTAAGTGACCTTGGATGTAAAATGTAACGAGAGAGCCCAAGAAATGACCATTGTAATGAGGACTGTAAGGGGGGTAAGCAGGTGCTAAGCCCAGACCAAGGTCCTCATTGGAGCTACGTATTGGTACCAGGACCAATAGATGGGGTGAAAGGGGTTACCGGGAACAATGAAAAGTTTGCCTATGTCCAGAATGGGAAAAGAACAGTATAAAAGTTGTTGTTTTACTAACAGCCATTGCTCAGCCATTTTGAATGTGATTCTGCTTGAGTCTTGTGCACAAATAAATGATTTGGACCTTCTGAACAGACTCCTGGTATTATTGGATTGTCTGCGCTCTGCTGCTACATATTCTTGGTGCGTTGGCCGGGAAGTGTGGTTAATAGAGGGTATACAGGGCAATATACCACGACTTTCCGCCTCTACAGGTTTGGTCCTGCCGGGATCGTGCCCTCCCAACGTGGGCTCGGCTCCCAGGCGCCACCGGTCCAGTTGCATCGGAGGGAGTTGGGCCAGGCCTCGGTGTGTGCCGGACCCGGACGGAACCAACACCTCGAACCCGTGAGGGGAGTCTGAGGTCCAACTCATGCGCTTGCTCGGGAACGGGGACCGGATCCGGTGAGTATAGTTTTGATTCGGTATGTCTAGACAGATGAGTCAGAGCAGAACTGCTGCTTGAATTTTGAAACTTTGGAATTTGGTATTTGGTAAGAGAGCTTGATCACCTCTCAAGACGGTCCGACTAACCCCGCATGAGTATGCGCGGGGTGAAACTATCGTCTTTTTGATTTTGATTTTGGAATTTGATATAGCCTAGTCAGTAGAGACAGGATTGGGCTTTTTTTGGGATACGTTGCTAGCATGGTTGTGTGAATGAAGTGTGAATGAGAGGTCTGGCAGCATGGACCAAGTGAAGGCGGACTCCTGAGTAACGCATTTCCTGGCCGGGCGACAGCGTCCAGGTCGTAAAAAGGAGGAAGCGACCGTCGTCCTGTCTTGTTATTTGTTTCCCTTAAATGTTTCTAGGGCCGTGAGGACCCCTTAACCACGGTCCGCCCTCCTTTTCCCTTCTGTTTGTTGTTGCGCGCACACATCGATATGGGAGGGGCGGGATCTACTAGGCACACTCCGTTAGAATGTATGATCAAGTATTTTAATAAAGGATATTCAGGAGATTATGGAGTAAAAATGACTGCCTCACGATTACAGCTTTTGTGTACTAGGGAGTGGCCCATCATAGACCCCATGTGACCCCGAGATGGAACATTTAGCATAGGAATTGTTCGATCAGTTCATCAGAAGGTGCGAGCAGTGCACCCCGATCAGTACCCCTATATAGACTCTTGGTTAAGTATTTGTGAGAACCCGCCCCCTTGGGCACAGCGCTGTTATGAAGAACAGTGCAGAATAATGTTAGCATTGACAGACCAGACCCAGAAGACAGGGACAGTTGAGAAACCTAGTCAGAAACCTGTTCTTGTAGATCCTGAGTCCCCGGGAGCTGTAACTAGACAGCCCCGAGCCCAGCACCCAGTGAAAGTACCTCCGCGTCCTGCGGCAGCACCGCGGCGACAGCGGGACCCATCCCCAGACCCAGACCTAGAAGGGCAGATAGATGATCCCCCTCTTAACGAGGATACTGGCTCGCCTGAGATTGAAGAGAAGGATGAGTCAGAGCAAGAAGAAGAGGAAGTGTCCTCTCAGGGCGAGACTGATAGCGTAAAATCAACTGTCAGTGCAAGCTCATCTGTAACAAGCGAAGCGCCTCAGACTAAGCACACTGTGAGACAGAAAGCCCCTGCCAAGAAAGTTTCTGTTAAGCTACAGAAAGCTTCTGTCAAGAAACTGATGCCACTACGGCAAGTCCCAGGAATGCCCGTGCGAGATGAGCATGACCAGATAGTAGCGGGACCCCTAAGTCTAGTATATGTGCCTTTTTCCACTACTGATTTTCTGAACTGGAAATTGCATTATGCTTCCTACACCGATAAGCCCCAAGAGTTAACAGAATTGATGCGTACTATTATGGAAACTCACCAACCCACTTGGTCAGATTGCCGTCAGCTCCTGTCTACTTTATTTACTACTGAGGAGCGGACACGAATTAAGCGAGCAGCTATTGACTGGCTAGCAGACAATCCCCTGGCAGAGGGAGGGGACGGAGCAGGAATAGACAATTGCGAAGCAGCTATAAGAGAATTCCCTAATGAAGACCCCCAGTGGGATCCGAATACTGATAGATGATCCAGAGCTCTATCACGGTTTCGCCAAGGCCTTATGCAAGGTCTGCGAAAGGGGGGTCAGAAAGCCATGAATCTCTCTAAAGTGACCGAAGTTAATCAGGGCATAGTAAAAAGCCCAGCAGTATTCTATGAAAGATTGTCTGAAGCGTACAGGATGTATACTCCCTATGACCCAGATGCACCAGGAAGCCTATGCATGGTGAATGCTGCTTTTGTAAACCAGTCACAACCAGATATTAGACGTAAGCTACAGAAATTAGAAGGGTTTGCGGGCATGAATGCAACACAGTTACTGGAAGTCGCTCATAAAGTGTTTGTGAATCGTGATAATGAAAGACAGAAAGAAAGTGATCGAAGGATGAAGAAGAAAGCAGATTTTTTGGCTGCGGCCATAGTGGAACAGAAAAGGGGAGGTGTCCCTAGTCGAAGGAGCAGAGGAAGAGGGCGGGGCCGAGGAGATGACCGGCCCCCGTTAGGCGCGAACCAATGCGCTTATTGCAGGGAAGAAGGACATTGGAGAAGTGCATGCCCGCGACTCGAAGAGGCCTCACAGGATGAAGGGGAACACGCCCCTTGGAGGGAAAGAGAGAGAGGCTGACCCCAGAACCGCAGAGGAACCAATCGAGAACAATTTCAACGAGAACGAACGGAGGCCATACAGGGAGTGGCCGCTGCAACAGCCTATGATTTAGATGAAGCAGATTAGGACAGACCGGGCTCCGAATTCGCTTTAGGTCTCCAGGAGCCTATGGTCAGTATACAAATAGGAGACCAATTCATGGACTTTATGGTTGATACTGGAGCAGAACATTCTGTAGTAGATAAACAAATAGCCCCTTTTTCTACAAGAGCAGTCACCATTGTGGGAGCGACTGGTGCTAAAGCCACAAATCCTTTTCTTCAAAACCGCATATGTAATTTAGGAGGACAACAAATAACGCACCAATTCCTTTACATGCCTGAGTGCCCAGTGCCATTACTGGGACGAGATATGCTAGCCAAGCTACAGGCCCAAATATCCTTTACTGAGAAAGGAGAAATGCAAATGACAGTGAATTCAAAACCTGCTGGACTGATGGTGCTTACTGTTCTTCGAGAAGAAGAATGGAGATATTATAGTACCGAGCCAATCCAAGATACCTATTTCGAACCTACTCTGAAAAGCATTGATGCCCCTCCTGGAGTATGGGCAGAGGGCAATCCACCAGGCCTGGCCAAACATATAGCTCCAGTAATTGTGAATCTCAAGCCTAGTGCAGAACCAGTACATGTCAAGCAATACCCACTTCCAAGAGCAGCAATTGAAGGCATCCACCGCCACTTGTTGAGACTACTGGAGTATGGCCTACTTAAAGTTTGTCAGTCACCATGGAACACTCCTCTCTTGCCAGTAAAGAAGCCTGGGACAGGTGACTACCGCCCAGTGCAAGACCTAAGGAGAGTGAATGAAGCAGTTGAGACCATACATCCAGTTGTGCCGAATCCCTACACACTCCTAGGACTGATTCCTGCTGAAGCTACCCACTTTACTGTTTTAGATTTGAAAGATGCGTTCTTTTGCATAAGATTAGCCCCAATTAGCCAATTGCTGTTTGCCTTTGATTGGCAAGACCCTGTCTCAGGGAGATGGGGCCAACTTACTTGGACACGATTGCCTCAAGGATTCAAGAACTCACCTACCATTTTCAGTGCTGGACTAAACCAAGACCTTTCAAGCTACCCAGTGGCCCCTGAAAGAAGAGTACTCCTCCAATATGTAGATGACCTACTGGTAGCTGCCACATCAGAAAGTGAATGTATACAAGCCACTACTGACCTCTTGCAACTATTGGATGAAGCTGGATACAAAGTTTCCAGAGCAAAAGCACAGCTATGCCAAAAAGAAGTAAAATACTTGGGCTTTCGCTTGACAAAAGGAAGCCGACAATTGGGACGAGAAAGAAAAGAAGCCGTGTGCAGTATCCCAACCCCAACTACCAGAAAGCAAGTCAGGGCCTTTCTGGGAGCAGCAGGGTACTGCCGGATATGGATACCTAACTTTGCTCAGATTGCTAAACCACTATATGAAGCCACCAAGGGAGAAGAAAAGTCGCCACTAGAGTGGGGACCTGAACAAGACACAGCTTTCAAGACCCTGAAGGAAGAATTTATGTCGTCACCAGCACTCGGGCTACCAGATGCTCACAAGCCCTTCCGCCTATTTGTGCATGAGATGCACGGGAACGCTCTAGGCATGTTGACTCAGAAATTAGGACATTGGGAGCGACCCGTAGCATACCTATCGAAACAATTGGACACTGTAGCCAAAGGATGGCCACCATGTTTGAGAGGAGTTGCAGCTACAGCATTATTAGTGAGTGAAGCAGACAAACTCACTTTAGGACAGAATCTACGCATCACAGTACCACATGCGGTACTTGCCCTTATGGAACAAAAAGCAAATCATTGGCTCACCAATTCTCGAATGCTGAAATACCAAAGCATGCTATGTGAAAATCCACAAATACAACTAGAAGTGAGCCATGCCTTGAACCCAGCCACGCTGATACCAGTCAGCGAAGATCCTCCAGAACATGACTGTATAGAAGTCATGGATACAGTATTCTCAAGTCGACCTGATCTGACAGACGTGCCCCTAGAGAATCCTGATCAGACCTATTTCGTGGATGGAAGCAGCCTCATCATTAATGGACGACGCTGTGCCGGGTATGCAGTAGTCACCCGGGAGAAAGTCATTGAATCATCAGCTCTTGCATCAGGCACATCAGCCCAGAAAGCAGAATTGATAGCACTCACCAGAGCACTAGTATTGGGTGCGGGACTTCTGCTGAACGTATACACGGACTCAAAATATGCCTTTACCACGTTGCATGCACATGGGGCTCTCTACAAAGAACGAGGGCTCATTACGTCGGGAGGCAAATCAATCAAATATGGCCCAGAAATATTGATGTTACTAGACGCAGTATGGGCCCCTACGCTTGTGGCTGTCATACACTGTCGAGGACACCAAGCGGGAAAAGGAGAAGTTGCCCAAGGAAATAGATTTGCTGATGCTTCAGCACGTAAAGCAGCCATGACAGGCCAAATTTCACCACAAGCCATGCCATTACAAGCAGCATTGTTTCCAGTACCCCTTAATTTATGGACACCACGATATACCACCAAAGAATTGGATTACTACTGTAATAAAGAAGAGGGAGTACTGAAAGATGGATGGATTGAGCTGCCACCACCCGAGGGCAGTCAACCACCCGGAAGAATAGTGATCCCTGAATCATTGGGACCAGCCTTTGTGTCAAGGCCTTTCATCAAGCCACACATTATGGGAAGAGTGCTATGGAGAAAGCACTTAAACCACATTTTTGTATCGCTTTATTGGGAGCCCTGTCAGCCTCAGTAGCCCGCCAGTATCTAATTTGTGCCAAGAACAATGCCAAACAGGGTCCCATGCCACCACCACGAGTTCAGTCGGGAGGTGTAACCCCCATGCACCACCTGCAAGTAGACTTTACTGAAATACCAAAGGCCAATGGATACCGCTACTTGTTAGTATTAGTCTGTACCTTCTCTGGGTGGGTGGAAGCTTTCCCCACCAGGACTGAAAAAGCCCGAGAAGTTACTAAAGTTTTGTTGAGAGAAATTATCCCCAGATTTGGAATTCCAGCAGTAATAGGGTCAGACAATGGGCCCTCATTTGTATCTCAGATTACCCAGCAGTTAGCAAGTGCCTTACAGATACAATGGAAGTTACATACTGCATATAGACCCCAAAGTTCAGGGAAAGTCGAGCGAATGAATAGAACTTTGAAATCTCAGATGTCTAAGCTATGTCAGGAGACCCACCTGAAGTGGCCCCAGGTTCTCCCAATAGCCTTACTCAGAATACGCTCAGCTCCTGTGAAATCATCAGGATTTTCCCCTTTTGAAGTTATGTATGGCAAACCTCCACCAATAGTGCAGGGTGTTAAAGGTAGTTTGCCACAGATTGGTTCAGAAATAACCAGACAAGAACTTCTAGCTCTTAGTTCTGTTCTGCAGACTCTCCATGCGTGGATACAGGACCAGTTGCCTATCAATTTGACGGAACCCCTGCATCCCTACAAGCCTGGTACCTCGGTGTGGATCAAAGATTGGAAGAAGACACCGCTGGAACCGCATTGGAAGGGGCCATACACCGTCATCCTGTCTACCCCAACTGCAGTAAAGGTAGCAGAAATCGATTCCTGGATTCATCATAGCAGAGTCAAGCCAGCAGCAGTTCCAGATCAGGACCAGTGGACAGCAGAGCCACACCCTGACGTCCCTTTGCGCCTTACCCTACGGAGGCAGCCAGCAACCTAGAACTCATCGGGGACACTCATGAACTACAGTGTCCTATAGTAGCCAAGTCTTTCGAAGAGGATTGCTGTTTCTAATACAACAAAGACATTTGTTTTCTTCATCGAATCTTCCATAAACCTTTGTCAGGCCAACTACGATTGGTAAGTTGGCATCACAGCGGGACATTTGAGGATCTTCAATCAACATTGACACCCGTTGAATTGCTTCATTAGCAAACGGGTCAGCATTGTGCCAAGAAGAGGAGGACGTCGAGGTCAAGATTTTCCGGCGGAGATCCAGAAGAACTACAAACAACATGCATCTTTATTTCTATTTTGTTCTGGTTGCTTGCCTGGGGCGCTTTGAACTTGCTCATTTTATTTATTTTATTTATTTATCTAATTCTTCTATACCGCCCCTTCCAGAGATCAGGGGCGGTTTACATGGAACAAAGTAAACAAATTTGTACACTAATGTATACATTACATGGAACATAGTTTTTTAACTTTATACAGATAATATTTAGTAACTTTATACAGATAATATTTAGTAACTTTATAACTTTCTAACTTTATACAGATAACTGTGCATTAATTGTTGTAACTATTTACATTTTGTATATAATTATAAATTTCTGTATCGTAGTGTCAATCAGAGTATTCTACCTTGTTTACCGGTAGTCAGGGTCATATATGTGTGCGGAGGAATTTATTTCCTTTTTCTCTTGAGAGTGTTTTTGGGGTGTCTGTGATGGGTGTAAGTGGTGGGTGTATGTGTGTGGGTAGTTGAGTGCTTTGCCCCCATGCACTGCCTGCATTACTTCTACTCGGACTGGAATGAAAGTGACTCAGACTTTGCTTTATCATTCTTACTATACCTGTACTGGTACAGTAAGTCGGTGTATATACACCACCACTGAACTGAACGTTTGTACCAAGGGTAATACTAAAGTTTGTTTTAACCCACATCAGAACCCATCCTATTATACTCTAGAAATACGATGGGATGATGCAGATGGAGCTGTACTTAATGCTACATCTCCACTTACTGATCCCACGAAAGGTGCTGCTTTGTATTTTGATGCTTGTGATGCCATCAATAGAGATAGTCGTTCTAAATGTGCCAATTGGGAGAAAGCTTATGCTAATGATGATAAGTATATGTGTCCCGAAGGAACCACTGGATGGGGGGCCTGCACAGGTAAACAAGTTTTAGCAAATGAATATAGCACAGCACCAGTTCAAGACTACTATTGCCCAAAGTGGGAATGCGTGTTCTATGCCACATGGAAAACTGGAATGGTAGAGAATACCAGAGACAATTGAATGGCTGCTTTAATCAAGCCATATGTAAAGAATCCAGAAAAATGTAAGAAGGGTGCCTGTAACCCATTAGAACTACACATAATGAATCCCAGTGCATGGAAACAAGGGTATAAATTTGGATTACGCATTGCAGGCTCTGGATCAGATCCAGGAACCATTGTATATATTAGACTAAATACCCAAGCCCATCGATCATCAAGGTACCATATACATAACACTTTCTATGAAACCATGCATATAAACAAGTTTGATATCCCTCACCCTTCTCAGAATTTGTTCTTAGAGTTGGCTGGAGCTGTGGTCTCCAGTCTCCGTATTTCAGATTGTTACTTTTGTGGTGGAACCAGAATGGGTGATCAGTGGCCTTGGGAGGCCCAAGAACTGAATTACTCAATAACCTACAATCAGACAGAGCTGCACAAGACTACCAGTGAATGGGTATTAGCACACCCAATAGCTGGACGTCTCTGTTACGCTCGAACTGGACCCCAGTTTACCTCGAAGGTAGGACAGCTCGTCTGTCTTAGTCAGAAGTTCTATAATGACACCACAAAACAGACATCCTGGTGGTCAGGAGTTAATGAATCTGAACCCACCAATCCATTAGCGAGATTCCCTGAGCTTGCCCCTCTATGGACAGACCTTGCCCAACCTCATGTCTGGCAAGCCCCACCTGGCCTATATTGGATTTGTGGAACCCGAGCATATGCTCAACTCCCTATTCATTGGGGAGGGGCGTGTGTCTTAGGGACTATCCGACCCTCTTTCTTTCTATTGCCCACAGAACATGGAGAACAACTAGGCTACCCAGTCTATTCGAAGAGACAGAAGAGAGCAGCTTTACAGATAGGCAAGTGGGAGAAATGGGATGGTGAGGATTGGCCACCCGAGCAAATCATCGCCTATTATGGACCTGCCACTTGGGAGCAAGATGGCATGTGGGGATATCGTACCCCAATTTATATGTTGAATAGAATTATACGTTTGCAGGCAGTAGTTGAACTTATTACTAATGAAACCAGTCAAGCACTTACACTTCTAGCCAGACAAAGCACACAGATGCGCACAGCAATATATCAAAATCGCTTAGCACTAGATTACTTATTAGCTGCTGAAGGAGGAGTCTGTGGTAAGCTGAATCTTACAAATTGTTGCTTGAAGATAGATGATAAGGGTCAGGTAGATGAAGAAATTGCTGAAAACATGCGAAAGCAAGCTTATGTGCCAGTACAGACCTGGCATAGTCTTAAGATACCCAATTGGTTTGCATCTATCTTCTCTGGTCTAGGAGGACTTACTACTTTCGCTATGCTGATATTGCTCTTTCTAGCATTGTTTCTACTCTTACCATGTATAATCCCATGTTGTATGCGCTCTATTAATAGTGTTATTGAGAATACAGTGGAGCAGAAGACCGCAACTAAGATTTTAGCCTTATGGCACCCTAATCCTGCTACATATGGTCGAAACCCGACCCCAGTGTAATTGAGTGATTTAACTCTCACACCTTATTGGTATTAGGGTGAGGTTAATCAAAGGGGGGAATGTGGTAGGTGAAGGCCTATGATCCATGGTGTCTGAAATAAGCAGGCAGGCCTAAGCAGCTTGACCTGTAAATGAAGCCTGTGGAGAGGCCCAAAGGAATTACACACTCCCCTAAATGCTGCTACCATAGAATCGAAACTTAACTGAGCACAATTAAGTATAGCTAAGCAGAATCGAAACTTAGAGAATATAGAAAAACAAGTTTAAATTGGTATTGATAAGAGAGTGAAGCTCCTATGGAATTAATTAACTCTGTTGAAAGAAATGTTACAGTGCCCTGCTTTCCCACATGTTCTAGTCAGCTAAGTGACCTTGGATGTAAAATGTAACGAGAGCCCAAGAAATGACCATTGTAATGAGGACTGTAAGGGGGGTAAGCAGGTGCTAAGCCCAGACCAAGGTCCTCATTGGAGCTACGTATTGGTACCGGGACCAATAGATGGGGTGAAAGGGGTTACCGGGACCAATGAAAAGTTTGCCTATGTCCAGAATGGGAAATGACCAACTAGGTTTCCTAGTGTTGAGAAGCAACCCATCTGACAACTAGAGTGAAGCTGAACTCGGCAATGGCCCATTTCTGTGCCTGATTTAGTCATGCTTGTTGGAGAAAGCAAAATTGCTTACCTGTAACATGTGTTCTATGTAGACAGCAAGATTGAAAATGTGCTAGGCACGACAATAAAATTACCCTCTTATGTGGACATTTTATAAGGGAACTGCGGAAAGAACTGCAGCTCCTATGCACGCAAGTCTATATTTTCCTGCATGGGCACTTCCCTGCATGTGTTAGAAACATGATGACAGAAAAAGACCACATGGCCTATCTAATCTGTCCTTCCATATCAATAATTACAACAGTCCACTTTTTACCTTTAGAGATCCTCTGTGTTGGTCCCATGCTTTTTTGAATTCAGTTACTGTCCTCATCTCTACCACCTCCACTGGGAGACTATTCCATGGATCCACTACTCTTTCCGTAAAGAAATATTTCCGCATATCACTCCTGAATCTATCTCCCTTCACCCTCATCCCATGTCCCCTCGTAGCAGAACTTGCTTTCAATTGAAAGCTGCTCTCTCCCTGAACATTTATGCCACGGAGGTATTTAAACATCTCAATCATACCACCTCTATCCCGCCTTTCCTCTAAGGTGTACATATTAAGATCCTTAAGTCTGTCCTCATATGCTTTATAATGAAGCCCACTAATCATTTTAGTAGCCACCCTCTGCACCGACTCCATCCTGTTCACATCCTTTTGAAGGTGCGGTCTCCAGAATTGCATACTATACTCCAAATGAGGTCGCACCAAAGACTTATACAAAGGCATTATCACCTCCTTTTTTCTGCTAGCCATTCCTCTCCATATGCACCCAAGCATCCTTCTAGCTTTTGCCGTCACCTTTTCTACCTGTTTAGCTACTTTAAGATCATCAGACACAACCACGCCTATGTCCCGCTCTTCTTTAGTGGACAAAAGTACTTCACCTCCTATACTGTACTGCTCCCTTGGATTGCTGCAGCCCAAATGCATGACCTTACATTTTTTAACATTAAATCCCAGCTGACAAATTCTAGACCATTCTTCAAGCTTAGCTAGATCCCTCCTCATGTTATCTACACCTTCCTGGGTGTCTACTCTATTGCAGATTTTGGTATCATCTGCAAAGAGGCAAACCTTACCCGACAGCCCTTCCGCTATATCAGTAACAAAGATGTTAAAAAGAATCGGACCAAGGACAGATCCCTGGGGCACACCACTGGTAACATCCTTCTCCTCAGAGTGAGCTCCATTTACTTGTACTCTTTGTCGCCTCCCACCCAACCAATTTCTAACCCAAGCAGTAACTTTAGGGTCCATCCCTAGGGTGCTCAGTTTGTTTATAAGTCACCTGTGAGGAACAGTGTCAAAGGTTTTACTGAAATCTAATACACCACATCTAGAGCTCTCCCTCAGTCCAACTCCCTGGTCACCCAGTCAAAGAAATCAATCAGATTTGTCTGACAAGACCTGCCTCTGGTGAATCCATGCTGCCTCGGATCCTGTAATCCGCTGGACTCCAGAAACCTCACTATTTTCTCTTTCAGCAGCGTTTCCAATAATTTACTCACCACCGAAGTTAAACTAACCGGCCTGTAGTTTTCAACCACATCGTTACTTATGCTTTTGTGTAAAGGCACCATATGAGCCTCTCTCCAGTCCTTTGGCACCACTCCCGACTCCAACGAGGCATTGAAAAGGTCAGTCAGTGGAGTTGCTAGAACGTCCCCAAGTTCCCTCAGTAATCTAGGGTGTATCCCATCCGGTCCCATCGCTTTGTCTACTTTAAGTTGAGCTAGTTTCTCACGAACACAGTCTTCTGAAAATTGTTCAAGATGTCCCTCGCTTCTGTTCCTATTTGTGGGTGTTTTCTGAGGTCCTGCTCCTGGTTCTTCATCTGTGAACACAGAACAAAAATATTTGTTAAGCAATTCCGCTTTATCCTTATCAGCTTCTACATATTCCCCCCCTGCACCTTCGAGTCTGACAATACCACTTTTGCCCTTCCTCTTCTCACTAATATATCTGAAAAATGTCTTATCCCCCCATTTTATTGCATTGGCTATTTCCTCCTCCTTTTGAATCTTTGCCTTCTTGACTACTTTGCTAGCTTCTCTAAGTTTTTCCAAATACAGATGCCTGTCTTCCTCTCTCTGTGATCTCTTGTATTTCATGAAGGCCTCCCTCTTTTTCTTCACTTTTTCAGCTACTTCCTTTGAAAACCATAGCGGTCTCCTTTTCCTTTTGCCTTTATTTACTATTTTAACAAAAAGGTTGGTTGCCCTTAAAATACCCCCTTTCAGTTTTGCCCACTGTTTTTCTACATCCCCCAGCTGTTCCCATCCCACTAATGACTCCCTGAGGTATTGGCCCATCTTCACAAAGTTAGTCTTCCTAAAGTCTAAGATCCTCACCTTGGAATGGATTCTAACAGCCCTAGTCCTAATACTGAACCACAGCATCTGGTGATCACTGGATGCAAAATGATCTCCCACTACAACATCAGAAACACTTTCACCATTGGTAAGCACCAAGTCCAGTATGGCCCCTTCACGTGTGGGGTCTGTTACCAATTGCCTGAATAGTTCTCCGTGTAGAGAATCCAGGATCTCTTTTCTTCTATATGCTTCTTCAGCAGGAATGTGACAATCAACATCTGGCATATTGAATTCTCCTTTCAGTAGCTCTTCCCCTTTCCTAGCAATGCTGCGTATGTCTTCAATTAACTCTCTGTCCACCTCTTCCTCTTGTGAGGGAGGTCTGTATATCACACCAATGCAAATAGATTTCTCTTTCCCTCTTTCTAGTTTAACCCACAATGCCTCCTCTCTCCCTATTAAGCTCTGTAATTCCAAAGCTTTAATAGTAGTTTTTACATATAGTGCCACTCCTCCTCCCTTTCTTCCTACCCTGTCCTTTCTGAATAAAGTATAGCCAGGTATAGTTACATCCCAGTCATGGTTTTCTGTGAACCATGTTTCTGTAACTGCCACTAAATCCAAGTCAGCCACTCCCACCACAGCTTCAACATCAGGGATCTTATTTCCCATGCTACGGGCATTTATACACACTGCTTTCCATATGTTACCCCTGTTACCCATTTCCATAAAGGTATTTAATGTATCACCTACCTGGGGGCTTTCTTCACCTATCCCCAATGAATCTAGTTTAAAGCCCTCTTCAGTAGATTAGCCAGTCTACTACCGAAGATGCGTTGACCTTTCTTGGACACATGGATGCCATCTCTGCTCTGCAACCCTTGGAACAACATCCCATGGTCTAGGAAACCAAAACGCTCTCGATAACACCATCCACGCAGCCATGCATTCATCTCCAGGATGCGAGCCTCTCTGCCTTGGCCTTTACCCTCAACAGGGAGGATTGAAGAGAACACCACCTGTGCACCTAACTGCTTCACCCTCTGTCCCAGAGCTATGAAGTCACTTTTGATACGTTCCAAGGTATACCTGGCAGTATCATTTGTTCCAACATGGATTAGCAACATTGGGTAAGTCAGTGGGCTTGATGAGTCTCGGCAAACTCTCCGTAACATCTTGGATTTTGGCACCAGGCAGACAGCATACCTCTCTGGATATCAAGTCTGGTCGGCAGATGGACGCCTCAGTACCCCTCAGAAGAGAGTCTCCAACCACCACTACCCTTCGTTTCCTTCTGGTCACTGATTCTGCAACTTTTGGGTACTTGAACTCTGGTTCTTCCCTTTCCAGGGATGCTTTCACCTCCTCCACTTCCAGGGCTGCATAATGGTTCTTCAATTCAAGGGCTGGAGAAGTTGGATTGGTAATTTTGCAGGCCCTGGTGACTTGTGTCCAACCATCGACATTCTGTTGGCACCCATCTTCTCCTGTGCTGGAGAGCTTGGTTGCTGCAAGAAGCATCTCATCAATGTACTTCTCAGTGTCTTGAATGCTCCTCAGCCTCGCCACCTCCTCTCTGAGTTCCTCTACTTATTTCCTCAGAGTTTCAGCATGCAGGCACCCTGCACATGGAACTGGTCCTTCAACTAGCATTAGGACCACTGTCTGGACCGAGGCAGAAGCTGTAACGGGGGCAACAGCTTTAGCAATACGATTTTTCCCAGCCATTGTTCTGTTCGTGGAGCTTAGGTATCTGTTAAAGCAAAAGAGAGAGATCTACCAAGTACCAGCCGGTTTCCCAGCTGTCCTTACAGAGAAAAAGCAGTTAAATCTCTTTAATATTCATTCAAAATGTGCTGGTCCCATTCTCTGTGATTTGTTAAAGGGGGAGGTGCCCTATAAAGCAAGACTGCTCACTAGGGGTGGGTGGGAGTCGGGGTGGGTAGGGAGGGAACTAACACCTGATTAGGTGTTAGCAGTTTCCAAACCTGAGGAGGTTACTAGAGTTCAGCAACCTACTGTGCTCAATGAAAGTTCCCCTAAAGCACCAAAAAGAAAATAACCTTGCTTTAAAAAATATACAAAAAACCCTTTTAAGAGCTCCCAGTCAGAGAGCTAGCAATGTAATATAATAAAAACAAACAAACAAACCCTCAAATCCTTACTGTTTGTTGATCTGTAGAGCCCTGGTTAGGAAAGCCTCAACAGGGCCGAGCCGGATTCCATAAACATGCACAGAAGTGCCAAGCATGCCAATCCCTGGTTGGGGTGGATCATAGACATAATCTCGAGGGACACGCATACATTATAGAATACCATGATGTACTTAGGTCCCTGTGCTGATCTAGGTGCTGCCAGCTACGCCAGCTCTAGTGCAGGTATAACTGACATGTCTAGAGTAAGATGCGTTGGTATGCAGCTACTTTATAAAGTGAGGCACATGTGTGTCTCACTTTATAAAATAGGGTGGCTATGTGTGTGCATGGACGTGCATCATCCATGCGCGGGGGGGGAGGGGTGTTTTACAAAAAATTACTCTTAGCGTGTAAGTCAGGAAAGAATATGTGAAGAAATCATTGTGTGTAATTTTGAGTCTGGTTAAAGGTAGGCTATTTTCAAACACCAGTATGCTAGCTTTTGAAACAGCCCTCTTCCCAGAAGAACCTGGAGTTCATGCCTAGAGACCAAATGGTCAATGACTATTAAGACCGATGTTTAGCTACACACCCAGCAAACGGGAGGGAGCTAATACAGAGGACACACATTGCTAATACAGAGGATAAGCTTCATAGCCTTAAACTCTCCAGATCAGAAAATGCCCAGAAAAGCTGCCATGAGAGTTAGGTGGTGAGGGTGGGGATAGAAGAGAGATAGGTAATTATTCTAGGGCTGATAAAAAAATTATATTTTTATAAAAAGTTATGACAGGTTGCTCTGATCATCCATAACACACAGGCACATATGTGCACCCACCCATGTATGAAAGCAAAGTTGCTTACCTGTAATAGATGTTCTCCATAGACAGCAGGATTAATCAGCCATACAAGTGAGCAATGTTGTCACATGGTGCCAGACGATGTTGTCACATGGTGCTAGGCTTGATCTGATCATGTACAACCCTTCCCAAGCACAACAGTCTCTTCAGTCCCCACAGGTTTTATAGATCATAGAATAATGCAGCTCTCTGGGAGGTAGGAAGGATTGTGCCTGATCAATCTTGCTGTCTACATAGAACACGTGTTACAGGTAAGCAATTTTGCTTTCTCCAACAAGCATGACTAAATCAGGCACAGAAATGGGCCATTGCCGAGTTCAGCTTCACTCTAGTTGTCAGATGGGTTGCTTCTCAAAACTAGGAAACCTAGTTGGTCATTTGATGATGCAAGAGTAGCACAGAATACAAAGACAAATTGGTCGGTATAGCTCAAGTGAATCAGCTGAACTCTCTGATTGAGGACTGGTCAAGTAGTAATGTGAAGGTATGAGTGTAGATGCTTTCCAGTGAGTTATGATAGCCACAGAGGCTTTGACTGTACTGGTCAGAGGGACACCAATCTGTTCATTACAGAATTGGATAGAGGATGCCAGTCAATTAACTAGGGTTTACTTTATCACTGAAATACCAAGCCTGTTGGAGTTAAAGGAGATGAACAGCTGCACAATCTTTCTGATGGACTGTAAGGGAAAACCCATTTACAGTCCAGAGTGTGGAGGGACTTCTTGCATGAATATTTGTGTGGTAGCATTAGTTCTTAATTCATATAAAAAGAGTAGCCTAATGGTTAGAGCACTGGCTTGGTAACCAAGATTCCCACTAGCACTCCTTGTGGCCTTTGGCAAGTCACTTAACCCCCCATTGCTGTGTATCTCCAAAAATAGTTATCTCCAAGTTATAATGCCCTGTTCAATGTAATTTCAGTTTGTTCAATGTAAACCGCACTGATGCAGAATAGCGCGGTATATAAGAGAATGTAAAATAAAAATAAATAAATAAATAAATAAATCTCAGGGTCAGGAACTCTTTGCAGCTTTTTAGTGTAAACCTGGAAAAATCTGGAAAAATCTATACTTTCAAACCAAGAAACAACTTATTAATATTGCGGAAATACATTCTATATATAGCAGCATGATCAAACAAGCGCAAATGTAGCTATCAGGATTGACCTCTAAGTCAGAATCTCTAGTGAGGATTCAAGGAACTCCATAAGATTAAGCCCCTCGGAGTTCTCTCCGCCCAGGCTGCAAGCAATGTGCCCTGACCAGACGGGGAAAAACATCAGAGGATATGCTAAGAACTTCCCTCAAGTATTTTTTCACCATATCAACTGGAGATATAAGAGACCAAGGAAAGTTCAGGAATCTAAGGTTGTTCTTGCATACTTGGTTTTCCAAGTATCCCATCCACTGATGGGTGACATTACTGTCCTTAGCCAAGGTCTCTCCCAACACCTGAGAGGCACTGACAGGAGATTCCATCGCATCACATCTGGCAGTCAGATTTCCTTGAGAATGTTCAACCACCGTTTGAGAAACAATTGAAAAATCTCCCACAAAATGAGACAAAAAAGCTTGCATGGAGGTGTTGAGTCCCTGTATGGCTTCCCAGAGTGACTCCGTAGTCACCGTACCTGGTTTTATTGCCTCCCACCGAAAAAGCCCAGAGATAGATTCTTCCCTCCCCTGCACAACCTCACTCACAGTTTGGGGAAGTTCAGAACCCTCCACAGAGTTTCCTTCACCAAGAGGGGAGGACGTGGCTACTGGAGTTTTCTGCTTTTACTGAGCAACTGTGGCAAGATGCCTGTGCTTTAGACTGAGGTGTCTCTGTTGAGATTTGCACTGAACTGGAGGATGTATACTGCCCCTTCAAGACAGAACTCTTAAAGTCACTGAGCAAGTGAGTAAGGCAACATCATGGAAGATCTGTTGGAATGCACAAGTCAGGCAATCTCTGCACAAAGGAAGTTCTTTATGCTTCATTCTATGGAAAAAAGAACCTTCTTTCTGCCTTGTAGTGATTATGAGTAGACCGCTCATAAACCTCGCTACAAGTGGTTGAGAGGAAACAGGTTGTCCATCCAAGGGCTTGTGGAAAGCTGCAATGGCACTAAGGTGGACCCTTACTGAATTGGTCTTAAGACCAGAGGATGATAAATGCAGGAGATACTCCAGTAACGCCTCCAATGGCAAAAGGGATTAAGTTCCTTTTTTGAACACCAGATAGAGAACCTTTTCCTCTTAAAGGCATAGGCACTCCTTGTGGAAGGTTTTCTTAAAGCCAAAAGGATATCCTTAACCTGCTGAGAAAGGTTAATATCCTGGAATTCTAGGCTCTCAGTAGCCACGTCCTGAGGTGGAGGGACTGAGGGTTTGGGTGCAATAGCGTCCCGTTCTCCTGAGAAAGAAGATCTGGAACACATCCCAACTCCAGAGGCTTGGCTTGAGAGAGATGTAGAAGCAGTGGATACCACGTCTGTCGTGGCCAGTGTGGGGCTATGAGGATCATATTGCCCCTGTCTCTCTGAAGCTTGAAAAGAGTTTTGGGAATGAGGGGAATGGGCGGGTAGGCATAGAGGAAGTCCTGACCCCATTGGAGGAGGAAGGCATCCCTTGCCTGACAGTTCTGAGCTGGGATTCTGGAACAGAACTGGGGAAGTTTGGCATTCTGAGGACTTGCAAAGAGGTCTATATCTGGAGTTCCCCAGATCTGAAAGATTCGAGCAATTTGCTCTGGATGAAGAGACCACTTGTGTGGCAGCAGAACTCGACTGAGTTTGTCTGCCAAGATATTTTGTGTGCCTGGTAAATACACTGCTAGTAGGTGGATTTGAAGATCTCTGGCGAAAGCCCAGAGGTGTAGAGCTTTGTTGCACAGTACCTGAAAACCTGTCCCATCCTGCTTGTTCACAAAGAACATAGCTACCTGATTGTTGGTCTGGACATGAACCATCTTGTAGCTCAGGCGGTCCTGGAATACTCGAAAGGCATAGAAGATGGCTCTGAGTTCCAGGATGTTTATGTGAAGACAAACCTCCTGCTTGGTCCAGAGGCCCTGAGTAGAAAGATTGTCCAAGAGAGCTCCCCAACCCAACTTGGACGCATCTGTCGTCAAGGTGGCTTGGTGTAGTGGCTGCTGGAAAGGAGACCCTACAAGAAGGTTTTTCAGCGATTGCCACCACTGTAGGGACAAAATGAGGCGTGTAAAATTTCTGATTTTGTCCCCCAGGTGACCCAATGCTTGTGTCTACTGAGAGGCTAGGGTCCACTGGGCTGCTCTCATTTGTAGGCGAGCATAGGGAACCACATGGACGGTGGATGCCATATGCCCCAGTAGCTGAAGCATTTCTCGAGCAGTTAGAAAGACTTTCATAGCTGCTTAAGAGGCCAGCTGGAGTATTCGAAGACAACATGGTTGTGGCAGGAAAGTCTTTGACTGCCTTGTGTCTAGAAATGCCCCTATGAACTCTAGAGACTGAGAAGGGGTGAGATGAGATTTTGGGAGGTTTATGACCAGTCCCAGGTACTGCAGGATTTGCACTGTATAGGAGAGAGTGGAGCTGGCTTCTGGAGCTGTTGATGCTCGGATGAGCCAGTCGTCTAAGTAGGGGAAGACGAATATCCCCAGAGTTCTCAGGAATGCTGCTACTACTGCCATGCATTTTGTGAAGACTCTTGGGGTGGAAGCCAGTCCAAAGGGTAGAACCCTGTACTGGTAATGTCTTCCTTGAAAGAGGAATCAAAGAAACCTCCTGTGATCTGTATGGATGAGAATATGTGTATATTGCGACACTCCTGCCTGTGCCCTGGAGCTTACAGGCAGGAGTGGCCTTATTGTCCCTTGTGAGTATAGGTAGAACTGTTCCCTATGAATGCTGGGAACTGAAGTCCACTTCTATTTTCTTTAGGGAATAAATTGTAGTTGCGACCAAAGATGGTAAGGCTTTGCAAGAATATTTATTTGTATTGGGGATGTTCTCCAGCGCATCAAAATTCATAGATACAAACGTAAAGGTGCAACTTTTAACATAAGCAGAAGTAAACAGGAACTCAGGAACAACTGAAATTGAATTAGCTTTAACTCAGCTTTTCATATTTAGAGGAACTTAAACTCAGCATTGCCTCGAGTGGTAACTCAGGAATATTGCAGCCTCACATTAACAGCTGTTCAGCTCACAGCGTGGCTTTAGAACACAGGTGCAAACAATTATGAACTCTCACGGCAAAGGCAGCAGAAATAGCAAACGTTCTGTATTCCTTTCATACAAACTTTCAAAGCTTCTTTATATTGCTATTCTCTACAACAAAAAGAGCAGTCCATGCTACAAGGATCAGTGGTTAAGGTAGGCAAATCATTGTCTACCTGCATGTACTCCTCTGAGTTAATGGAACTACGGTCTTCTTCAAGCTTCTGATGTTTCCCTGCTTTCAGCTCTAAAAACTGCTGAAATTCTTTTAGGCGCAATTCAGCCTGCTTGTTATCAGGTTGGCAGTTATCAGTAAAGGTTATGCCCTTCTCCCAGTCACTAACTGTTTCTATTGCAGAGCTTTGCTTATACAGTTCAGGGCAATGAAAATGTTTCTTCAACAAAACACTAAAGATAGGAAATTGTGCTTTACCTTCTCCAGCGTTGTTTGTATAAGAACTGACTTCTTTCTGCAAGACTCCTCTCCTGTTTGGAAGCTCAGGAGTTTTGTGGTTAATTCTTCTGTTAGGAGAATTTCCCTTAGGAAGATTTTCTCCCTGCTGTAACTTTCTATAGCACTGCCTGCCAGTATAGGAAGTACCTTCTTTCCACGTTTTGGTTTTTCTGGGCTTCCCAGGTCCAGGCTCTATTTGGTAGAAAAAGTTTCCTTCAGAGTGTGCCTGCCTTTGAGGCTTTCTTTTCCAGGGTTCTGTCTTCTCCCAAGATTCTAAAGCATTGCTCCGTCCATTCCTCATAGGACTCCTCCTAGTAGTGCCTTTAGAACTCCTTGCAGAACCTCTCTTGCTCCTCCTCACAGACTCCGACTCACTCTTACTCCCAGACTCACACTTAGCCTCAGACTCCGACCGACTCTTGGACTCTGACTCAGACTTAGCGTCAGACTCCGACCTCCACCTCCTAGCAGCCCTGTTCAAGGCTTTAAAAAGGGCTTCTTTTCCCGGCATACCTTGTCCAACCCCTGGGTGTGCCCAATCAGCATTGAAGCCTAACTCCTCCCCTGGGCTGGTGTCTGTGCTCAGCTCAGCAGAGCAGTGTGTTTTTTTCAAGTCAGAATTGAAAATCCTGTGTGAATCCTTTCCCTTCTCAGGATTTTCCTCAATCTCCATCTCTTCTGGAGGGCATTCTTCACCACAATATGCATCCTTTAGATCTAGAGAACATAGCCAATCCTGACTCTGAATGTAAGGAAGAAGTGTTCCGAGGGAGATCATCTTGAATTTTTCTCGGAACAGATACTTGTTCAACTCTCTGAGGTCCAGTATGGGTCTGTAGCCCCCGTCTTCTTTGGAATGAGGAAGTAGGGGGAGTATAAACCCATGCCCTGTTGGGATATGGGTACCTCTTCTATTGCCCCCCGAGCTAGTAGTGAGGTGATCTGTTGACACAAGAGAGTGGTGAAAGGGCCACGAGAATTGAAATGTCTTGTGATGGTGGGAGGGTGCATACTGTGAAAATGGAGTTTGTACCCCTCTGTTACAATAGAGAGAGTCCAGTGCTCTGATGTTATCTGTTGCCATCTTTCGGAGAAATGACAGAGTCTGCCTGGGATGGTGAGAGGCTCTGGACCCTTCAGGGGCAGGATGACTAAGTTATCTAGGAAGGAGTCAAAGCCCCTGAGAAGGCTGTGTCTGCTGAGCTGGTTGAGCTCTGGGGACTTGGGTCTTCCTCTGCTGTCTGGGTTGCTGCTGCCCTTTTTTGGGGAGCATGAACTGGGCAGTGGACAGCCTGGGTGTAAGATGGGTAGAATTTATTTTTCTTGTTGAAAAAGGGTTTCTTAACTGTCTTTTTCTTAGCTGGGTTGGCTGTGGCCCTTGACAATCTATTCAAGGTGGTATTTTCAGACTCAAGCTGATTAGCTTTGTCCTGCCAATCCTTGCCAAAGAGATTTTCTCCCTTGCAAGGGATATTTCCCAGCTTGTCTTGCACCCATTGTTCTAAATCAGATGCTTGTAACCAGGCAATGCGACATGCACCAATGGAGATAGCAGAGGTTCTGCTACTGCACTCAAAGCAATCAAAAGTTGCACAGTTCATGAACTTAGAAACATTCTGGGCATGTTTGACCAGAGTGAGAAAGTCAGCATTCTTGTCATCGGGAAGAAGTGGAGCCATGAGTTCCAAATCTCTTGTAACTTCCTGAAGAAATATACCCATATAAAGTAAGCAAGAGCTTATTCTAGCCGATAGCATCGAGGACTGAAAGCATTGACGCCCAAAGGCATCGAGCATTCTGGATTCATGACCTGGAGGGTTGGATGAATGCATCTTAGCACTCTTGATCCTACGCATTGCCGATTCCACTACCATGGAATGGTGTGGTAATTGTGTTTTTTGGAAACCAGGACACTGCGGTACCCGGTACATTGTGTCAAGTCTCCGAGAATGTGGAGACACCGTTAAAAGGTGTTTCCCACATCCTAAGCATGAGATCGTGCAATATTCAGTGAATGGAAGGGTGGCAGCCTCCTTAAGAGCTGCCGGATACTGAAAAATTTCCAACTCTTCAGCTCTCGGTTCCTTCTCAGGGGTCACGGTGATCGAGAGTCCCCTTGCTACATCAAGTATGAAGTCCTGAAAGGACATGTCTTCCGGGGAAGACATCCGATGCTGTGGCGAAGGAGAGGGATCCTCAGGTAGAACCACTCTGGTACCGACAGAGTCATCGGAATCAGAGGATTTGAAGTATTGTCAGGCCGGATGCTCTCATATTGCTTATCGATGGTATCAATTGAAGTTGGCATCGGACTGTCTCGATACCGGACTTCAATGCTGGAGACCGATTCCAGGGCCGGCATGGGAGGAAGTGTGGAGAGAGGCGCATCGGTCGATGCGGATACATTCGGTATCAATATCGGTACGGACAACTGCATCGATTGAAGCGGTTTTAGCAGTACCAAGGCTGCTAGCTAATAAAGCCGCAAGACTGCGCTCGATGGCCAGGATACATTGATCTATGGGGCCCGCCGATGCCTGGATGTTGGTACCGGCAGAGCAGGCCACGACACAAGAACATGGCACCAAGAGTTCTCTGGAAGTGGAAGCTTCGGGAACATCCTGGAACCTACTAAATGCTTTGGAGGCCGGAGCATCCTGCCGAGGTTGTTTGGCCGGTGTGTTTTCCTCGAGGGCAACGCTAATAGCATCTCAATGCTTAGGAGATCTACCCTTTGAGGACCGTCCGGTCTTGGAAAACCTGGGTGTGGTTACCTGAGATCCATGGGAGGAAGATGAAGCCCTGGACAACCTCGATGCAACAGACATTGCATCCGAGGCAAAGAAGGAGCCGGGTTTTGCAGCTCTGTTCTGCAGGCCTCTCTTAGTCATCTTTCTACAAAAGAGACACTCCGATCGTAAATGGTCAGGACCTAAACATTTGAGACACCAATCATGGGTGTCGGTAGCAGACATGGTACCACTATACTTTGAACATTTTTTGAAACCACTAGATGGTTTCTCCATTTTGGAAGAGGGCCTAGTGCCCAAAATGGCGCCTGGCACCCAGAGGGGACAGACCCTCAAAAAAGAAGTTATTCTTTCTTTTTCTTAAGGAAAAGAAATAAGAAAATAAAGGAAACATCGGTGATACCGGTATAGGCATTGACAGAAAGGCAGACGCGAGCACAAAAAGAAGATTTTCTGCGGTGACAGGGTTTGCTGCCTGTCGGCTCCGCGGAAAATGTAAAACTGAAGAGGGAGAGTTGGAAAGGTAGGAAGGCAGTGGCGCAGGCACAGTGGGATGCTCCCAAAAGCTTTCCTATTGGACGCTGGAGAACGTTCCCGCACAGGCTCCGTCGGTACCGATGATACCCATATGTGGAGACTACATTTCTGCTTGTTCCTGGAGATCTTATGATCCGGAACCATTGGTGATGAAAGAAGAAGTTGAAGCAGCATTGAAAGCCTTATCAAAGAACAAAGCACCAGGCATTGATGGCATTCCCATAGAAGTATTACAGCAATCTAATGCAGCTGTTACCGTACTTACAAGGCTCTGCCCAAGAAATTTGGAAGACAACTTCATGGCCAACTGACTGGAAAAGATCTGTGCTTATACCAATACTAAAGAAAGGTGATCCAACTGACTGTGGAAATTATCGCAAAATCGCTCTGATCCGACATGACAGCAAGATTCTACTGAAGATTATTCAACAGAGACTACAACCATACCTGGAACAAGAACTACCTGAAGTGCAAGCAGGGTTCAGGAAAGGGCGAGAGACATCATCACGGATATGAAATGGATCCTTGAAAAGACTAAATGATACCAAAAGGATATCTATTTGTGCTTTATCGACTATAGCAAGGCTTTTGATTGTGTAAACTATGACAAACTCTGGGCCACATTAAGAAGCATGGGTATACCAGAACACCTGATTGTTCTCTTGCACAATCTGTACATTGATCAAGAAGCAACAGTTCGAATGGAACAAGGAGAAACAGAATGGTTTAAAATAAGCAAAGGTGTAAGACAAGGCTGCATACGTTCCCCCTACCTATGTAATTTATATGCAGAATAAATCAGAGAAGTAGGATTGTATGAAGACAACAGAGGTGTGAAGATTGGTGGATGAATCATCAACAACCTTTGCTATGCTGATGATACCAAATTAGTGGGTGAAAGTGAAGATGATCTGAAACATTTGCTTCTCACGATCAAAGAACACAGTCTCAAAATGGGCCTGCACCTTAATGTAAAGAAGACAAAGATCTTAACAACTGGCAAAATCAACAATTCATCATTGAAGGAGAAGAAATTGAAATCATGGAAAACTTTAACCTACTTGGATCAACTATCAATAAAGAAGCAACAAGCAGTCAAGAAATCTGACGACGCATTGCTCTTGGCAGAATGGATATGAAAGACCTAGACAAGATTCTCAAGAGAAAAGATGTCTCTCTCCATACAAAGATTTGACTTGTTCAAGCCATGGTATTTTCAATAACATCACATGGATGTGAAAGCTGGACAGTGAAAAAGGTAGACAGGAAGAAAATTGATCCCTTTGAATTATGGTGCTGTTGGCGAATACGTGTATCCCCATGGACTGCCCGAAGAACAAACCAGTCAGTACTAGAGGAGATCAAACCTAAGCTTTCTTTAGAAAGCATAGTTACTCACCTGTAACAGGTGATCTCCGGGAACAGCAGGAATTTAGTCTTCACATATGGGTATCAACGGAGCCTGTGCGGGAACGCTCCCCAGTGTCCAATAGGAAAGCTTTTGGGAGCATCCCACAGCGCCTGCGTGCTGTCTTCCCACTTTTCCCAACTGTCTCTCTCCAGTTGAGTTTAAAGCTGAGACAAAAGAGAGAGGGAAAGAGAGAAAGAGAGAGATAGAGAGATACAACTCCTAGGGGAGGTGGGTGGGTTGTGAAGACTAAATTCCTGCTGTTCTCGGAGATCACCTGTTACAGGTGAGTAACTATGCTATCACAAGGAACAAGCAGGAATGTAGTCTTCACATATGGGGACTCCCTAGCTGCAGATGCCAGGGAGAAAACCTATCCTATCAGGGATTGTGGGTAGGAGTTGATTAAGTATGGAACAGGTGTTGAAGAACAGCCTGACCAAACAAGGCATCCCGGCGGGAGTTCTTGTCTAAGCAGTAATGGGCTGTGAAGGTATGAACCAAAGCCCAAGTAGCTGCTCGGCAGATGTCGTCAATAGACACAGAGTGAAAATGAGCCATAGAGGCTGCCATGGCTCTCACATTGTGAGCTGTGACATGGCCTACCAGAGGAAGGTTTTTACTCTCATAGGCAAAAGATATACACTGTGCAATCCAGTTGGACAGTGTTCTTTTGGAGACTGGAAGTCCCAAATGGCTAGTATCAAAAGCAACAAAGAGTTGAGAGGACTTCCTATGTTGCTGTGTCCTTTGTAAGTAAAAGGCCAGAACCCTTTTATAGTCCAAAGTATGAAGATTCCTTTCTGCATTTGAAGCATGAGGCCTTGGCAAGAATACAGGAAGGTAAACCGCTTGGTTTAAATGAAAAGGTGACACCACTTTTGGCATAAAATGTGGATGATTCCTAAGGACTACCTTATCATGATGGAACCTTGTATAAGGAGGATCAGCCACCAATGCTTGCAATTCACTGATGCGACGTGCTGATGTGATTGCAATTAGAAAGATGACCTTCCAGGAAAGGAATTTCAAGGAGGTAGTGGCTAATGGTTCAAAAGACAGTTTCATAAGCTGCCCAAGAACCAAATTTAAGTCCCATGCTACAGGTGGTGGCTTAATGGGAGGCTTAGTTAAAAGAAGGCCTCTCATAAATCTCGCTATGAGAGGATGAGAGGAAATAGGTTGCTCATTTAGAGGCTTGAAAGAAGCTGCAATAGCACTCAAATGAACTCTCACTGAATTGGTCTTAAGCCCTGCATTAGACAAATGAAGGAGATACTCCAGTAATGATTCCAGAGGTATCGCAAGAGGGTCAAGACCCTTCTGCGAGCACCATATGGTAAACCTTTTCCACTTGAAAGCATAAGAGCGTCTTGTGGAAGGCTTCCTAGAAGTATAAAGGATATCCTTTACCTGCTGAGAAAGGTTAAGACTGTGAGATTCTAGGCTTTCAGCAACCAGGCCCTGAGATGCAGAGACTGGGGATTGGGATGCCACAGCATCCTGTCCTCCTGAGAAAGGAGATCTGGAGCAGATTCTAACTCCAAAGGCGGAGCTTGAGAGAGATGTAGGAGCAAGGGTACCACATTTGCCGTGGCCAATGTGGAGCTATGAGAATCATATGACCTCTGTCTCTCTGAAGTTTGAACAGGGATTTGGGAATTAGGGGAATAGGTGGAAAAGCATACAGGAAGTCCTGGCCCCAATGGAGGAGGAAAGCATCCCTGGCCTGACAACCCTGAGCCGGAATTCTGGAACAGAACCGGGGAAGTATGGCATTCAGTGGACTTGCAAAGAGGTCTATGTCCGGGGTTCCCCAAATTTGGAAAATTTTGGCCACCTGGTTTGCATGGAGAGACCATTCGTGTGGAAGCAGAACTCGACTGAGTTTGTCTGCCCAAGAGTTTTGAATGCCTGTAAGATACACCGCAAGGAGGATGAATCTGATGCTCTCTGGTGAAGGCCCATAGTCGCAAAGCTTCATTGCATAGTGACAGAGAGCCTGTTCCGCCCTGCTTGTTCACATAGAACATGGCTACTTGATTGTCCGTTTGAACTAGGGCTGTTTTGTAGCTGAGCTGGGTGTGGAATACTCGAAGAGCAAGGAAGATTGTTCTGAGTTCCAGGATATTGATGTGTAGATAGGCCTCCTGTGGAGTCCAGGTACCCTGGGTAGAGAGGCCTTGGAAGTGGGCTCCCCAACCCACCTGTGAAGCATCTGTTAGAGTGGCCTGGGGTGGGAGTTGCTGAAAAGGAGACCCCACCAAAAGGTTCTGGGGTGACTGCCACTATTGGAGGGACAAAATAAGGCGATCTCAGTTTGCTATTTTGTCTGACAGGCAACCTGACGCCTGAGCCCACTGAGTGGATAAAGTCCACTGGGCTGCCCTCATATGGAGGCGAGCATAAGGAACCACATGCATGGTAGATGCCATGTGGCCTAGCAACTGTAACATTTCTCGAGCAGTGAGGTGAGGTTTTAACACTGCTTGGGAAGCTAACTGCACAATGCGAAGACAGCAGGCCTGTGGAACTTAGACCCTTGTCTGTCTGGTATCCAGCAGAGCTCCTATAAAAACTCTAGAGATTGAGTGGGAGCAAGGTTGGATTTTGGGAAGTTTATGACAAGTCCCAAATACTGAAGGATGCCCATTGTGCGAGAGAGAGCAACCCTGACCTCTGGCTCTGAAGGGGCTCGAATGAGCCAGTCGTCTAAGTAAGGGAAGATGAATATTCCTAGGGTGCGAAGAAATGCTGCCACCACAGCCATGCATTTTGTGAACACCCTTGGTGCCGAGGCCAGGCCAAAAGGAAGAACCTTGTATTGGTAGTGCTTCCCTTGAAATAGGAAGCGAAGGAACTTTTGATGAGTTGGATGGGTGAGAACATGAGTGTACGCATCCTTGAGATCTAGAGAACAAAGCCAATCCTGACTCTGAAGGTATGGCAGCAGAGTTCCTAGAGAAATCATTTTGAACTTCTCTTTTTACAGGAATTTGTTCAATTCTCTGAGGTCTAAAATAGGTCTGTGTCCTCCTGTTTTCTTTGGAATAAGGAAATAGAGGGTGTAGAGCCCTGTACCCTGTTGTAGTAGAATGGGTACCTCTTCTATTGCCCCTTGGGCAAGAAGCACAGTGACTTCTTGACCTAACTGGTTGTTGAGAGAGGTCTGAGAATTGAACTGTCTTACCATTGTAGGAGGGGGCATGCTGAGAAAATGAAGATTGTACCCCTCTCTTACAATAGACAGAGTCCAATTTTCTGCTGTTATCTGACCCCATCTCGGGGCAAAATGACATAACCTTCCTGGAATGGTGGAGGGTTCTGGACCGTTCAGGGCCAGGAAGACAAAGTTCTCTAGATAGGAGTCAAAGACCCTGTGGAGGCTGAGTCTGCTGAGCCGGTTGAGGCTTAGCAGCTTTTGTTTTTCTTTGCCTAGGTTGTTGCTGCTGTCCCTTTTGGGCAGACTGACCCAAACAATGCCCCTGCTGGGTATAGGAGGGATAAAACTTTCTTCTTCTTACTGAAGAATGGTTTCTTGTAGGATTTTTTCCTTGCAGGATCAGCTGTAGATTTAGACAATCTATCCAATGTGATATTGTCAGCATCTATCTCATTAGCTTTTTCCTGCCAATTCTTGCCAAAGAGTTTCTCTCTTGTGCAAGGAATATTCCCTAGTTTATCCTGTACCCAAAGTTCCAAGTCAGATGCCTGGAGCCAGGCAATCCTACATGCACCTATGGCAATAGCAGAGGTTCTGCTTATGCACTCAAAGCAGTCAAAGGCTGCACGATTGACAAACTTGGAAACATCCTGAGCATGTTTGACAAGGGCGAAGTAATCCTCCCTCTTATCATCAGGAAGGAGAGGGCTCATAAGCTCTAAATCTCCTGTGACCTCCTTAAGGAGCATTACCATTTATAAAATATAGGAACTGATCCTAGCAGAAAGCATGGAAGCCTGGAAGGTTTGACGTCCAAAGGCATCAAGAGTCCTACACTCACATCCTGGAGGATTAGATGCATGCCTTTTTGCACTCTTGATCCTTCTCATAGCTGATTCTACCACCATGGAATGGTGTGGTAGTTGAGTCTTCTGAAGCCCAGGACAAGGAGGAACTCGATACATGGTGTCGAGTCTTCGAGAGTGAGGAGATGTGGTTAGAGGTGTTTCCCACATCCTTAACATGAGATCATGCAAGATCTCATGAATAGGTAAGGTAGCTGCCTCCTTGGGAGCTTTAGGGTATTGTAGGATTTCTAATTCCTTTGCTCTAGGCTCTTTTTCAGGAGCCACTGTGATGGAAAGACCTCGAGCCACATCTCGGATAAAATCCTGATAGGACATATCCTCTGGTGGAGACATCATACTCTGAGGATAAGAGGAATCCTCAGGAAGAAGTACTCTGGTATCGGCAGAGCTTTCAGAGTCTTCAGGCTCATCCGAGGATTCAAAGTACCTCCGATCCGGGTGATCGTGCAAGGCACAGTACCGGTACCGACTTGTCGATACCGGAAGGATAAGCATGACTCGATCCCGGCAGAATACCTGCCGATGTCAATGCAGTCGATACCGGTACTGGAGTCGGTGCTGGCACCGGTTGAATTGTCTGAAGCAGTTTCAATGGCATCAAGACCGTGAGAAGAGCCGCCAGACTGCGTTCAATAGCCAAGAATCTCTGGTCTATCGACGCTGCCGATGCTTGGGTATCGGTATCGGATGAAGCAGCCAGTACCCCAGAGCATGGCAACAGTAGTTCTGCCGAGGTTGAGGCCTCGAGAACATCCTGGAGCCCCATTAGTGCTTTGGAAGCTGAAGCCAATTTTGCCGGTGAAAGTCCCTCAAGGGCAACGCCAGAGGCATCTCGATGCTTAGAGGGAGATCTACCCTTTGAGGACCGGCTAGATTTATGTTTAGTTACCTGAGATCCATGGGAGGAAGACAAAGCCCTGGAAGACGTCGATGCCACAGAGGCTGAATCAGAGGGGAAAAGGGTGCTAAGTTTAGCAGCTCGGTTCTGCCGGCCCCTCTTCGACATCCTCCTTCGAGTGGAGGAGTGGCCTAGTGGTTGGGACAAGGTACTTCAGGCTGGAAGGTCAGCGGTTCAAATCCCACTAGAGGACAGCAACCTTTGGCCAGAAGGACTGGGGTTTCTAGTCCCACAGGTGCTCCTTGTGGTCTTGGGCAAGCCACTTAACCCTCCATTGCCCATGTTCCCTGTAAGTATTAGTGTATGTGTCTCATATCCCCTCGTGTTAAATGTATCCCCCAATTGTGTTGTGACCACTTTGATTGAAGGATAAGGTGGTATATAAAACTGTCTAAATAAATAAATAAAATCATCCCACAGGCAACACACTCCGAAATAGAGTGGTCAGGACCTAAACATTTGAGGCACCACTCATGGGTGTCGGTGACGGAGATGGTACCGCCACACTTGGAACACTTTTTAAAACCCGAAGTGGGTTTTTCCATTTTAAAGGCAAAAGTTGAGCCTAGTGCCCAAAATGGCGCGTGGCACTTGAGGAGAAAATACCTGGAAAAGACTCCAGAAGAAAGGGGGGGGGGGTTGGAATAAAAGAAAGACGAACCGGCGGTACCGGTTGTGACGTAGAAGCCTCTCAAGAAGCTATGGAAACAGGTAGTGATCCGGTGGAGAGAACCGGTACTGCAGGAGAATGCAGGATTTTCTCTTCAGAGAGAAAAAAACACAGAGCTAATCAGGAACCACACCTCACCTCAAGGAAGGAGAGAAGCCAAGTCCCTGATTGGGCACGCCCAAGCAGGAGGCGGGCAGTGCCGTACACAGGCACCTTGTTAAGCAATCAGAAACAGAGAGGGTTAGAACAACAAGGAGGGGAAGAGGAACAAGAAGGACAGGACCAGGAAGAGTGGGAGAGAGAGCAGTTAAGCAGCTGTGATCCACTAAGGAGAAGATTGGACTCACGGAGCAGATACCCGGGAGACTCAGAGGCAGGAAGAATCTTCTGTGACCAGAAGGATTCAGGGGCACTGAGAGACCCAAGGCTACAGCACAGGCTTCTAGAGGACCAAGTGGAACCTTGAAACCAAAGGCAGAGGGACAGAGAATTACCCTGGAGAAAGCCACAGCACAAGGTACACAGTGTGTTTGAAACTGCTAGCAAGTTTAACATTGGGAAGCCAGATAGAGTAAAGGCTAACGTTAAGAGCCAGGACAGAGTCAGACAACGTGGTAGCAATTGGTTGCAGTCTGAAAAGCATTTAAGCAGTCTAGGCTATATTCATAAGCCAGCAGAAACCTATGGTAGGAGAACAGCTGACTCCTATTATAGAGACGTGGGCCAAGAGAAGTCTGAAGGTTCTACTTTTAACACTCTGTTGAAAAACTCTCCTCTCACAGCTGAAGTTTTAAACTCAGCACTAACGTTTAGTGATAAGTGGGGGAAGGATAATCCTAACACGTGGAGCTGTTGTCCTAGTAAGAGCAGCATTGCTAATTATCAAGAGATAAGCAGTTTAAACAAACAGTTACCTGAAGGAGGAAGACATTATCAGCTTAGCCCAGAAAGAACGCAGGCTGAATTGCTTCTTAAAGATTTCAGAGAGTTCCTTGAAAGCAGGGCAATTTCTGCCTCTAATGTAGCACAGCCCTCAAAAAGCTGTGAAGAGGAAATGCCTTTAGTTTCTTCTCTACTGTTCACAGAGCCAGACATGCCAATGGACTGTTCAGCTTGTGTCATTGAGAAGGACATTTAACTGTAATGCTGTACAAAGTTATATGAAGAAATATGACAGAAGTTGCTGTATTGATTCCAATGCTGAAGAGCTTATCAGAGGGAATAAGTTAAAGCATAATTGTCTGCATACCACAAGCATTGCTGTTTGCCAAAGTTTGTTTCATCCGTTAGAAAAGGGTCACATGACAACTGAATGTGATCACAGAAGATAATGGACATTTAGCCTAGCAGTGCAATACCTTGTTTTGGTTTCTCACTCTTGTTTTGTGCTATTATACTTTATTTGCGTCTGTTTGCACTTGAACTGCAATGCGGAAATAAACCTCATCAAAGAAATTTTCTTTGCCTGCCTTACTGCTTGAGACACTGAGATTATGGTCTTGTTTAGAACGTAAGATATTAAATAATATAAAAGTACGCAGCGTTTTCAACAGATGGAATCTGAAGCAGAAGCAATGTTTGTCCTTTGGGAAACGTGGGCAGCATTTTGGTGATTGTTTATCAATGTTGCAAGATAACTTCTTCTATGCAAACTGAGCAAACATAATGAGACTTATCAGCCTGTATCATCATTAACCTCAAATGATTTAAACATGAACCCCTGAAGAAACGTTTATGTGAAACGCGAAAGAAAAGCTTTATGACGGCGTTGGGCTCCTTTCAAGTTTAATGAGGAAGCACACCGGGCTCCTTTCAAGTTGAATGAGGCAACATATTAAGATGCGTTACAGATAAGCACCTCTTTTTTGTTTTTGTTTTTGCTTGGTTTTAGATTCACAAGAGAACTTTAGAAAACCCCGTTTAGTGTGATTAATAGAAGGTCATTGATGCTATTATAACACATGAGCTTGTTTACATTGCTCTAGTGTTGTTAAGTCTGAGACCTTCGGGGGGGAAAACTTTATAAGTTATCTTTTGTTTCGTTTTATTTAAAAATGTGATATGAGCAGTCTTTCACTAAAACTGCCTTTGGTGAATTGATAGAACGTACTTTTATATTATTTAATGCCTTACTGCTTGAGCACATACACAACTACAAACCTCAACCCTGAAGGGCATCCAAGGCCACCTCCTCCTGAAACCCCAAGGTCCAGGGAGTGGGTGTGTGGCACGGTGTAGCGTCGAAGGAAGGCAGACGCCACAAAAAAGAAGAATAAAAGGGAATTATTTTCTGTGGTGACAGGATGTCAGACCTGTCAGCTCTGTGGAAAACGAAGAACTGGAGAGGGACAGTTGGGAAAGGCGGGAAGGCAGCACGCAGGCGCTGTGGGATGCTCCCAAAAGCTTTCCTATTGGATGCTAGGGAGCATTCCCGCGCAGGCTCCGTCGGTACCGACGATACCCATATGTGAAGACTACATTCCTGCTTGTTCCTGGAGATGCTCAGATGACAAGACTTCGACTTTCATACTTTGGACACATCATGCGAAGAGAGAGATCATTAGAGAAAGACATCATGCTTGGCAAGATAGAAGGTCAACGCAAAAGAGGAAGGCCAGCAATGAGATGGATCAATACAATAACAGCAGCTATGGGTACCAGTCTGTCAACAATGAGCTGCTTGACTGAAGACCGAACACAATTTAGGACAACTATCCAGAGGGTCGCCATGAGTCGACACCACTCGACGGCACTTAACAACATCATCTGTATAGTGGATGGTATTGAATATCCAGATAATGAGAATACCACCGTAACTTATCCCAGAAGCAGCAATCTTCAGTCCTGCTATCCAGATAACCCAGGAGAACTTTTTCCCTATTCTTAGTTATCCAGATAGAGAAATAAATATTGCTGCTATCCAGATAGGTTCCAGGACAATTATTCAAAATTATTAAAACACAAGAGGATTGTGAAAAACTGCAAGATGACCTTGCTAAATTGGAAGACTGGACATCCAAATGGCAGATGAAATTTAATCTGGATAAGTTCAAAGTTAGGCACCCATGAAAGAACAACCCAAACTACCAAGAACCTCCCGCATGTCCCCCCACCCCACACAACTATGTAATGTATTACTGCCATGTATCATGTTTGTTTATCATGTAAACCATTTTGATTATAACATAAGGTGGTATACAGAACATGTTAAATAAATAAAGCACAGTTACACAAAGCAAGGTTTCACATTAGGAATCACGACACAGGAAAAGGATTTAGGTGTCATTACGAGGGTTGCTATTTATATTTCTGGCCTAATAATGAAAAAACAAATATTTATGATCGAAATTGGTTTTAGTGTTTTTCAAAATATTCTCCATGAAGATCAATACACTTTTGCATGCGTTTGAACCAATTTTTGAAGCACTTTTTCCACTCCGATTGAGGTAACTCCAAAACATGCGTTTTGAATGCATCAACCGCATCTTCGGGTGTTGAAAATCGTTGACCACGTAATTTGTTTTTGATGTGCAGGAATAAAAAGAAGTCATTGGGTGCCAAATCAGGGCTGTACGGTGGATGACCCATCAATTCAATGTTTTGGCCGGTCAAAAATTCCTTTGTTTGAGCCGATGTGTGAGAGCTCGCATTGTCATGATGAAGAATTATTCGCCTCTTCTTCGACTTTTTCCGAATTTCTCCGAAGACCTCTGGTAAACAAATGGTCATGTACCATTCAGAATTGACCATCCTACATTGCTCTAACGGCACTGTCGCCACGTGACCGGTAATGCCGAAGAAACAGGCAACCATTTGCTTCAATGTGCTTCTTCCGCGAACAACTTTTGTTGGATTTGGCTCGTCTTGGAAAACCCATACAGTCGATTGCTGTTTTGTTTCGGGCTCATATGCATAGATCCATGATTCGTCATCTGTGTAGATGTTATACACAGTCTTTGATGCACCTTTGAACGTATTTTTTCAACATTTCCTTGCACCAATTGACACGAGCCTTCTTTTGAGCGTTTATCTGATTATGCGGGATCCAACGCGAACAAATCTTTTTTACGGCCAAATGATCATGCAATATCTTATTGATGTTTGTCATACTAAAGCCCAAAGATGCCTCAATCTCACGGTATGTCACATGACGATCTTGCTTTATCAGTTCACACACAGCATCGATATTTTCTGGCACAACAACCGATTTTGGACGACCCTGACTGAATTCGTCCTGGAGCGAACGTCGGCCACGACTGAATTCGTTATACCAGTTTTTTACAGTGCTGTAGGATGGTGCTTTATCACCGTATAAAAAATTAAGTTCATCGATGCACTCTTGTCTTGATAATCCACGTCGAAAGTTATGAAAAATAATCGCACAAAAATGTTCACGAGTTAATTCCATTTTTCGCCCGAGATGAATTTTTCAAGTTACTGTAAACAACAAATCGCGCTCAAATGATAAAATGTTATGAATAAGGTTATGTTCAACAATGTCAGTGTTCCAATGGAACCAATGGATGGCGCCTGGCAACACTTACTGTTGCTAAGGCCAGAAATATAAATAGCAATCCCTCGTATGGATAATACATTGAAATCCTCCGCCCAGTGTGCAGCAGTGGTCAAGAAAGGAAATAGAATGTTAGGAATCATAAGGAAAGGAATATAGAATAAAACCAAGGATATTATCATGCCTCTGTATTGTTCTATGGTGCAATCGCACCTTGAATATTGTGTGCAATTCGGGTTGTCTTAAAAAGGATACAGCAGAATTAGAAAAGGTACAGAGAAGAGCCACCAAAATGGAAAAGGGAATGGAAGGATAACCCTATGAGGAGAGGCTTAAAAGGTTAGGGTTCTTCAACCTGGAAAAGGGATGGCTGAGGACAGATAAGATAGAGGTCTATAAATTAATGAATGGAGGAGAACAGGTAAACGTAGATCAGTTCTTTACTCCATCAAAAAATAGAAAGACTAGGGAACACGCAATAAAGCTACAATATAACCCGTTTAAGAGCAATAAGAGAAAATATTTTTTCACTGAATGTGTAATCAAACTCTAGAATTCATTACCGGAGGATGTAGTAAAAGCTGGTAGTCTAGCTGGGTTTAAAAGTGGTTTGGACAAGTTCCTAGAAGAAAGGTCCATAAAACAATATTAAAGAGGACCCATGAAATCCACTGCTTACCCCAGAACAAGTATTGTGGATCCTATGCACCTTTTTGGGAAACTGCCAAGTATTTGTAACCTTGATTGGCCATTGTTTGAAACAGGATTCTGGGCTTGATGGACCTTGGTCTGACCCCAGTGTGGCATTTCTTATGTTCCCTTCCACCAACACATAATACCGTAAATCCATTCCCATGCTTAACAGTTGGCAAGGTGTTCTTTTCTCCAAATGCTTCACTCTTTCTTTCTTATGTATAAACTGTTAGTCTACCCACACTTGTTTGTTGACCCGTATTTCCACATATTGTAAGTGGACTAACACAGCAAAAACTATTCCCTTTTTTTCCCAAATATATCTTATGGTGTTGTGGCGTGTTCAATTTTCACTTCATCAGTCCAAAAAAGTTAGAAGAAAATTTCAGGCTTATGTCAGTTTTCTTCTGCATACTTTGGATGACTTTTGTATGAGTTTGTTGAAAAGTTTCCTTCTGACAGCTCTCCCATGTAGATCACTGCATGGAAGCAACTACTTCAATGTCAACTAAACTTTTCAGAATGTCAGTTGCAGGGATCGGTGGGTTCTGTTTGACAGATCTGACCAGTTTTTGGGCAGTTCGATCAGCATTTTTATTGGTGTTAGAGCTTGCATTAACTTTCAACAGTTCACGTAATTTTTTTAGAGAGCTGAAACTCTCAGGCATGGAGTAGAGAGTAGGAGCAGCCTAGTGGTTAGAGCACTGGCTTGGGAACCAAAAGACCAGTGCTTGATTCCCACTAGCACTCCTTATGACCTTGAGCAAGTCACTTCACTCTCCCTTGCTCAGAAGAATCCAAGTTATCAATGTCCTTGTTTAATGTAGATTACCAAATTTAAGTTACAATGTAACCGTTTTGACTAAATAATAAAGCAGTATAAAACACTGACACTTAGAAATGTTTAGAAAAAATTGTTTTATAGCCTTCCTTTGCTTTGTAAGAGTAAATTATCTTCATTTTCACGAGGGCAGATGGCTGCTTAAAGAAGTCCATGGTTATTTAAAACGGAGAGAACAATTACCACCAGAGCGGTTAGAAAGGTCAGAGTATTTGTCCAGCTGTGGAAATGTCTTCACTTACAAACAAATCAGTCAACATTTTGGACTTTATTGACAATTGTTTAAAAAGAGCAATGAATTAATTGGCAGGGTGTTCAAACTTTTGCACATGCTATATTCACTTTTTTTCATCTGTTTAAATCAGCAAATAATAAAATTGCAGAAAGACTTCATGCTTAACTCTGTTCAGTGTAGAGGATGTATGAGTTTCTGTTCATCTCATCTAGAGATTCATTGAAACATACAATTTGACCAGCGATGCTATAAACTTCTGCATACACTTATGTACATTTATTTATAAAATTTGATTAACCACCCTTTGAGGTAAAGAGCACATCAAGAGCATAGTCTGATACATATATGAGCATCTATTTAAAAACTCATTCATACCAGTATCCTGCTTCCCATATTACTTTTTTCTGATGCCAAGGCTGGCACAAGAGTATTGGGTGCCCTGGTAAAACTTTTAGTTTTATGTGCCCTTCAAATTTCACATTCTCCCAAGATTTTGATAATTAAACATATGAGCACCCATCCATGAACGATTCTGTAAAAATGCATAATTGGAAATCATAATATGAAACTTTGTTTCATATATCAATCATGAGGGTAATTTTATAACAGGTTACTTAGGTTGGAAGTCCAGTTAGGCACCTATTTTGAGGTTGTTTATAAAGACTCAGAGACTGTTTATAAAATAGCTTCATAAAACCTGTACAATCATGCCTAAAATGCAACCAGGTATATTTACACATTCGGGAGCAGGTATATGTACTTGGGTGCAATATGCATGCACTTCATGACTCTGCCTGTGCTCTACCTAAACCATGTTTACATGAAGGTCATGCCAAAGTATGCACTTTCTTGTCACTGCATGTACTTTTATGCATTTAATCTCTGGCGTAATTTATAAGAAGCCGTTTACAAGCAAAACAATCCTTTATAAAATTACCTTCAATGAGGGTGATTTCCAAAAGCCATTTACCCAGATAAATGACCAATTTGAAAAATGCCCATCCTCCCTGCAGGCAAAGTACGCGCTAATGATTCATTTGAGTTTGTGCAACTGTCAGGATCTATTGTTTTTCTTTAATTGTGGCTGTTCTTTGCCACTGTCTTTTCAGAAACTGCTGCCATCGGCAACCTGCTAGTCCATCTGATAACTACATTGGACCTGTCATCTGTTGCTCTTTTCTGTTTTCTCTCTCTCTGCATTACTTTTTTCCCTAAGCCTCACCATGCCCGGACTGTACCAAGGGCTATGCGAGCGGTGCGGCTACACAGGGCATAAGTACAGAAAGAGCACTGATATCATAACTGGACTTCCAGAAAGCTCAAAAAGAGAGAGTTACTGCATGTAGTTTGGAGCGAAGGAGGATACCAGATTTGTTCGTTGCACAGGGGCAAATTTCTAGCTTAGTACAGTCCTGTCACTATGTTAGCAACAATTCAAGAATAGAAAGGGAGAAAAAGATATCAGTCTGCTTCTTCATGCACTGTTTTTCTCCCCAATACTTAGATGCTTTTCTGCACAGTCCCCTAACTTTTCTATTCTGCTTTTCTGTTCTGCAACTTCCCCATTTCTGTTCTCAATATCCACACTGTCTTTTCTGTCCTACTTTCAGGGCTGCAAGTGGAAATGGTGATGATGTTCTGCTGAGGACCGCTAAGCTCCTTCTGCTCTCTCCTCCTTCCCTCTCTGCCGACTTCCTCATCTGCCGCCCATATTGACATCTTTCATTCTTTCCCTTCTATGACTTTTTCACCTCTCCTTCCTCTTCCCATTCCCTTCTCTACTTTTCTTTTTTTGCTTGTCAACCTTCTTTCCAAATTCCTCCTCATTTTCCTCTCTTACTTCTTTCATGCACATTCCTCTCTCCACCCAACTTTCTGTAGTTCCCCTTTTAGTTTCTTCTTTCCCCTCCCTAGATTCTTAGGTTTCTCTACAGTCCTTTCAGGTTCCTTTCCCCTCTGAACCCCCATTTAGGTTCCTTTAGCTCCTTTTTCCTTTGGTTCCATTCCTCCTGTTTCTTTCTTCAAGTTTCTTTATCCTCTCCGCCTTCCATCTTTCATGTCCATCTCATCTCCATTACTCCTTCAGGTTCATCTTCTACAGGCCAGTACAATGGGAGCGCTTACTGTATGGAAGACCTGCAGCATGCTCCAGGGAAACAGCAAGTGAATATTTTTGAGTATCTAAATCTGCTGCTTCACAGCCCCCTTCCTCTCGTGAAGCAGGATGGACGCAGTTATGACAATCTGAAGCTCACACATGTTGCTGACTGTATCTGCTGCCAGAATATGGAAAAGGATGAAGAATAGGGCCTGGAAGCATCCACTGCTACCTTAGAGAGGAAGATGAAGAATGAGCCCTCTCTACTGTCAACAGCAGGCTGGGTCCATCCTTTCCACCCCATGTTTCTCTAATATCAATGGCTACTTTCATGGGTAAGTTTTCTTTACATATTTCTATTCTCCAAGCCTCATTCACTTCCCCCTCTTTAAAAAGAAAATGTATTTTTCAGGTGCCAGATTAATTTTGTTACTCACTGGATTGACAGATGTGGGGTAAGTGACCTTAGTATCTTTTCTCAAGGACAAAACTATTATTGGCTGGATGGAAGTCCCAAGCAAAGACTGATGTCATTCCCAAGGGAGGGCATAAAAATATTCCCTTACTTTACTAGAGCAGATTCATTACAGACTTTTGGATAAGGTCTTAAAATATTTGTAAAAGTCTGTTTAGAAAATAAAATGTTGGGGGGGGGGGCCGCTAGTGAGCCCGTGAAGAATTGTCCGCGTTTTAGACTAGCTCTGCCTGGGTGCTCCCTTTAATTCAGCTATCACTTGCATATCCATAGCGAAATTCTCCCTGCATACCTGGATCTGAGTGCTGAGTGTCTGCCGTCTTGACTTGAGCCTTGAGAGGACGGTCGGGGGTGTGTGACGGTGCCTGAAACTCGGCGGCATCTCACCCCGCGGCTAGAGCTGCAGTCCTAGAGCCGGATGCTGACGTTGCTGGGAGAAGGTCTCCCTTTTTAGCACCCTCGGGGGAGAAGTGCCCTGGCGCTGCTGCTGCATCGGGATTTGATGGCTGGAGGGGATCGTGCGGCGACCGAGTGTGTCCGCGGGGCTGTTTGACCCGACGCGCAACACTGGAGCAGTGACTCAGCTTGGCTTCCCGGCAGATCCTGCGCTGCGCCCCATTGCCTCACCTCGCTTTGATCGTAACGGCACGCTTTGGAGGAGGTGAGAGTGCTGCGATATCTGGAGTGCCCGGGCGCCGGGTTCATGCTGGACTAGCTTGGCGGCCATTACTGCGTGCTCCTGGAACGCACAGGCCTGTCTGCGTTCCAATCCTCCTCGGTGGGAAAATCAAGTCACGAGGTCTTCACTCAACAAGCCCGTCTCGGGCTCTCAGCGGTCTACTGCTTCCGGGACTGGTTGATCTGGTAGAGGGGCCCTCCCCTCTTCTGCCTGGCCGCCGAGTCCGGTCCGGTGAGTCTTTTGCATTGTGCTGTTGATTCTCCCGCTCTCTGCTAATTGCACCAGGCACCCTTTCTTTTTGTGTCAGGTAAGATCACTGCACGTGCATTGATTGCATCGGAGACACCTCTGCCCTCTGCCACCTCTGCCCTGCCGGCTTCAGTGATCCTGGAGCGCCCTCTGCTGCCCAAGAGTGGAATATTGCTACAATTTTAATTTTTCTATTTTTGTACTACCCACTGATACCTGCCACGCTCCTCCTCGCAGCTGCTCCTTTATCAAATATACCCATGGCTGCCAAGACCAAGGGGCTCGAAGCCCGGGAGAAAATGCGAGCCTCTCAGCGTCTCCTGGTTAAGAGTAGCTCCCAGCCCAGTCGAACCCATAAGCCTTCCTCGGAGGGCTCAGGCGATGAGACACTGAGTGAAAATGATCTGGGCCCCGCGGTGCTCTCCTCACACGCCCTCCTTCAGCGGGAGCTCCGGAAGGGCTTTGAAGATCTGGCTGGAGAGTTTCAATCCATGCGTGAAGAGGTGATGAGCACTATTGCGGATCTTAGGGGTGACATAAAAGACCTAGGCACTGGAGTGGAGGAGGTCGAGACAAAAGTAGAAGATCATGATGGTGCACTGGTGGATTTACAATGTGCTGTAGATAGGCATAGCTCGCAGGCGATGGAGCTGACCTATAAAATTGATGACATTGAAAACCGCTCCCGACGCAACAATGTGCGCTTTCGAGGAATCCCGGAGGCTGCGGGGGGCGCTGAAGACCTGACAGCGGTCCTCAAAACTTTGATGGGCGAATTGCTCACAACAGAGGAGCTTGCGCTCCATGGCCCTGGAATGGAGATTGAGCGAGTGCATCGTGCCCTGGGGAATCCCTCTAACAATCAACCTCGGGATGTTATTGCCAAATTTCTGCGCTTTACAGATGCGGCACTTCTTCTGCAACATGGTCGGGAGAAAAAAAACATCCAGTACCAAGAGGCAACGGTAACTGTGTATCAGGACCTCTCGGCCTTTACGCTGGCTCGACGCAGAGAGATGAAGCCAATCATAGCGGTGCTGAACAATAAAGGGATACGCTACTCCTGGTCTTTTCCGTTCCGGATGAATTTCCTCTTGGGAAACAAAAAGATCTCAGCTAAGGACCATACCGAGACTTGGAGAGCTCTCCGCCAAGCAGGTCTGGTGGAAGATAATGCGCTGCCTGCACTTCCGGCCTCTAAGCCACAGCACTCGAAATGGACTCGGGTGGGAAAGCTCGCCTGACTCTTCTCAGATTCTGCGCTTTTGACTTCCTGACACTGGGAGCGTCCTCAGGGGTCCTTTAGTTTTGAGGCTGCCGTGTCTGTCCAGTTGGGCACAATTACACTCCCCCCCTTTTTGTTTTGCTTTGTTTATGCTCAATGTTTCTGGTTGTATGGGGCTTTTAGTATTGGCTTTTTGCCATAACGGTCCGGGGGGGTCCATGACTCTGTTATGATGCGGGGCACGGTGGGATCTTCCCTCCACTGATGCATGGTAAAAAAGAAAAAGGGGGAAATCCTTTTGTGTGACTTTATCATGGTTTTCTTTGTATGGGAACCCAGAAGGGGCTGGGTTGGGGGTCAGTTTAACCGTGTCCTGTTTTTTCTCTGACAGGCGGGTGGTACTGACGGGGAGGGGGGTAGGCTTTGTTGGGGGGTGCGTATTGCTGGGAGAGGGTAGGGGGGGTGTGGGGTGAAGGGGTTTATGGGTGCTTTCATGGGCTGGGGAACACTTGGGGATGTGGGGTGAACCTCCAAGGGCTGTTAGAGGGTGGAGGGGTGTGAGCCCGCTTGCACTGCTACAATTATGTGGTTCTACAAGCGATAAGGGAGGCTGGCTTAAATGGGCGGGAGGGACAGCGGTGCAGGATGTGAGGTGATTGACTATCTATGTTGAAAGTGATTTCTCTGAATGTGAAGGGCCTCAATTCCCCTAGAAAGCATTCTTTGCTGTTTTCGGAATTGAGAGCCTTGAAAGCCGATATTGTGTTTTTACAGGAGACATCTCCGTAGTAGCTCTCAGGGGTGGTTAAAACGTACTCCTTATACTGAAATTTGGGTAGCATCTGACTTGAATGGCTAGAAGAAATGTGGCGTGGCCTTACTCTTTCATCAATGCTTATCCCTCAGGTAGAAGAGGTTCAGAAAGACACTTTGGGAAGGTGGCTTTTTATGAATGTCCGATTGGAGGGCCAATTATTAACGCTAGCTAATATTTATGCCCCTAATGAAGGCCAAGTAGCCTTTTTTATGCGGCTTACAGCCCTGTTAGCTGAATTTGCGAAAGGTCCAAGAATATTGGGCGGGGACTGCAATGCTCACATGGTTCCGCATATGGATTCGACGGGTAGCACTGTGAGGATGGCGGCTGGGCCCAGCAAAGCATTGCGCAAATTTATGCTGGACCTAGCCTTGCGTGATGTTTGGAGGGATACACATGAAGGGGAAAAAAGTGATACATACTACTCCCCTGTTCATCAGGTGCATACCCGCATAGATTATTTTCTATTGGATCAGCGCCTGATGGATGAGAGAGTGGAGGCTGGGCATGGAGCATTGACCTGGTCAGATCATGCCCCGTGTTGGATTACGCTTCCGGCGGATTTCTCCAGTGTGCGACATTGGCTTTGGCGACTAGATGCACGCTTTCTTCGGCGACAATGCGCTGTTCAGGAGCACGGCCGCTTTATAACTGAATATTTTGAGTTAAATGATTCTGGGGAGGTCCCCCTTCCCATGGTATGGGATGCCTTCAAAGCTACAGCTTGGGGCCGACTAATAGCAGAAGCGGCCCATACTAGGCGGGCTTGGAAACGGGAGCATTGCCAACTGTTGGGGGAAGCTTCCCGTCTCCAGATGGAACATGCTCAGACCGGCTCTAAACGAGCCTTGCGTCAATGGCAGGCAGCTTGTGCCCACTTAGATACGTCTTTGCAAAGAGAATTGGATAATAAACGTCGGAAATTACGACAAACTTTTTATGAGCAGGGGAATAAGCCGGGTCACTTTCTTGCTTTACGCCTTCGACAGCAGCACACTAGGAGGGTGGTTCGTGAAATTCGAGACTCCGGGGGGCAGAGGAGGGTGATCTCCCGAGAGATACGCGAGGTCTTTGCCACATTTTTGGAGCGGCTTTATAAAGCTGAGCCTTTTGACTCCTCACATGTGCAAGGCTTCCTACGGACGGTAACTTTGCCGCGGTTGCAAGACTCGGACAGAGATCACTTAGATTCTGATTTCACTGTGGAAGAAGTGGAAATTGCAATTCGCCGGTTAAAAACTGGAGGTGCGCCAGGTAGCGACGGTTTCCCTGCAGAATACTATAAAAGGTTTCATGCTCAATTAGCTCCAACTTTGGTAGTGCTCTTTAATGAGGTACTGCAGGGGGGACCGCTACCCCGTTCTCAATACGAGGCTCTTATAGCGATGATCCCTAAGCCGGGTAAGCCCCTGCATGAAGCCGCCTCATACCGCCCCATCTCCCTACTAAACACAGATGTTAAAATCTTGGCTTCAGTACTGGCTGCACGATTAAATCGAGTTCTCCCAGCTCTGGTGCATCCAGATCAGGTTGGGTTTGTACCAGGGCGGCAGGCGGCGGACAATATTAGGCGAATGCTACAGGTTATTCATACCGCTCGACAGGACTCTCAGCCGACTCTCCTGGTGGGAGTTGATGCTGAGAAGGCTTTTGATCGTGTTAGCTGGGGCCACCTTTGGTGCGTGCTAGATGCGATGGGGTTTGGTCCAAACTTTATTTGTTGGGTCCGTAGCTTATATCAGAACCCTACGGCCTGTGTTCGGGTTAACGGGGGTCAGTTGCGGAATTTTCAGTTGGAAAGGGGTACCCGCCAGGGCTGTCCTTTGTTGCCGTTGCTGTTCGCGCTGGTGATGGAACCTTTGGCACAAAGCTTTCGCGAGCACCCGGACATTGAGGGCGTACGAGTGGGCTCTACCAACTACAGAATTGCACTTTTTGCAGATGATATCATCTTATCACTGGTGAAACCGGTTGCGTCCCTTGCTGCTGCTATGCAGCTCTTCGAGGCCTTTTCCCAGGTCTCTGGATTCAAAATCAACTACACTAAATCAGAGAATCTCAATGTTGGGGTCCCGGAGGCGGTTTGTGGGGAGTTGAGGGCTTCCTATCCTTTTCGGTGGGTGGCAGGAGCCCTTCGCTATTTAGGGGTGAACCTGACGGTGGAGCGGACGGCGCTTTTTAAGGCTAATTATGATCCGTTACTCCACCAGGTTCGGCGCGATTTGGAGTCCTGGGCTGGCTTGACGCTCTCATGGTTTGGGCGTATAGCGGTGGTTAAGATGGTGGTTGTCCCGAGATTCTTGTACCTCTTTCAAATACTCCCTATTCCCCTTTCTCGAGGAACGTTGGCTGGCTGGCAAACCATGCTCATGAAGTTTATCTGGCAGTTTCGTAGGCTGCGTATAGCGCGTCGAATCCTCTATATGCGCACGCGTTTTGGGGGCATGGGGGCACCTAACCTCCATTGGTACTATGCGGCGGCGCAGTGCCGTGCCGGGGTGGAATGGATGAATCCGGTTAGCCCCAAACGTTGGATACAGTTGGAAATGCATATCGCGGGGGGAGCGGGATTAGGAGACCGGCTGTGGCTCGGTCCTAAGTCGCGAGGCGGTATACGCCTCACCAATCCATATATTTTGCATACCCTCCGTTGCTGGGACCAATCATTTCGGCCCCGGGGGGCAGATCTGACTCCTCTGTCGCCCATTGTGGATAATGTTATGTTCCCCCCTGGGATGAGTGATCCGGTTTTCCGGGTGTGGGGGCATCAAGGACTTAGTCGGGCTGGTCAATTGTTCGATGAGGGTAGGTTGCGATCCTTTAGTGCCCTTCAGGAGGAATTTGGCCTCCCCGATTGTCATGTTTTTCAATATACGCAGGTGGCCCACTGGGTTCAGGCTCGCAGCGTGCGGTCTCAGGTGGCCCGTGATATGTTGGACGTGGAGCGTTATTGCGTGGAGTGTACAACCACGAAAGGCCTTATAGCAACCTTATATGCCCATTTGCAGGCGCAGCAGCCGAGATTGGGCCAGTATAAAGAGCAATGGAATTCTGATTTGAGCCTCCACTTTTCTGAGCAGCAATGGGAACAGGTCGAGGGCAGGCTGTGGAAATGTTCGGTAGCGATTAATGTCCGAGAAACTAACTATAAGCTATTATACAGATGGTATATGACACCTGAGCGCATTGCTCGAGCGTGCCCGGGGAGCTCGGATCTGTGCTGGCGGAGCTGTGGACAAAAAGGTACTTTGGCACATGTCTGGTGGTCCTGTCCTCGCGTCCGAACCTTCTGGAGGGGGATCCAATATCGTTTAAAACAATTGGTTGGGTTGGCCATTCCCTGGGATCCAGGCATTTTTCTTTTTGGTGTTAGGGTGCCTGGGGCACGTAGTCCTCAGTTGGCTTTAATTCGGCATGGTCTGAATGCGGCGCGGCTATCTGTGGCTGCTGCGTGGAAGCAGGGTCTGCCGCCGCCCTTCTCCGCTTGGTTAGAACGGATGTGGGATACGTATACAATGGAGCGTGGGGTGGCAGCCAGCAAGCTGCGATTGCCCCGCTTTGAGCAGATCTGGGAAGCGTTTGTCCTGCACTATGGCTCGTGAGGACAAGAGGGCTCTGTGTATTCTGTCAGGGGGTAGGCTCTGTGCTTTCCTTTGAGATGGAGTCCTCGAGTTTCCCTTCTTTTGCTTCATACGCACAGATATGCTGGTCCGCTCTCTTCACTTGTGGCTGATGAGGAGGTTCGGGGGGGAGGGGGGGATGGTAGGGTGGGCGGGAGGGGGAGGGTGGGGGGTTGGATGGGGGGGGTAAGCAGACTGGTATGAGAGTCCTCCTTGTTGATTGAGGATGAGTTGGCCGGGGGGGATAGAGAGGGGGCTGGAAGGGGGGGGGAAGAACGGGGAGGGGAGAAAAAAAAAGACGCTCTGTTGGATTATTGTTAGATGTTTGCATTTTTTGCATCGCTACCTTTTGCTATTGTATCATGCACCTAGCCTATAAGACGTTTGTGTGCTTTGTGTCAATTTGCTGTCTTTCAATAAAAAAAAAAAAGAAAATGTTATTCTGTGACTGATTAAAATCTTGATCTCTAACCTATCTATCACAGATAACTTATCATCAAGTGGGGGAGAAGAGAGGAGGGAGCACACCAAAGGGAAACAATGCAGGAGTTTATTAATACCCTGCTTGTGAAAGGTACTAGATAAGTGAGTTACCTTCCCATGATGCCTAACAGGTAAGGAAGGAACAGCAGCACTGCAAGCCTACTTCCACATGCCTTCTACAAAGAATTATTTTTGCCATAGATTAATCAGCATCGCTGCTACAAATAATGATCCCCCTCCATTTTACAAACCCTGCTATTTGAGTACGTATGTTAGACTCTGATATATGCTGGAGGAGAGATAGCCTAGTAGTCAGAGTAATGGGCTGAGAACCAGGAAAGCCAGGGTTTAAATTCCGCTTCTGCTACTGGTCCTTCTTACTACTACTATTTATCATTTGTATAGTGCTACAAGACGTACACAGCACTGTACATATATACAGTATGTAAGATACAGTCCCTTCCCAATAGAGCTCAGAATGTTACAGTTACAGTTTATTAACTTTATATACTGCTAAGCAAGAATCACAGCTTGGCTGTGTACAATAAAATCAGAAGAACAAAAAATAACAAAAACATAAAAACAAAAATGATGGACGAACCGCAAGGACAGGAGGGAGGAGGCCTAGGTTACAAGATCAGCACAGCTACATAAGACCACAAATTGAAGGGGAGAGAAAAAGGAACAGTGCTACTGGAATTACTGGCCGGAAGCAGGTCAAGGCAAGGGTAAGCGACTCAGGGAATAGGTGATACAAAGATGACCTTTGAGTTCAGCTTTGGAAATGACTTAAAGAGAACTGAGTGCACAAGTGATCAGGGAGGGAGTTCCAAAGAACAGGGGCCATGACTCAGAAAGCTAAAGAGCAGGTGGCTGTAGTGCCGACCACTCCAGGACCTGGAACCGCTAAGAGGTTAGGAGAAGCTGAACAAAAAGAGCAATACAATGAAAAAACTGGCCTAACCGGAGCGTATAATAATCCTAATCGCAATCAAAAACATTCCACTCAAAACTTTAACTTCAGTGGTGAGCAATCTCTTCTATTTGATGATAAGCTCTTCATTTAAACGTTACTTTTCATCTGTGTGTAGAATCTTCAAAATATCTACTATCAACTTGTTTTTAGTAATTTAGTGCCAAAGGGGTCAAGAGACTTGGATTTCAAAATGATTATCGAGATAATTCATCTGAATGAACCACATTACCAGGAGGTCTCAGACCAACATAGCGTGCTTGAATGAAATGCTTATTTGATAAAGCAACAACGCACTGGTTACATCACCAACCTTCCTGGGCTCTTTCTCATTTTTTTTCAAAATTTTGTGTGGTTAACATCTGCTCCAAATTTTCCCCTCTACCCAAACTTCAAGTGATAGATAAAAGACTTAGCTTAAGTCGCGTGTCATCTGCGCCTCAACGCTTCTCCCGGTACCTTATTTGCGTTTCACTCCACGAAGGAGTTTCCTCAGGAGGATCTACAAAAATAAACACAGTGTAACGATATTCACTAAAAAACATCCACTGTAGTTATCTCGATAATCATTTTGAAATCCAAGTCTCTTGACCCCTTTGGCACTAAATTACTAAAAACAAGTTGATAGTAGATATTTTGAAGATTCTACACACAGATGAAAAGTAACGTTTAAATGAAGAGCTTATCATCAAATAGAAGAGATTGCTCACCACTGAAGTTAAAGTTTGGAGTGGAGTGTTTTTGATTGCGATTAGGATTATTATACGCTCCGGTTAGGCCAGTTTTTTCATTGTATTGTTATACATATGGCGGGCCAAGAAGGATGGAAAGAAATCTTGAGTTTTACGTCGGATTTTATTTCTACTTTATGTCAGGAGAAAACGCTTTTTTCAGTTGAACAGCCGGCTGAAGGAGACAGTTCTGGGTCCCTTTGGGAAACTTTACTTAAAAAGCAGAAACAGATAGTACGATCAGAACTTCACCGTTTATCAATGATAGAATACATAAGTCGACAACAAATCCGAGAGGCCTTCGGGTCTATAAGGAGCCTCGGATGTTTATAACAGATGAAGAATTTGTACGTAAGTGGAACTGTGTGTTGAACAAATGTTCTCTAGACCTTATGGTCCTTATAGCAGAAACAACAAAAACAACGTTAGATGGTTACATTAAAGAAGCTGAACAACTGATAATGAAATTGAAAAAGGCTGAAACAGAGGAAGCCTTCAAACTTAGATGGGAAAGTACCACTAAACAAGTGGATACATTACGACAGGAAGTGAAATTAGGCAAGATAAAAAAACTTAAACGTGATCATGATGATTACACAAGTGGTTATGTATACCCCTGGATGGACCACAATAGAAAAAACCGACGCTCCAGGAGACTGGTAACATTCGAAGATACCTCTGATGATTTCAGTAGTTCGGATTCAGGCAAGATCTCCCGGAGGGATTTTACAGACGAAGCCGCCAATACCAAGAAGAAGAAGAAGATTCTGACACGCAACCGGCAATGAACGAGCTTGAGTTTGAAAATGTTTCACATTTAGTATTGAATCTGTCTGGCCAGGAGTTATCTACGGCCCAATATCAGCTTCTAGACAGAGGTCTGTCATTTGTACCTTGCATCCAACATGATCCGTTCCAATTCCGACTAGATTTGGAAGCCCTTATGAGAAAGTTGAATCTTAAAGTTTACTTTTCTCAACAGTCTAAGGACCAGTTGGGGGGCTCGTCGGTAGAGGAGAGAGTCCCAGAAAATCGAACACCGCTTCCTTTGAAATCCACCTGGACACCACCGGGGTCTGTCCCTCCAGTGTTGCAAGTCTTTAAAGACGTTATTTTGAGGGAAGTTGCACAGTTAGAAAGTCATCATCGATTATTTAGAAATGTTCTCCCTCCTCAAGAACGTATTGCATTACGTGAGCTTCAACAGCGGTCTGATATTGTCATCCGTCGAGCGGACAAGGGAGGAGCGGTGGTAGTGCTCAGTCGGGCGGATTACCTTGAAGAAGCTTATCATCACCTTTCTGATAATCGGGTTTATGAAAAGTTGTTGATAGATCCTACTGCCAGTCTTCAGGACGAAATTCGCCAGATTACGCAACTAGCTTTATATAATAAAATTATTACTAAGAAAGAATTGACATATCTCACCACGAAAGCTCCCAGTATGGCTCGCTTTTATCTTGTCCCCAAAGTGCATAAACGTCTTGAAAAGCCACCAGGCCGACCTACCGTGTCGACACGAGGCACAGTTTTGGAACCCCTATCGGTCTATTAGGACTCTTTTTTGCGCCCTTTATTAATAAATGTACCATCTTATATTAGAGATTCAGCTCATTTTTTAGAGAAATTAGCTCAGCAAAATGAATGGGCTCAAGACCCAGAAATATTATTGATCACTCTGGACATAACTGCACTTTATACCAGCATACCCCAAACTGAAGCCTACCACACTGTGGAAACCCAGTTGATTAAACGAGGGGATCTGACAGCGACACAGTTATCTTTTCTGCTGGATTTAACTCGTCTTACAGTCTTTCGGAATCATTTTATGTTTGAGGCCACTATTTACCATCAGAAATCCGGGATTGCGATGGGAGCCACTTGTGCTCCCTCCATTGCCAATTTATACATGGCAGAGTTTGAAAATCAATGGCTCATCGGTTCTTCACATAGTCCGAATATAAAATTTTGGGTTCGTTTTATAGATGACATTTTTCTTTTGTGGAAAGGAACTGAAGATTCAGTATTGCGGTTTGTCCACTGGTTGAATGGATGTAATGAGGCGATCAAATTTACCCACACTATAGCTACTATAGATATTGCTTTTTTAGATCTCATGATAACAAAAGATTCTACAGGTTGGAAATCCTCGATTCATCAGAAGTCAATTGCACGGAACACATTTTTGCAATATTCCAGTGGACACCCCCTTAAGTTAAAGGATAGTTTACCTGTGTCCCAATTTTTTCGTTTTAGGCGCAATTGTTCAGACACGACGGATTTTAAAACTCAATCGCGAAAACTCTCTAGAGATTTTGCAGCCCGGGGGTATCCCCGAAAAGTCATCAAAACTGCGTACAAACGAGCCTTGTTTAACGATCGGGACTGGTTGTTACATCCAAGACCTAAACCAACCATCAAGGAGAATACTGACCATATTAATTTCATCACTAAATTCTCACCGTTAAGTTATGACATACAAAGAATAATGTCTAGACATATGCATCTTTTACATACTGTTCCAGGATTGGAAGAGAAATATATCCGCTGTGTGTGGCAGCGTAATGTCAATCTAAAAGAGAAGCTCAGTCCAGCAGTCTTACGATCCCCAGGGGAAAGTCAGGGCCAAGTTGGTCAGGCTCAGTGTGGGTCCTGTGTGATTTGTCCATTATCGGAATCCATCACAGAGTTCACTTACCTAGAACGTACCTATCAGTTAAAACATGCCACGTCTTGTCAAACTACATCAGTTATTTATGCAATTAAATGTCCTTGCCAAAAGTTATATATTGGGAAGACTATCCGTACACTAAAAGTTCGTATTCTTGAACACAAAAGCCGCCTACGTTGTAAAGTCATGACAGCACTGATTGTTCAACATTGTTTAGAAGTTGGTCACGATTTCGAGCAGTTGCGGTGTTTTTGTATTGATCATATTCAACGTCCTATGAGAGGCAAGACTTTAGATGAGACTCTTTTTTATTACGAACAACGGTGGATTTTTCTAGTGAATACTTTTCAACCTCAAGGATTGAATTCTTCCATCGATTGGCAAGTATGCTTATTGATTGCATTGATTGATGCAAGTATGCTTATTGATTGATTGCATACAAATAGGAAAGCTCCCTATAGGTCATATTGATGGGAAGCAATGGATATAAAAAACACCCGTATGTCACTACTGCACATGCGCGGCGTCTTTTCAAGTCACTTCGAGTCATATTAGTGCAACGCGGGCAGCAATTATCTAGTGAGTACTTGAAAGAATGGTATCTAAAAAGTTACTCTTGTTTTTGTATCTAGTAACGAAAGATGGACAAGTTACATCTTAACTACAGTGGATGTTTTTTAGTGAATATCGTTACACTGTGTTTATTTTTGTAGATCCTACTGAGGAAACTCCTTCGTGGAGTGAAACGCAAATAAGGTACCGGGAGAAGTGTTGAGGCGCAGATGACACGCGACTTAAGCTAAGTCTTTTATCTATCACTTGAAGTTTGGGTAGAGGGGAAAATTTGGAGCAGATGTTAACCACACAAAATTTTGAAAAAAAATGAGAAAGAGCCCAGGAAGGTTGGTGATGTAACCAGTGCGTTGTTGCTTTATCAAATAAGCATTTCATTCAAGCACGCTATGTTGGTCTGAGACCTCCTGGTAATGTGGTTCATTCAGATGAATTATCTCGATAATCATTTTGAAATCCAAGTCTCTTGACCCCTTTGGCACTAAATTACTAAAAACAAGTTGATAGTAGATATTTTGAAGATTCTACACACAGATGAAAAGTAACGTTTAAATGAAGAGCTTATCATCAAATAGAAGAGATTGCTCACCACTGAAGTTAAAGTTTTGAGTGGAGTGTTTTTGATTGCGATTAGAACAAAAAGAGCAAGCAGAAGTGTAGGAGATGAGAAGTTGAGACAGGAAGGAAGGACTACCAGCATTGAATGCATGAAAAGTGAGGGTGAGCACCCTGTGGGAGACATGGAAGGAAACTGGCAGCCAGTTCTCAGAAAGAAGAGGGGTGACAATATCAAAGTGGCAGGCACCGTGAAGCACTTTTACAGCCATGTTCTGCACCAGCTGAATGCGGGAAAGCTAACAGCGGGGAAGACTGGAAAAGAGGGAATTTGCAGAATCTAACCTAGAAATCAAAAGAGAAATTAATAGTAGATGAAGGGAAGAAAGGGAATGAAGTTGGCAAAGCAGAAAAAAAGCAACGCTGAACTGTATGAGAGATGTGGGAAGAAAAGGAAAGGGAGAAATCAAAGTAAACTCTGAGAATCTTAACATTATTGAGCAGAGGAATGGGAAGGCTGTTTATAGAGGGAAGCACAGGGAGTGATGGGGGAAGAGAGTATGAGAACAGAGTGGCCACTGTGTTGAAGGAATTAAGTTTTAAACCATGAAGTGACAACCAGTCAGCGACCTGGATGAGCCGGGTAAAGAACATTGGTCCAGAGGAGGAAGGCCTGGAGCTGCTGAGCCACTACATGCTCCATGACCTTAGACAGAAAGGGAAATAAAGAGACGGGGCGATAATGAAGGGAATTATGAGGGTCCACATTCCCAGGTTTGAGAATGGGCATAAAAGTAGCTTGCTTCCAGCATGAAGGTAAAGAACCAGAGGAAAAGGAAGTAGATATAATGTAGTGCAAGAAGGAAAGGAAGGAAGCATACACCAACCTGAAAAGATGAGAAGACATATGGTCAGATGGGGCAGTGGTAGAATGTGACTGAGAGATGACGCGAGAAAGCTCGCAGTAACCTTAAAGACAGAGATACCGGAGGAAGAGGCAGGAGAGAAGGCAGGGGGGGAATGGAGTAGAGGAAGGAGTAGGCAAAGTGGAATGAACATCCAAGACCTTCTGAAGAAAGGCAGCAGCAAAGTCCTGGCAGCAGAGGGGGTCACAGTAGAGGAATTGAGGTGGGGGGAGGGAGAAGTGAGATGATGAACTAAACAATAGAACCAGGAAGAACTAATGTCCTGGTGGATGAGCAAAGAATAATAAGACTTCTTGGCTGAAACTATGGCAGCATGGTAGTGGAGGGATGAAGCACAATAAACGGCAAGCGACGGTGCGGAGCAGGACTAGCAGCAACGACATTCTAAGTGGCATAATTGGCGCTTAAGGAGATGGAGATCGGGATGGTACCAGGAGATAGAGTGACGTGGTAACGAGGGAGAGGGATGCAAAGGAGCTACAGATTTCAAAGAAGAAGAAAACCTGTAATTTAGGAAATTTAACTGGTCTTCAAGAGGATGCGAGGCCAAATCATCAGGGAAAGGCAGGCAATGAGAGACAGAAATGAAAGGGGGAGGAGGGAGGAGTGGCCTAGTGGTTGGGGCAAGGTACTTCAGGCCGGAAGGTCGGTGGTTCAAATCCCACTAGAAGACAGCAACCTTGGGCCGGAAGGACTGGGGTTTCTAGTCCCACAGATGCTCCTTGTGGTCTTGGGCAAACCACTTAACCCTCCATTGCCCATGTTCCCTGTAAGTATTAGTGTATGTGTCTCGTATCCCCGTGTGTTAAATGTACCCCCAATTGTGTTGTGACCGCTTTGATTGAAGGATAAGGCGGTATACAAAACTGTCTAAATAAATAAATAAATAAATAAAATGCATTCAAGACAGAAAGACAGACAACACAACAAAATAGACTAAGGTAAAACTAAAGGGAAACTGATATAACAGACGTGGGTGGTAAACAGGAGAATAAGGAGAATAATAAGGAGAATAATAAGGAGAATAATCTAATAGGCAAAGAACCACCTAAGCCCACTCTTAGAAAAGGACAATCAAACAAACTAAAGATTCCAAAAGAATTCATAAAAACCCACAAATTAACAAATAACAGAGCCTTTTCCCATATAGCTCCAACCATCTGGAACTCGTTACCAGAGGACTTACGATCACTATCAGAGATAATGGAATTCAGAAAAAAATTGAAAACGTATCTATTCAATAAACACTATAATACCATGGAAAATCCTCCACTCAACTTAGATAAAGGCTAAATATGAACCTACCCAAATCAAGCTTATACACCCTCCTATAAAGGATAACATACAAAACTTAAATAAATAACACTCCATTCCTATGCCTTGATACTCCTACTTGTATATAGTTACAACTGGTATGTTCTGCCTAATGCGGTACAGACAGTACTTCTGTTTAAATTGTCACACACACTGTTATAGTTGAAATATCCTGATTAGTTGTTGAATCCCTCAATTATGCAAGTTACGATGTTCTATGTAATAAGTTATAATGTTCAATGTTCTATGTAAAACAAACTCTGCTTTGTTAACTGTTGTTAATTGTACACCGCAACTGATCGCTGGAAGATGCGGTATATAAATAAGTGTTAAATAAAATAAATAAATAAATAAGGGGATCAGAATCCAAAAACAGTTTCAAAGAGGTGGGTTTTTAGCCTGGAGGATTAACTACATTGGATAGTTCTTCCTGAATAGCTTCTGTCAACCATACTTTATATTGTCTCATCAAAGATTATGAGTTTCACTTTGTGCAGGGGCTCCATCATCTAAATTCTGCAGCATTTTCCTCTATAGTACATCTTCCTGACGGAGGGCACATGGGGTGGCTACAGCAGAGGTCCTCCTGTCAGGGTCATCATATACTATAGCTATCGCCTGTAAAAATAAATCAAGGGTAGCAACTTCTGGACTTCCTTGTTCAAGTCAATAATGAACGCAGGCCTGAGGGCCACTTTGTTAAAGAGACACTACACACCCTACTTTCAGTTGGTCTATAGGGTATGATTTAGGCTTCACAGAAAAATGAAGTCTAGAACTGTTTACATGAAGGTACATTTTACAAATGACGTCCAAGCCAGAACATCTGGGGTAAATAAAAAAAGCAGGCACGTCCAAGTTCAGGCATAATTTCACAAATATGGACGTGCCCAATATGGATGTCTATGGGGTGTCTACATAGATGGCCCCGGAATAACATTTAAGAATAGGGATGTTTAATAGGCTAATGGTTATTGTGGGCTAGGATCAGGGAAGCCAGGGTTCAAATCTCACTGCTGTTCCTTGTGATCTTGGGCTAGTTACTTAACTCTCTATTTTCTCTACATCCTGTGGATGTTTTACGGACAAAACAAGCCCTTTCCTGATGCCTATTTGTGCCTGGAGCAGGTCTAAACTTGAACGGGGTTGCAGACTTTCCTGATATTGAGTGGGGACATATAAATCCATTGTACTGCCCCAGATACACCTCTGCCATGCCCCTTACCTACTTGGACATCCCTGCACTAGAGATGTCTTTAAAAAACATTTGTAAAATGGCTCTGGGTCATCTCCATGATTTGGGCATCCAAATCATGATTAAGGTTTTTAAAATGACCCTCATGGTAACATAGTAAATGATGGCAGATAAAGACCAACATAGTCCATCCAATCTACTCACTAAGGAAGCTAGAGTGATATCCATCGCTCTGTGTAGGGTACCCACTCTATGCCTTTGTTTAGGGTGGTAACCACCTTTCCATGCAGGTTACTCCTTCTATTTGTTGAGTATAAAGGTAAGTTTTTGATTCCATCCTCTTGTTATATAGGAATCCTCTATGTCTATTCCATGCTTTCTTGAATTAGTCATGGCTTTTGACCTTACCATTGTCATCAGGAGGGCATTCCAGGCATCCACCATCCTTTCTATGAAAAAGTATTTCCTGACATTGCTTTTAAGTTTACCATCTTGCAGCTTCATTTCATGCTCTCTAGTTCTACAACTTCCCTGTCTTTGAAAATGGTTAATATTTAAATGTCTGTATCATGTCCACTTCTCCTCCCTCTCTTCTAGGATATACATATTCAGGTCTTCAAGTCTTTTCTCATACATCTTCCAGTACAGGTTCCAAATCATTTTGGTTGCTTTCCTCTGAAGCATTTCAAGTCTTCATATTCTTTCTAAGGTATAGTTTCCAAAACTGAACCCCATACTACAAAGGTGATGATACAGAAACCTTTTCTTAGAGCCCAGTATAAAGGCTCTAGTGCAGGGTTTTCTAACAAGTTTAATGCCAACATTTTGCGCTGCAATGCCATAAGAAATAACATGCGAACCAGTTGTCTGCAAAAAGTTGGCATTAAGCAAGGGAAACAAGCCAGACACATTTACTCAGGGACCTGCGTTAAGTCTTGCAACTGTGTGCATGGACTGGCTTGGCCAAACAAATCCCCCAAAAGTCGTCCGAGGTGAAAGTTTGATACTTCAGCTCAGATGACCAGACTCCCCAAGCTGCCTGACCCACAATCCTGCCCCAATCACAGCCCCAATAACTGGTGGCTCAGTGGACACCAATTCCCCCCTCCCACCTCTTAAAAATCATTGGTGGCCAGGTGGACCCTGATCCATCCCCTACCCCCAAAACAGAAAAGGGCCTGGTAGACTAGGGGACCCAACTCCCCTAGCCTGGTGGTCTAGTGGACCCTAAACAGCCTAGTGGTCTAGTGGACCCTAATCTCCCATCCCCTCCAATCCTTACCACTACTTTAGAAGTTGGGAGTGGGGCACGCAAATCAGAAAAGCAAACACATGCAGAGATGTAGGTGACAGGATGCAAATGTGCATCTGGTGATGCAGGGAGCCATGTATGGGATAAGGCAGGTTGTCCACCATGGGGGACAGGGATATGGACTCCCTTACACTGAGATATCAAGGATGGCTGTTCACCTAGTCTATAAGGAACATAATACAAGGCCGTATTGGAGCTGTGGAACCCATATCTCCCCCCCCCTTGGGCTGCACCTTAGCTATGGTGAAGTGAGCTTCCCATGTTAGAGGAAGGGGGGGGGAGGGTGCAAGGGCCTGGAGACCAAACACAATCAGTACATTTGCTCATGGCAGCTTCTGCATGGGGGCCATAGGGGCAACAAGCACCTGCATGGCCACTAATATAGAATATCTACCCCCCATGGTCTAACAGCAACTAAAATAGGTGTGTCACAACCAACCAACCACCCACCAAGGGCCCCCATACCTTCCTCCTCCTGGAAGGAGCTCTGGGAGAATACCACATGAAGATGGTGAATTCCACAAAGCTCCCAGAATGAGCACCCCAGCAGTTATGTACACAATAGCCCACCAGATCTGTGAGGATCAAAAGAACCCCCAAAGTCATAGATAGCCTCAGCCTTTGGGTACAGGGAACACCAATCAGCAAGCACCAAAACTGGAGGCCCACTTTCCACAATAGAAGCATTATGTTGCTGCTGCTCAAAGCTACTAGGCCTCAGCCACATCCTCCAATGGTTAGGGTGAGGGACTATCAGCCCACAGGTACATGGCAGCTGCATAACCTCCCAGGTGCATATACTCACTACCACATGTACCCCTATGCAGAGGAGTGAAGAGTCAGACGGCTCCTGTGCTGCAGCATCAACATTTAGGCATAAACTGCATCACCTAATTTGCATGCCCCTCCCCTCCCATACTCCTCTGGCTCCAATTCTGCTCTGAGGCCAGTACTAACTGCAGCAGAGAGCACAGGCCCCATCTCCTGACACCTCCACAGCACACAACACCAGCAACAATCCTCTGAAACCTATCCAGTGCATATAGGTTTTCAACCTAGTCCTCTGGGAACCCTAGGCCAGTTGGGTTTTCAGGATTCCCACAATGAATATGCATAAGATAGATTTGCATACAATGAAGGCAGAACATGCAAATCTTTCTCACACATATTCATTCTTGGAATTCTAAAAACCCGACTGGCCTAGGGTTCCCCAAGGACTGGGTTGAAAACCCATATGCAAACATGAACAACAGTCCATCAAGACAGCTATTGCTATGTCCACGGATGTTTGCCTACTGTTCCAGCAGGGTGACCACAGACCTGCAGGCCCTGCTGTTAAGGTTGTCAGGCTGGTGTGTTCCACTTTCATATCAACTGTACCATGCATGCACCTTGGTTTTTAGCTCACATCTCCTAATGGCCCTCTATTGTTCCAATATGTTTATCCTACTTCTGCCCTTCATATTTATGAACAACGTGTATGAACTGCATGTTCAAACTGCATGGTTGGTATGCAGGAGCAATGTGAGCACAGCTAGTGCTTGGTCAGAGGCTGGCATTAGCTGAAGCCACGCTAGTGGCATGGTTGTGTAGCTAGCATGTAACTACCATGCCTGCCACTGCTCTCTCTCTGGCTTGACCCTATCTATTTGTATACTACGCTGCTAGGATGGGATTTTTAGCACACTCACATTTGGACCAAGTACTTCTTGCTATTAGTACCCACTTTCAATTGTTAATATTTCATATCCGTGTACTCTCAACCCCACCCCCTTGTTTCTTGTTCTATGTAAAGCCATTGTTGGCCCACTTGTTTCATGTAAACTGCTTTGACATATTGATACAGCAGCATATAAACACAGCTAAATAAATAAATAAAATACCTGAAAACAGTTTTGTCATCATGCTTTAGGGGTTCTCAACCCTGTCCTCGGGACCCACCTAGACAGTCGGGTTTTCAGGATAACCACAATGAATATGTATGAGGGATATTTGCATACCCTGCCTCCATTATATGCAAATCTCTCCCATGCATATTCATTGTGGTTATCCTGAAAACCCGACTGGCTAGGTGGGTCCCGAGGACAGGGTTGAGAACCCCTGCTAGATCTTCAGCCATCTTTTCTTCTGCCTTTGATTTTGCTATCCTTATTTTTCTTTTTGTCTCTTTTAGCTTTATCCTGTATTCTTTTCTGTGCTCCTGTTTGCAAATTTCTGAATTTTGTGAAAGCTGTGTTTTTTGCCTTTATCTATGCAGCCACAGTAGCTGGTTGTACGGGGTTTACGCGTGGCCCAAACACACATAAACCCCGTACAACTAGCTACTGTGCTTTAGTAAACATGCACCTAAGTGAGGTGATTCCAAAACATTTTCTTTATGTTTGGATTACTGATAGATCTCAGCCAGATGTTTATGGGTTTCTTAATGATTTCGATTTTACTGCATCATGCTCCAGGGAAACAGCAAGTGATTATTTTTGAGTATCTGAAGCTGCTGTTTCACAGACCCTTTCCTTTTGTGAAGAAGAATGGAAGCAGCTATGACAATCAGAAGCTCACACATGTTGCTGACTATTTCTGCTGACAGAATGTGGAAAACCAGCCACTTCTTTGGAGAACCAACTAGGTTTCCTTTTCCTCTTGTTTTTATTTACTTTCTTTACATACGCATCTGCTGTCTGTTTTATTGCCTCTTTTAGTTTAGCCTACTGCAGTTCCACTTCCCTTACCACTTCCCTCACCTCCTCCCATCCAGCCAGGATGATTACTTATCGACTGATTAGACCATCTATCCTCTTATATCTTCATCCTAAGCCCTCCAGTTCCAGAGCTTCCTTTAAACTGAAAGAGAGCCGCCCTTCATGTATTTATGCCACAGAGGCATTCAGATGTCTTTCTTGCCTTTCTTCCAAAGCATACATATTGAGATCTTTAAGTCTGTCACCCCATATGCTTTAAGACATTTACCACTGAACCCCATGAAAATTTCAACTTTTGCTTTTTATAAGCATAATTCAATATTTGCTTCTGTTAACCTTATTACAATTTCTATTGCTGCTGCATTTTAATAGATGTTCTAATCTTTATCACACTAGGGGTATGTTTACTAAAGTACGGTAGGGTTCTGTAGGTATCGCACATTTAGGGTAGATATCAGTGTGAGGTACGTGCAAAAGCTGTGTTCTACTTGTTGGGGGCATGTACAGTATGGTCCCAGCAGATACCACGCTGAGTCGGACCCTATTTTGATTTTAAGGGCGTGTTCATGTCGCATTCTGGAACAGCACCTATCTATGCCAAATGCTTCCTTATGTTCTGAACCAAGTGGAAGAAGCAGCCTTTTAAAGTTCGTCCTTAAAGCCAAAATAGATGTTTCAGATTTCAATTGACAAATCCAAAATTATCAAATAGTAAAACATCCAAAAACATTTTATTAAGCTATTGCATTTACTATTGCACTTTTTTGGCATTTCCAAATTTCACCTCATATATGTGACCAGTAATGGGTCTAGGACAGGGGTCTCAAACACGCGGCCCGCGGGCCGCATGCGGCCCGCGAGACAACTTTGTGCGGCCCGCGAAAGAGAAAAACAAAAAAACCCCAAAACCCTGACTTCTGCCGTTGCCGCCGTGGCAGCGGCAGAATCAATTGTCAAATAAAAAAAAAAAAGACTTCTGCTGCTCAAGCAGCAATATCACCTGTCCTGCGGCCCCTTCCCCTGTGCCCGGAGATCCGAATCTGCTCATCAGCGGCGTGCTTTTCAAGCCGCGAAGAGTATTCCCCTCTCGCGCGGCTTGAAACCGCGCGAGAGGGGAATACTCTTCGCGGCTTGAAAAGCACGCCGCTGATGAGCAGATTCGGATCTCCGTGCACAGGGGAAGGGGCCGCAGGACAGGTGATATTGCTGCTTGAGCAGCAGAAGTCTTTTTTTTTTTTATTTGACAATTGATTCTGCCGCTGCCACGGCGGCAACGGCAGAAGTCAGGGTTTTGGGGTTTTTTTGTTTTTCTCTGTCGGGGGGGGGGTATGACTGGAAATGGGCAGATGGGGGTTAGGACTGGAAGTGGGCTATTGGCAGGGGGGGGGGGTTATGACTGGTAATGGGCTATGGTGGGGGCTAGGACTGGAAATGGGCAGAGGGGGGTTAGGACTGGAAGTGGGCTATTGGCAGGGGGGGGGGTTATGACTGGTAATGGGCTATGGTGGGGGCTAGGACTGGAAATGGGCAGATGGGGGTTAGGACTGGAAGTGGGCTATTGGCAGGGGGGGGGTATGACTGGTAATGGGCTATGGTGGGGGCTAGGACTGGAAATGGGCAGATGGGGGTTAGGACTGGAAATGGGCTATTGGCAGGGGGGGGTTATGACTGGTAATGTGCTATGGTGGGGGCTAGGACTGAAAATGGGGTGATGGGGGTTAGGACTGGAGGTGGGCTGATTGGGGGGTTAGGACTGGTAATGGCCTATGAGGGGAGGTAAGACTGAAAATGGGGTGATGGGGGATACGACTGCAAGTGGGCTATGGGGGGGACTAGGACTGGTAATGGGCTATGGGGGGGGGTAAGACTGAAAATGGGGTGATGGGGGGGTAAGACTGGAAGTGCGCTATGGGGAGGTTAGGACTGGTTATGGGCTATGGGGGGTCTAGGACTGGTAATGTGCTGGGGGGGTTGCTAGGACTGGAAATGGGCTGAGTGGAAGGGGGGCTTGAACTGCAAATGGCTGATGGGGAGGGGGGCTTGGAATGGAAATGGGCTGTGAGGGGAGGGAGCTAGGATTGGAAATGGGCTGATGGGGGGCTAGGATTGGAAATGGGCTGATGGTGAGGCTAGGATAGGACTGGAAATGGACTGATGCAGGGACTAGAAAGGAGCAGATGCTGGGTGGGGCTGGAACTAGAAGGGAGCTGATGTTGGGGGAGGATTAGAATGGGATGGAGCTGGGAAAGTGAAATGGAGAGGGGAAAAATATTTTGTCTGGAAGAGAAGACAAATCTACAATTGGCCAGGTATTGGGAGAGTAAGTGGGGATTGAGGATGGAGGGGTAAAATTTGAGTGGATGAAATAGGAATGAGGAAAGAGCAAAAGGAGAAAGATTAGTATGTTAAAGCAGATGTAGGGAGAGAGAATGGAAAAAAACTAGAAGAGAGAAGAAAGGACAAATGGACAGCAGACGATGGAGATAGCAGAAGACACGAAGAAACCAGAAGTGGCTGGAGCAATTGCAACTGAAAAAAAATGCACAAAAGGTAGAAAAATATCTCTTTATTTTGAATTTATTAACTGGAATATGTCAGCTCTGGGAAATGTGCATCAGTAATGTTTGCGCTTTGTTTAGTACAAGAGGAAATTAATTTATAGTTTTATTTCTACAGTGTTGTTGTACATTCCAAGTTTGGCTTTTGGGGTTCCCAGTTTAATTATTGTCTTCCTATTTCTGAATCTTTTAGTCTTTCTTTATCCATACTCATTAAGAGGCATGTTTACTAAAAGTTAGTGTATGGTAACATTATGCAAATATTTATGCAAATGAGGCCCCTTATGCAAATGAGGCCCCACGTCTTATGCGGCCCCCGGGTTACTTTACAAGTCCTCATTTGGCCCTCAAAGCAATTTGAGTTTGAGACCCCTGGTCTAGGACAACTCATAGCGGCACACTGAGTTGGCCGCTCTGAGTTCACCTAGACCCCTGGATCCAGCCACGTCCTCAGCACGCCCTGGAGGCTCAACAAGCAAGCCTTGCACACAAAGGCCTTTCACTACTAGACCCACTGTGTCTCCTAAAATAAGACCCTCCACCCGAAATTTCACACTTTGGCTTAACACGTCGGAGAGATATACCTGTAGTTTGTCCCAGTAACCTTGTATCACTGGGCACAGCCAGAATTGATGGCCTAGAGTACTCCTGGTCTCTGAACACTTCAGGCAATACTCTGTGTCAACCAGCCTTGCCACCCTGAGATAGGCTGCCACTACTGCCAGGCATTTGGTGAAAACCCTGGAGGGCGGAAGTTAGGCCAAAGGGAAGTTCTCTGTACTGAAAATGGTTTCCTCCCACCACAAATCTGAGATATTGTCGGTGGTCTGGATGAATGAGGATGTGAGTATAAGCATCCTTTAGGTCTAAGGAGCATAGCCAGTCTCCCTGCTGGAGGTAGGGCAGCAGTATTCCAAGGGTAAGCATCTTGAACTTTTCCCTCTCCAGAAACTTGTTTAGGTTTTGCAAGTCTAGGATAGGCCGGAGGCCTCCTGTCCTTTTTGGTACCAGGAAGTACCTGGAGTAGAAGCCTTGCCCTTCCAGGTGGTGAGGCACCGGTTCCACCAGCTGTTCCTTTAGAAGACTTGCCAGCTACTGAAGGAGGAGGTTTCTCTGCAGAGGGAGTCTTGGAGGCTTCCCTGGAAAGTAGGAGGGGGGTAGCTGGTGGAAGTGGAGCATGTAGCCCTTCTGGACTATGCTGAGGACCCAGGTGTCCCCTGTGATGGCTGGCCACCTGTAGGCGTACAGGGTCAGCCGACCTCCTGTGCTGAGTGGAGCCAGCTGTGTAGAAGAGGCTATGCTGTGGGAGTCAAAACCCCGCTCCCTGCTGTGCAGGAGCCGGAGCTGGCGGCTTGGGGGTCTTCTGCCTATGGGGCCTATATCCCTACCCCTTGGCCTGCTGACCCTGTTGGGGAGCTAGAGGCCTGATATTGAGGGTAGGATTTGTAGTCAGCACCCTTCCTCAGGAAAAAGGGCTTCTTTCCCAAGCCCTTCTTTTTCTGAGAAGGGGCAGAAGTCTTCCTAGACAGCCTTGTCCTGGTGACAGTCTCAGTCTCGATTTCCGTAGCCTTTTCAGTTATGGGCTTACCAAAAAGGTTTTCACCTCGACAGGGGACATCGACCAACTTGTCCTGTACCCATGACTCCAGGTCTGATGACTACAGCCAGGCCTGACGGCATGCACCAATGCTGGCCGCAGCTATCCGGGCCGAAGCCTCAAAGCTATCATAGGCTGCTCGAGAGATTAACTTTGAGCACTCTCGAATCCCTGTTGACAAAGCCTTGAACCTCTGCAAAGGTTCCTCGGAGAGGCCAGCTGAGAACCCGGCAATCTCCTTTGCCAGGTCTCGTAGGTACATGTCCATGTACAGCTGGTAGGTCTGGACACGGCAAGAGAGCATAGAGCCCTGGAAGCACTTTCTACCGAGGGCATCCAGATTCCAGGCCTCCCGACTGGGAGGCACCGAGGAGTGCATCTTCTGACTCTTCAGGCGATGCATGGCCGATTCTACAACCATGGAGTTGTGCGGTAGCTGTGCCTTTTGGAACCCAGGGTTCTTAAGGACTCGATGAATGGAATTGACCAGTTTGCTCAGAACCAGCGCCGAGACAGGTGCCTCCCACATACAGAAGAGAAGCCGTTCCAGCATCGGAGGAACCGGTACAGTAAAGGCTTCCTTCAGAGGAAAGTCATACTGGAGGGCATCGAGCTCTTCGGCTCGAGGCTCCTCCTCGGCGTCCACAGGGAAGGCCAAGGCTTTGGCCATGTCCCTTACAAAGTCCGAGAACCAGGTATCCTCCGGGGGGGACTGTCTCCAAGGCTTGGACTCTGGTGAGTCCGAAGGGACGCACCGGGTCCAGAAGGTGTCCAGGGACTCCTCATCCTCTGTCTCCCACACCAACTCCTTAGAGGAGGAATCGAGTGGGCCTCGGTGCCACCCACCCCGATGCCGAGGGTATTGGCGTCGACGACCTCGGCCCCACATGGGAGGTCGAGGGGGACCTTGACCGAGGATCGACTCGAGACTTCACTGACTCGAGGATCGGCTCGGTCTCCGGGGTCGACTTGGACGTCGAGGTCCCGGTGGTCGGGGCAGATGCACCGGTCAGACCGGCGATCAGCACCCGCTGATGTTCCATGAAGGCAGCCAAGCTGCTCTCCAAGGCTGTCAACCTGAGTCCAAGCTCAAGAGACTCAGCAGCCCCCGACTCGGGCCCCGACGGTGTCGAGTCCAACGTCGGCTCCCCCGGAGGAGAGTCCATGAGGACAACTGCACTTACTTGACTCGGGGACTCCGGCTCCACACAAGGTAACTTGGATAGACTCTTCGACTCCGAGAGCCCGGGGCAGCGATCAGGGCTACGCAACCTGGCCCTCGAGGATCCAGGAGCCTCCAACGACGCTGCCCTCACGAACTTCTTCTTCCTTCTATGCTCCCGGGTGGGAGACTCCCTCTCAGAGGAACCACGACGGCGCTCGGGGTCAGACTCCCGATATGTCGAGGCCTCTGACGAAGTCCGGGCCCGGCCAGATGCAGAGTCAGAGAAAATTCTCTCACATTGATGCTGACGTCTCCGAAGCGCCTTCGACGACATTTATCTGCACGGGCCACAGGCCAGCAGGTCATAGTCGGGCCCGAGGCAACGGAGGCAGCAGTCATGTGTGTCGGTGAGAGACATAAGTTTCTTGCACCGATCACACTTTTTGAACCCGCTGGCAGCCATCAGGGGGAAAAAGGGTCCCTGCAAGGTCAAAAGACCGGGCTGCCAGTGAAAACACCTAAAGAGCGCGAACGCTAGTCATGAAGGACAAAAACTGAAAATCAAAACTCCGGACTCGATACCGGTGTACCGAGCCCAGGCGGGAAAGGGAACCGGCATCGAACCGGAACAGAAAAAGCCAAAATAGCTGAAAAAAATCTACCTTTTCCCGGGTTACACGAACTCACGTCCGTTGGGCTCCGCGGAAAAAGAAAGACTGAGTAAGATGACACCCTTGGGCAGGAAGGGGACCGTGCATGCGTGCTGCATTCCCAAAGGCTTTCTTTGAAAGCTGGGGAAATGCTCGCACGGGGGCTCCATCGGCGCCGACGTCACCCATATGTGAGGACTGACTTCTGGCTTGGTCCTGGAGAAACCCCATTTGCTCCATAACCCCAAATAAGAATTGCCAATTTACCAAATCAAAGGCTTTCTCAGCATCGAAACGTATTAGTAATCAGACTTATTCTGTTCTGGACGTAGATCTTCTCTGTACGTTCGGTCTGAACCAGACGTACAGAGGATCGCGATTCTGATCCCACGAGGCACGTCTAGCCCTGTGGGATCAGAATCGCGAACAGTCCTGTACATGCAGGCCGGGACTGCGATTCAGTCCAGCCTGCAGGTACAGGACTGTACCCGGCTAACTCAGTTAAGGCTCTTCGATGAAGCCACAATGCCATGGCACATGTTGCCATGGCACCACGGCTCCATTGAAGAGTCGCAATGCCAGCTGCCGAAGACAAGAGCTTATTCCCCACAGCTGGACCTCCGATCTGGCCTCCTAAGGCCAGGGTCGGGTTGCGGTGAATGTCCTCCGGCCTCCCCTTCCCTATCTGTGCCCTGCCTGTGCATAAAAAACACGTCCAGGGAAGTTAGTCCACCTCGGAGGTGGAATAACTTCCCCGCACCTGTCGCTGTCCCTGGAAATGCCGGGCCAACATTAGAATTGGCCCTGTATGTCCAGGGCCGGCGACAGCCCACTGCCTGTCCTGACTCCACCCCCGAGCTGCCCCTTCCCCACCCCCATCTAACTTCCTCGCACAACCGGCGGGGAAGTTAGATGCAGGCAGAGAAGGCATGAATAGCGGCACATAATTGGGCCCAATATGTCTATCCTTTTTGCATGGCTCGCCATAATAGAAGTTATTACTTGACATAGTTTAAGTACAGAGTGCCGGTCCCTTACAAACTCAACCTGTCCCTCTTGAACCAGAAAAGGCATAATACAAGCCAACTAGTTAGCCAAGATCTTTGCGAGAAGTTTATTATTGCAGTTCAGGAGTGAAATATGGCAGTAGAATGCCGTAAGGAGGGGATCACGACCCGGCTTTGGAAGGACCACAATGTGCACCATATTAGTCTCGTAGGGAAAAGTTTGTAATTGAACGAGATGGTTGTACAGCTTTTGTAGAGGGCCTCCTACTTGATCCCGCATCAGCTTATACCATTCATTCCCAAACCCATCCAGGCCCAGGGCTTTGTAGGCCTTAGACTGCATAATAGCACCCTCCACCTCGTCTTCCATAATGGACTGATTTAAAAGATCGTGGTGTTCGGCTGTGAGTTTCACTCTATCTAGGTAGGTCGTATCATCCAGCAAGGGGCCACCCCCCTCCGCATAGAGAGTCTGATAGAAATCACGAAACAACGCCAAAATATGGCGTTCATCGGTCATCACCCCGATCCCATCCTATGGCGCTGATACACCCCCCGAGCCTCGCCAATGTTTCACAAGGGATGATATAAGTCTTCCTGCCCAGTTCCCATAACGATACAACTGACATTAATAGTACATTATAGATTTGTAGGCACGCTGGTGAAGAAGTGTGTTTAGCTCAACCTGTGCAACCACTAATTCCTGCGGCAGAGTGACAAACTGCTGTACCGAGGCTCACCTAAGTTCTCAGATCAGCTTAGTAAGGTGGAGAATTTGTGCATCAATACATTTCCTCCTGCTGTAATCTCACCACTGAGGACTGCTTTGGCAGTCTCCCAATACGGTGCGGGATCGTCCTGATGGGCAGCACTGGTATTTTCAAAAATGTCCCACTTTTCTTGTAGGAAGCATAGAAACAGGGGGTCATAGTATAAATGCACAGGGGAACATGATCTCCAGGCCCCGTTGTCACCTCCCCAACCCCCAAGAATGGTCCAGACTGGCGCATGATCCAAGATTGCCATGACTGCAATGCCCATTTCATGTACTCTAGGTAGGGAGGTAGATGGCATTAACCAATAGTCCAATTGCGACAAGGTGCCACGGGCCAAGGACGGGTGAAATCACTTTCTTGAGGGTGGAGGGTCCGTGACATGTCAACCAGATCTAACACCTCACATAGCTGTTCAACCTGTGCCTTGAACCTGTCTGTCCCGAACCACCCAAAGATACCCTATCCATGGCTGGATCCACAACACATTTGAAATCTCCCCCTACAACAAGAAAGTGCCGGGGATATTCACCCAGGGCTTTACACAATTGGAAAAAAAAAAGTATGGCCAGGAGTCTTTGTCCCATAAAGATTACAAATGTGTAGGATATATTACCAAATTCCCCCCTCCCCCACAATTATGTATCAGCCTTGCAGGTCCGCTTCTTGTCGATCCAGCACAAAATCCCGGCCCTTCCAAATTAAAATCAATTAAAATCACTACGCCAGCTCTCCGGGGGCCCGCCGAGGCCCTAAATGCACCATGGCCACATCCGCCTTCAGATTTCTCAAGTGTTTTAAGACTTTATATCGTTTAATAGAAGAGTCCAACCCGCAGACATTCCAAGTTACACAATGAATACACGGATCACCCTGGATCGGTGTTCAATAGAATTAGCATTGTTACATGGCACAGCCATAATTTTAGCAGGGTACCCTCCAGCCTGACTACCCCACTCCACCTCTTGAGTCCCTTTTTCACACTTGATGCCACATTCCACCTAAACTTTATACTCTGAACCATGTTCCATCCCTACTGAAAGTTTCCCAAGCCACTCCCCTCCCCTCAGGCCTCCCCCGCCCTCCCTCCCTGTCCTCCTTCCCCCCCAGACCTAACAATCTGTATACCTTCCCCACCACATAGTGAAAAGTACTTTGATGTCGGAATACCTCCTGCATGAACCCCCAAGTACTCAGTAGCCTCAAATACCAATCTCACATCCCCAAACAATCCCTTTATCCACAATCACACCCTTAGCCCGGCCTTCCCAGCACCAACCCCCAACATAGAGACCACCTGGGTGATCACGATAATCAACCACACTCACATTCCCAATACAGTCCAAGGCCCTATCCATATTATCTCTCACAATGCCTGCGCCCCTCTAGATATGTACCATTGACAGTTACCATCTCAAGTAATCTCTCTTATCACACCCAGTCATAACTTACATCAGTCTCCTTCTCACCCACGTTCCCCCCCCCCATCCAGCAATGCAACACGCACACCCCCCACATTCATAACAGCCTGCCAAACAATGTTCCCTCTAATTTTCTCTAGGCTGTGTGCGCATAAAATATCAGCTGTGTGCTGCTTTTGAAGGAAGGTTAAATTTTTGTGCACCACATAACACTCGGAGTTCTATACTTTAAAATTTGACTACACATCAGAATACAGTATGTACACCACACTAATTTTAATCAAATTAAATGAAAATAGATGATTACTAAATGAAGCGGGAAATTTCTAGCAATTACAATCATAACTTTTAAATTTTAAGACATCTGTGTTGTTTTCTATCAGAATCAGAGCCGTAATTTTTGTATGCTCTGTTGTAAAGTATTTGCACTCGCTCGGCGAGGTGTGCGCGCGCGCACACGCGCACAGCTTAGAGGGAACAGTCCTGCCAATGTGACGTAGTACCAGGCAGTATGGGCCAGTAGAATTATGGTGGAAGTTCAGTGTGGTTTTTTAGAGCCCTTGGATCTGTTAGAGTGGGTTCGTCGAAGACCAAGCATTTCAGTCTATCTGGCGGGACATGATTTCAGCTGGCGTTCACATGTGCTGTAATAGCACGGAACGATGTGGCTGTCTGTGGTTCCTCAAACACTCGGGTCACTCCAATGTGGATAATCCATAGGCACACAGGATACTGTAGAGTGAACTTGATTTTTGTCTCCGAAAGAGTACTGCACAGTCCAGAGAAGGAGTGGCGGCGCTGACTCAACGCCTGCGAGTAGTCGGCAAAGACTAGGATTTTCCCGCCATTATGAGTCAGTGGGCGCAGTACTTTGTCTTTCTGAAGATAATTCAGAAAAAAATCTAATACCACTCTGGGCCACTGGTCACTTCCTTTTGTAGGGCCCAGGCGATGTACCCACTCCAAAATCAGTGGCCCACAGTCAGATCTCAGATTGAGCTGAAGGAGAAGCATAGTTTCCAAAACCCCCGAAGCTCTGAGTCTGCCACCATCTCTGGTATGCCAATGAAACGTAGGTTATTTCTGTGGCTCCGGTTTTCGATGTCATCTAGCTTTTCAGCTTGCTGTTCTACTTGCTTCCGGAGAGCTGCAAGATCTGTATTGGCCATCTGTAGCTCATCCTCTGCCTTTGTGATGCGCTGTTCTGCCACTTGTATACGACCTCCTAATTATTTATTTAACTAGTTTTAATATACCATTTTTCTTCCAGTCAAAACTCTTCAGTGACTGGGTGACCGCGTCCAATTTCTGAGTGACAGCATTGAAGTGCTCTGTCAATGCTCCCACAACTGCAGCTGCTACCTCTTCTACTAATGCCGCCATAAGTGGAGCCGGAGGAGAAGGAGGGCCATCCGCCATCTTTGTTCCTCCCAGCGGGGCCCGGTTTTTTCCTTTCGAGCGGATGTCATTGTTGTGGTGGGGTCCAGTGGCCACAAATTTCAACACCGGCGCCAGCAACTCCCCACAATTATAACAGGGACTTCAGAAGTGAAAAACAGTCACATATTCAGGGGGATCTGAGGGGATCTATCCCAGAGAGCAAACATCACGCGTCTGTCGGCTCTCAACACATCATGTGATCCCCCTTTCTATTTTTTGATGGCGTAAACAATCGATCTACATTTACACGTTCCACTCCATTCATTAATTTATAGACCTCTATCATATCTCCCCTCAGCAGTCTCTTTTCCAGGTTGAAGAGCCCTAATCTTTTAAGCTCCTCCTTATAGGGGTATCTTTCTATCCCCTTTACCATTTTGGTGGCCCTTCAATGCACCTTTTCTAATTCTGATACATCCTTTTGTTCAGGAACACTTGGTGCATTTCTTGAAACCGCTAGGGTGTTTCTCCATGGCGGAGAGAGTAGGCCTAAGACCTATGCGGGGCCTGAGGCCCTCAAAGGAAAAAGTGAAAAGGAAAATATACGAGATAAAAAGAAATTATAATGAAGTACCGGAATCGGGGGCGATACCGGTGAAAATAAGAGAACGCAGAAGTCCTATACCGAGAAATTTTCTGCGGTGACAGAAAAAACAATACTGATCCTGCTCCATGGAAATGAAGAACTGAGGAGAGGGAGTCAGAAGAGTGGGAAGGCAGTCACACAGGTGCAGTTGCGTACTCCCAAAGGCTTTCCTATAGAACGCTGGGAAGTGTTCCCACGCAGGCGCCGTTGGTGCCAACATCACCCATATGTGAAGACTACATTCATGCTTGTTCCTAGAGATTAACCTATGTTGATGTATTATGGGACCTGAAGCACTGGGTTTTGATGGGTAAGGATGAGGATATTTATTTTTTTATTAGTTGACTATTTTTCTATACTGCTATCTCCAGTTCAAAGAGGTTTACAATTAATAATAAGAAGTTAAAATATTACAACTTCCTGTTCATAGTTTAATGTAACTGGAAGTACATATATAAATATATATAACAGCTAAACATAAAGCACTATTCTATTCATTATAGTAACAACTGTATGTTTGTATAAATGTCTTAGTAAAAGGAGTAGGGATCTTTATTATGGTTCTCAGGATCAGACTTCGTTGCTATTCAACAGGTCTAATGTTTTGTAGCTAGTCCATCAGCTTGCCTATGTTTTATCTCCATAGTGTTCTAGGAATAGGTGTGTCTTTAGTTCTTTGCGGAAGGTTGTGAGTTCAGTACAGGTACAGTATTCCAAAGTCCTGGAGCATATAATGAGAATGTTCGAGTGCAGGCAAATTGACTGCTTTTTGTTCTTTCAACTGGTACAGTTAGCATAGTTTGAGTGTTTTTACGTTTGGCTCCGTTGTTCCGTGTTGTCCATACTTTAGGTACAGACTTTAGATAATTGGCTGATAGGTTGTGGGTGATTTTGAATATGATTAGCATGACTTTATATTTAATTCTACTCTTTATGAGAAGCCAGTGTAGATGTTTTAATATTGGTGTGATGTATTCCGATCTTGATTTTCCCAGGATGATCCGTGCTGCTGTATTTTATGCCATCTGTGATAGGTGTAGTGTATACTTTGGCATTCCGTGTAAAATGATGTTATAATAATCAAAATGTGGGGACATTATCACCTGAAATGCTATTCAGAAGTCATGCGGTTAGAGTAGTGAATGAAGGTGGTGAAGAATTTTTATTTTATTGTATATTGTTTTGACAGTTTTGTTGATATGAGAATTAAGGGTTATTCCTAGGTATTGCACCTCGTGTTTTATTTCTAGTTCGGCATTATTAACGTCATGTTAGTTGGTGGGGTGACTGTTTTATTTCTAGTGATGTATAGTACCTCTGTCCTTATGTAATTTATTACTAGATATTCTTCTGATAGCCAGTGAGCCACTGCATTAAAGCAGTTTGTTAGTGTTGTGTACAGTGGTATTTCCGCGTCGTTGGCATAAATGTCATAGTACACTTTGTGCGACTGTATGACTGTGCACAATGGTTGTATGTATATATTGAAGAGAAGTGCAAATAGTGCTGATCCTTGGGGAACTCCTATCTGTTGGGGGTATGGGGCAGATTTGTTTGTTCCTATTTTCACCTGCTGCTTGCGATCAGTTAGGCATGAATGAAATCATTTGAGCATGTTGCTCTGGATTACAATTGCTTGTAGGCATGGCAAAAGTATATTATGGCAGACCGTGCAGCCATTATGTCGAGGAATATTAGTATGAATCCTTGTTTAGATTTTTCGATACCTTTTATTAGTCTGTCCATGAAGGAGATTAGCAGTGTTTCAACTCCATGGTTTGGTCTAAAGCCATGCTGTTGTGGGTCAAGCGGTGCATGTGTGTTGATGTGCTCTTGTAGTTGCTGTTGTACTGTTGTTGTTGTTAAGTGCCGTCGAGGGTAAACTCATGGCGACCTTCTGGATAGTTCTCTTCAATCTTCAGTCAGGCGGCTCATTGTTGATTGAGTGGCACCCATAGCTGCTGTTATTATATCGATCCATCTCATTGCTGGGCTTCCTCTTTTGCGTTAACCTTCTATCTTGCCAAGCATTGTGGAACCTGTGTCTTTTGTGAAAACTGCTAGGTACTTATGACCTAGATTGGCCACAGTTGGAAACAGGATACTGGAACCTGTGTCTTTTGGGAAAACTGCTAGGTACTTATGACCTAGATTGGCCACTGTTGGAAACAGGATACTGGGCTTGATGGATCTTGGTCTGACCCAGTATAGCATATCTTCTAAGAACATAAGATATGCCATACTGGGTCAGACCAAGGCCCATCAAGCCCAGTATTCTGTTTCCAATAGTGACCAATCTAGGTCATAAGTACCTAGCAGTTTCCCCAAAAGACACAGGTTCCACAATGCTTGTACTAGGTCAAGCATTGATATCCTGGGTCCCTTCTTAATAATGGTTTATGGACCTTTCCTCCAGGAACTTGTCCAAACCTTTTTTAAACCCAGCTACACTAACAGCCTTTACTACATCCTCCGGTAACAAATTCCAGAGTTTGATTACACGTTGAGTGAAAAAATATTTTCTTTTATTAGTCTTAAATAGTTTACCCTGTAGCTTCATTGCATGTCCCCTAGTCTTTCTATATTCTGATAACGTAAACAATCAATCTACGTTTAGCCGTTCCACTCCGGTCGTTAATTTATAGACTTCTCTCATATCCCCCCTCAGCCGTCTCTTTTCCAGGTTAAAGAGCCCTAACCTTTTTAGCCTTTCTTCATAGGAGTATCCTTCCATCCCCTTTACCATTTTGGTGGCTCTTCTCTGAACCTTTTCTAAAATTGCTATATCCTTTTTAAGATATGGTGACCAGAATTGCACACAATATTCAAGGTGCGATCTCACCATGGAAAGATATAGAGGCATTATAGAGTAGTTACTCACCTGTAACAGGTGTTCTCCAGGAGCAGCAGGAATCAGTCCTCACATATGGGTGACGTCGGCGTCGATGGAGCCCCCATGCGGAGCATTTCCTCAGCTTTCAAAGAAAGCCTTTGGGAATGCAGGCACGCATGCGCGGTCCCCTTCCCGCCCAAAGGTGCCATCTTGCTCAGTCAAATGACATAGCTAAAAGACAGCACAAAAAAGAAAATGAACTATATACAACTGCAACTCCAAGGGGAGGAGGGAGGGTCATGAGGATTGATTCCTGCTGCTCCTGGAGAACACCTGTTACAGGTGAGTAACTACTCTTTCTCCAGGACCAAGCAGGAAGTCAGTCCTCACATATGGGTGACTCCCTAGCTCTGGGCAACCAGGAACCCAGGCTGAAAAATAGAGCTCCCTCTAGAGTCCCAGCAACAGTGAGAGAATCTTCTCGGAGACCACACCTGAACGGTAGCCCAACACCAGGGCCGGAGGGTAGGAGTTGCCTAAACCTCAAAGAGATTACGGAGTACTGCTTGCCTGAAAGCACTGTCCCTACGGGACTCCCTCTCGAGGCAGTAGTGGTCCGCAAAAGTCTGGCTTGAAGACCAAGTAGCGGCCCGGCAGATGTCCGCCAATGGAACAGAGCGGAAGTGAGCTACTGATGCGGCCTTCGCCCTAACTCGGTGGGCTGTGACTCGACCCTCCAGGGAGAGGCCGGCTGACCTGTACGCCCAGGCGATACAGTCTGCCACCCAGATGGACAACGTACGCTTAGTGACAGGCAACCCCAATTTATTAGGGTCAAAGGAAATGAAGAGCTGAGAAGCCCTTCTATGCCCCTGCGTACGTTCTAGGTAAAAGGACAGTGCCCTTCTACAATCCAGGGTATGCAAGAGAGTCTCTGCCCTACTGGCGTGCGGCCTAGGAAAGAACGTTGGAAGTACCACCTCCTGGTTGAGGTGGAAGGAGGACACCACCTTTGGAAGGAACTTAGGATGAGTCCGCAAGACTACCCTGGTTCCTATAGAACCTGGTATACGGCCTATCTGAGACCAGGGCCTGAAGCTCACTCACCCGCCTAGCTGAGGTGAGTGCCAAAAGCAACAAGACCTTCCAGGAGAGGAAATGTAAATGGCAGGTTGCCATCGGCTCAAAAGGTGGGCAAGTCAGTTGCTGTAAGACAACATTGAGATCCCACTCAGGGGCAGGTGGACGAATAGGAGGCTTAAGCAGAAGCAGGCCTCTGAGAAAACGGGACACCAGAGGGTGGCCTGAGAGAGATTGCCCATCCACCTGCAAGTGGTGAGCTGAGAGGGCACTAAGGTGAACCCAAACAGAGTTGGACTGAAGTCCTAGGTTGGAAAGGTGGAGCAGGTATTGAAGCACCACTTGGACAGAGCAGGAGAAAGGGTCCTCTTGCTGTTGAGAACACCAAGTAGAGAACCTACGCCACTTTAGAGCATAGGCCTTCCTGGTGGAATGCTTCCTGGAGGCCAACACCACCTCTTCAACCTCCCTAGATAGGAGCAAGGGAGCAAGGACTAGCCTCTCAGCAGCCATGCCATCAAATTGAGGGATATGAGGTTGGGATGCAAGAGGGACCCCTTGTCCTGAGCCAGAAGGTCGGGTTGCAACCCCAGAGGAAGTGGAGTATCCACCGCCAACTGCAGAAGAAGAGGGAACCACGGCTGCCTGGGCCACCTGGGGGCTATCAGGATCACCGTGGCTCGGTCCTGCTGGATTTTGAATAGAGTCCGGGCCACCAGAGGTGTGGGAGGAAAGGCATACAGCAGGCCCCCTGACCAAGGGATCAGGAATGCATCTGGCGCTGTTCTCAAGGGATGCGGTTGCCTGGAACAGAACCGGGGTAGTTGCCTGTTGAGCGGACTGGCAAAAAGATCCATGGTCGGAAGACCCCACTTCAGAAAGATCTTTTGCACTACCAGGGGATCCAACTGCCACTCATGAGGCTGCAGGAGTCTGCTGAGTCTGTCCGCCAGGTAGTTTTCCTGGCCTGGGAGGTAGACTGCCTTGAGGGTCATGCCCTGGGTGACAGCCCAGGAGCAGAGAGCTTGTGCTTCCAGGCATAGAAGTCTGGATCCCGTGCCCCCCTGCTTGTTGACGTAGAACATAGCCACCTGGCTGTCCGTCTGAACTAGGACAGACTGGTGAGACAGGATCTGGGAGAAAGTCCGCAAGGCCAGCCGAATGGCCCTCAATTCCAACAGGTTGATCTGCTGGGCGGCCTCCCATGGAGACCACAGGCCTTGGGTGCAGGCTCCCTGGCAGTGAGCCCCCCAGCCCTGCAGGGAAGCATCGGTTGTCAGTACTTGAGTGTGTGGGGAGGCCTGAAAAGGAACACCCCTGACCAGATATGGGAGATGCCTCCACCAGCGTAAGGAGTCCACCAAGGGTTTGGACACCTTTATTCTATCTGACAACTTCCCTGTGGCCTGCAGCCACTTCATCCTGAGGTGCCACTGAGCCGGCCTCATGTGTAGCCGGGCATATGGGGTGACATGCACTGTGGAAGCCATGTGACCTAAGAGCCGGAGGAAGTTTTTGGCCGAAACCAGAGAGTTCGCCCGAAACTGACCGGCCAACTTTATCAGCCTGTGAGCTCTGTCCACAGGCAAAAAGGCCTTTGCTTGGAGGGTATCCAACCTGGCCCCTATGAATTCCACATCTTGTGAGGGGACCAAAGTGGACTTTGGGAAGTTTATAACGAACCCCAGGTGCTGAAGCAGGGATATGATTCTGCAGGTGGCCTGCCTGGCCTCCTGTGGAGACTGGCCTCTGATTAGCCAGTCGTCCAGGTAAGGGAACACAAAGATCCCCTGGTTCCTAAGGTAGGCCGCAACCACCGCCAGGCATTTTGTAAAAACCCTGGGGGCGGAGGTGAGGCCAAAAGGAAGCACTCTGTACTGGAAGTGCTGTCCTCCCACCACAAATCTGAGAAATTGTCTGTGGCTTGGATGGATGAGGATGTGAGTGTAAGCATCCTTCAGGTCTAAGGAGCATAGCCAATCTCCCTGCTGGAGGTAGGGCAGTAAGATTCCAAGGGTAAGCATCTTGAACTTTCCCTCTCCAGAAACTTGTTCAGATTTCGCAAGTCGAGGATGGGTCTGAGGCCTCCTGTTCTTTTTGGTACCAGGAAGTACCTGGAGTAGAAGCCTTGCCCTTCCAGGTGGTGAGGCACCGGTTCCACTGCCTGGTTCCTTAGTAGACCTTCCAACTCCTGAAGGAGTAAGTTTCTGTGCAGAGGGGGTCTTGGAGGCTCCCCTGGAAAGTAGGAGGGGGGTATCTGGGTGAAGTGGAGCAGATAGCCCTTCTGGATGATACTTAACACCAAAGTATCCCCTGTGATGGCTGGACACCTGTCTGCGTACAGGGTCAGCTGACATCCTGTGCCCTGGAGAGGAGGAGAGACTATGCTGGCATAGTCAAAAACCCCCTCACTGCAGAGCAGGAGCCAGAGTAGGAGGCTTGAGGGCCTTCTGCCCACGGGGCCCATGACCCTATCCCTTGGCCTGCTGGCCCTGTTGGGGAGCTGCAGAGGCCTGGTAGTGAGGGTAGGTTTTATAGGCAGTGGTCTTCCTTGGGTAGAAGGTCTTTTTCCCTGAGCCCTTCTTTTTCTGAGAAGGGGCAGAGGTCTTCCTGGACAGCCTTGTCCGGGTAAGAGTCTCAGTCTCGAGTTCTGCAGCCTTTTCGGCCATGTGTTTGCCAAAGAGGTTTTCACCTTGGCAAGGGACATCGATCAACTTGTCCTGTACCCACGGCTCGAGGTCCGAGGATTGTAGCCAGGCCTGATGGCGTGCACCGATGCCGACCCCTGCTACTCGGGCCGAAGCCTCAAATCCATTGTAGGCTGCTTGAGAGATAAACTTCGAGCACTCTCGAATACCAGAAGACAAGGCCTTGAACCTCTGAAAAGGTTCCTCAGACAGACCAGCAGAGAACCCGGAAATCTCCTTTGCCAGGTCTCGAAGGTACATGCCCATGTACAGCTGGTAGGTCTGGACGCGGCAAGTAAGCACAGAGCCCTGGAAGCACTTTCTACCGAGGGCATCCAAGTTCCGGGCTTCCCTGCCGGGAGGCACCGAGGAGTGCATCTTCTGACTCTTCAGACGATGCATGGCCGATTCCACCACCATGGAATGGTGCGGTAGCTGTGCCTTCTGAAACCCAGGGCTCTTGCGGACTCGATAGATGGAATCGACCCGCTTGCTTAGAACCGGCATCGAGGCTGGCGCCTCCCACATGCGGAAGAGCAACTGCTCCAGCATCGGAGGAACCGGGACAGTAAAGGCCTCCTTGGGAGGAGAGTCATACTGCAGAGCCTCGAGCTTCTTGGCTCGAGGCTCTTCCTCAGGGTCCACAGGGCATGCCAGTGCCTTGGCCATGTCCCGTACAAAATCCGAGAACCTAGTATCCTCTGGGGGGGACCTTGTCCGAGGCTCGGAGCCTGGTGAGTCTGAAGGGACGCACCGAGTCCGGTAGGTGTCAGGGGACTCCTCCTCCTCTGTCTCCCATGCCGATTCCTCCGAGGAGGAATCGAGCGGCTCCGAGTGGGCGGGCACCGATGCCATCCGCCCCGACGCCGAGGGAATCGGCGTCGATGACCTCAGTCCCAAACGGGAGGCCGAAGGTGACCGCAGCCGAGGATCGACTCGAGTTCACATGGTCTTGAGGATCGGCTCGGCCTCCGGGGTTGACTTGGACGTCGATGTCCTGGTGATCGGGGCAGATGCGCCGGTGAGACCGGCGATCAGCACCCGCAGCTGCTCCATGAAGGCAGACAATCTGCTCTCCGTCAACCTGAGTCCGAGCTCAGGAGACCCAGCAGCCTCCGACTCGGGCCCCGACGGCGGCTCCCCCGGAGGAGTCCACGAGGACTACAGTACTCACGTGACTCAGGGCCTCCGACTCTACACGAGGATGCTTGGCAGGCCTCTCTGACTCCGAAGACCCGGGACAGCGGTCGGGGCTATGTGACCTGGCCCTCGAGGAGCCAAGAGTGTCCACCGATGCCGCCCTCGCGGGTTTCTTCTTCCTTCGGTGCTCCCTCAAGGGGACTCCCTTTCAGAGGAGCCCCAACGATGCTCGGTGTCAGACTCCCGAGACAGAGGCCTCTGACGAAGTACGGACCCATCCAGAGGCAGACTTGGAGAAGATCATCTCACGCTGGTGCTGACGGCTCTGCAATGCCTTGGAAGACATTTTGCCACAGGGACTGCAGACCGTAGAATCGTGGTCTGGACCCAGGCACCAGAGGCAGCAGTCGTGTGTGTCGGTGAGAGACATCAGTTTCTTGCACCGATCACACTTCTTAAAGCCACTGGCAGCCATCGGGGGAAAAAGGGCCCATGCAAGATCAAAAAATTGGGCTGCCAGGGAAAAGAAAAAAAGGCGCGAACGCAGTCTCTAAGGACAAAAAACGAAAAAGAGAGATCTGGGCTCGGCACCGGTGTACCGAGTCCAGGCGGGAAAGGAACCAACGTCAAACTGAAGAAAAACTCGGCTCAACGCAGGAAAAAACAACTTTTTTCACAAGTGACAAGGACGGGCGTCCGTAGGGCTCCACGGAAAAAATCAGACTGAGCAAGATGGCACCTTTGGGCGGGAAGGGGACCGCGCATGTGTGCCTGCATTCCCAAAGGCTTTCTTTGAAAGCTGGGGAAATGCTCCACATGGGGGCTCCGTCGACGCAGACATCACCCATATGTGAGGACTGACTTCCTGCTTGGTCCTGGAGAAAATATCTTTTGTTTTATTTTCCATTCCTTTCCTTGATGATACCTAGCATTCTATTTGCTCTGTTGGCCACCGCTGCACACTGGGCCGAGGGTTTTAACATGGTATCCACAATGACGCCTAAATCTTTTTCCTGGGTGGTGGTTGCTAATGTGGAACCTTGCATCGTGTAACCATAGTTTGGGTTCTTCTTCCCTAGGTGCATAACTTTGCACTTGTCCACATTAAATTTCATCTGCCAATTTGATGTCCAGTCTTCCAATTTATCACGATCCTCTTGCAATTTTCCACAATCCTCTTGGATTTTAACAACTTTAAATAGTTTTGTGTCACCTGCAAATTTGATAACCTCATTCGTTAGTCCACTTTCCAGGTCATTTATGAATATGTAAAAAAGCAGCGGACCCAGCACAGATCCCTGGGGTACACCACTATTCACTTTTCTCCATTGGGAAAATTGGCCATTTAGCCCTACCCTCTGCTTTCTATCTTTTAACCAGTTCCTGATTCACAGTAGTACACTGCCTACTATCCCATGACTCTTTGGTTTTGTCAAAAGTCTCTGATGAGGGACCTTGTCAAAGGCTTTCTGAAAGTCCAGATACACTATATCAACTGACTCACCTTTGTCCACCTGTTTATTCACACCTTCAAAAAAACATAACAGACTAGTAAGACAAGATCTTCCTTGCCTAAAGCCATGTTGGCTGTCTCCCATTAGGCCATGGCTATCTACATGTTGAGTAATTTTATTCTTTATGATGGTTTCTACCATTTTTCCCGGTACTGACGTCAGGCTCACCAGTCTGTAGTTTCCCGGATCACCCCTGGAACCCTTTTTAAAAATTGGTGTTACATTGGCGATCCTCCACTCTTCAGGTATTAGAGATGATTTTAATGATAATTCACAGATTACTAATAGCAGGTCTGCAATCTCATATTTCAGTTCTTTCAACACCCTTGGATGTATACCATCTGGCCCAGGTGATTCGCTAGTCTTCAGTTTATCTAATAGTTGTAATACATCTTCCCGATGTATCGATATTTCCTTCAATTCTTCCGCACCTTTAAATACCACTTCAGTCATGGGGTAACATCCCTACATCTTCCTCAGTAAAGACCGAAGCAAAGAATTCATTCAGTCTCTCCGCTATCGCCTGTCGCCTCTTAGTGCCCCTTTAACTCCTCTATCATCTCTAATGGACCAACTGACTCTCTCACAGGTTTTTTGCTACGAATGTACTTGAAAAAGTCTTTATTTCGCGTTTTTGCTTCCGCAGCAAGCTTCTTCTCAAATTCTCCCTTTGCCTACCTTATCAATGTCTTGCATTTGACTTGCCAGTGCTTGTGCTGTTTTCAGGTTTCATCGTTTGGCTTTTTTTTCGATTTCCTGAAAGATGCTTTTTTGGCAACAACAGCCTCTCTGACCTCACCTTCAAACCATGCTGGCAGTTTTTTGGACTTCCACTTTTCTTAAAGCGTGGAATACAGCTGGTCTGGGCTTCCAAGATAGTATTTTTCAACAACACCCAAGCTTGATGTAAGTCTTTGACCTTTGCAGCTGCTCCTTTTAGTTTTTTCTTAACTATTTTCCTCATTTTATCATAGGCTCCCTTTCGAAAGTTAAAAGGTAGTACTGTGGATTTCCTTACTATCCCTCCTCCACTAATTAAATCAAAGGCGATCATGCTATGATCACTATTGCTAAGTGGCCCCAACAACCTTATCTCTTGCACTAGATCTGGTGTTCCACTAAGGACTAGGTCTAATATGGCTTCCCCTCTGGTCGGTTCATGAACCAGCTGCTCCAAGAAGCAGTCATTTATTTCATCTAAGAGCTTTATCTCCCTAGCATGTCCTGCCGTGACACTGACCCAGTCGATATCAGGGTAATTGAAATCACCCATTATTATTACTGCACTGTAACTTTTGTTAGCTTCCTTGATTTTTTGAGCATTTCATCATCCATTTGTTCATTCTGGCCAGGCGGTCGATAGTACACCCCCACTGCTATCACCTTCCCCTTTTTACATGGAATTTCAATCCATAGAGATTCTACAGCAAATTTTGTTTCCTGCAAAACTTTAAACCTTTCTGACTCAATGCCCTCTCTAACATAGAGCGCAACCCCTCCACCAATTTTATCAGCCTTTCTTATGTTCTTTCACTAATGATCTCTCTCTTCACATGATGTGTCAAAAGTATGAAAGTCATCTGAGCTTCTACAGAAAGCTTAGGTTTGATCTCTTCTAGTACTGACTGGTTTGTTCTTTGAGTAGTCCATGGTATACACAGTATTCGTCACCAGCATCAAAATTCAAAGACATCAATTTTCTTCCCGTCTATTTTTTTCACTGTCCACTTTCGCATCCATATGATGCTATTGAAAATTCTATACCAAGATTCAACTCATTCAAGCCACGGTGAGAGACATCTCTGCTCTTGAGAATCTTGTCTAGGTCCTTCATAGCAATTATGTCAAGAGCAATGCGTCGTCTGATTTCTTGACTGCTTGTTGTTTCTTTATTGATAGTTGATCCAAGTAGGTTAAAGTTGTCCACTATTTCAATTTCTTCTCCATCAGCAATGAACTTATTGATTTTTCCAGTTGTCAGGATCTTTGTCTTCTTTACATTAAAGTGCAGCCCATTTTAAGACACTGTTCTTTGAGAAGCAAAGGTTTCAGATTGTCTTCACTTTCAGCAAGTAATGTGGTATCATCAGCATAGCGAAGATTGTTGATGAGTCTCCCACCAGTTTTAACACCTCTGTTGTCTTCATACAGTCCTGCTTCTCTGATGATTTGTTCCACATATAAATTAAACAGGTAGGAGGAAAGTATGCAGCCTTGTTGTACACCTTTGCTGATTTTAAACCATTCTGTTTCTCCCTTTTCCATTCAAACTCTTGCTTCTTGATCAATGTAAAGGTTGTACAAGAGAACGATCTGGTGTTCTGGTAGACCCATGCTTCTTAATGTGGCCCAGAGTTTCTCATGGTTTACACAGTCAAAAGTCTTGCTGTAGTCAATAAAATACATACAGATATCCTTTTGGTATTCTTTAGTCTTTTCAAGGATCCATTTCACATCTGCGATGATATTTCTCGTTCCTTGCCCTTTCCTGAACCCTGCTTGCACTTCAGGCAGTTCTCGTTCCAGGTATGGTTGTAGTCTCTGCTGAATAATCTTCAGTAGAATCTTGTGGCGTGTGGGATCAGGGCAATTGTGCGATAATTTCCACAGTCAGTTGGATCACCTTTCTTTAGTATTGGTATAAACATACAGAGTGGCCCAAAAAAAGTGAGAACATCTCGTAGCATATACGTTATTTAAAAATTCAAAAAGACAGATGTAAACGATTGACAAATTAAAAAAAAAAAAAGATGGCGACCGGAAATTGTCGAAATAAAAACGTTATATAGCTAGAAAAGGTAAATAAGTAAACCATTTAAGCTTTTAATTTACGAGATGTTCTCACTTTTTTTGGGCCACCCTGTAGATCTTTTCCAGTCAGTTGGCCATGATATTGTCTTCCAAATTTCCTGGCAGAACCTTGTAAGTATGGTAACAGCTGCATCAGATTGCTGTAATATTTCAATGGGAATGCCATCAATGCCTGGTGCTTTGTTCTTTGATAGGCTTTCAAATCTGTTTTGACTTCTTCTTTCATCACCAATGGTTCCGAATCATAAGGTACAGGTTGAAACAGCTGTTGGTCCACTTGATCTTTATCATATAATAACTCTGTATATTCTTTCCACCTTTTCTTGATCTTCTCAGCATCATTCAACATGGATCCTTGAACATCTTGTAACATTCCAATTCGAGGCGTGATCTTTTTCTTTAACTCTCGTAACTTTAGGAAAGCCGATTGTGTTCTTCCTCTAATAGTTTCTGCTTCTTTTTCCTTGCATGTGTCATTGTAATACTTCTCCTTGTCTTGTGTTGCTGCACATTGGAAATCTCTGATAAGTTCCGAGATTGCCTTTCTTTCTCCTCTGGCTTTGCAGGCTGTTTTTAAATTCCAGTGGTATATTCTCAAGGTCATATTTTGCTACATTCATGAGTGGCTTGCTCTTTTTCAACTTTAGCTTGAGTTTGCATACTAGTAATTAGTGATCTATACCACAGTCAACTCTAGGTTTTGTCTTTATGGATGTCATAGAGCTTTTCCATTGTTGACTTCCACAGATGTAGTCAATTTGATTTTTGTAGAATCCATTGGATGAAATCCATGTGTACAGTTGCCACTTGTGTTGCTGGAAGAAGGTGTTTCTCTAGCTTCATTTCTATTGCCAAGTCCATATTTTCCAACCACTTTGCCTTCTTTGTTGCCAACTTTAATGTTCTAGTCACCCATGACTATCAGGATATCCTGTTTGCATGTTCTGTCAATTTCAGCTTGTACTTGTTCATAGAACTCAACTTCATCCTCTTCTGCAGCTGTTGTTGGGGCATATACTTGAATTATAATTGTGCTGATGGGCATTCCTCATAAACAAATAGAAATTAAGTGTTCACTGATTGCATTGTATTTCATTACAGTTCTTGCAATTTTCTTCGTAAGTATAAATGCAAAACCATTTATTCGTTGTCTTTCATTTCCAGCATAGTAGACCATGTGATCATCAGATGCAACGTACCTGATGCCAGTCCATTTCAGTTTGCTGACACCCAGCAGATCGAGTTGCCTCATGTTCCATTTCATTTTTGACCACTTCCAACTTCCTTTAGTTCATGCTTCATACGTTCCATGTCCCAATATATAAGACATCTTTGCAGCTTCTGACTCATTTCATGCACAGCTGCATCAGCAGTCAGACGTCCCAAGGGCTTTGATCCAATCACATCATAAATGCTGGCTTTTTTCTGAAAAGTCTTCAGCTCCTACCCAGTAGCCAGTTGAGTGCCTTCGACCTGGGGGCTCATCTTCCAGCACTATAGTGTAGTTTGTTATGTTGTGACTATCCATTGGGTTTTCATGGCAAGAGTTTCAGGCCTTACTTCCGCGCAGTTTTAGTATTGTTGCCATTGTCACAGAAATGCGATCCTCTGTCACAAATACTGTCCCATTCTGCTGCTGCACAGATGGCTGGTTTGTCTTGGTATGGCACCTCAGCTGAGACCTGTCCATCTTGGGAGACCCTGCCAGTAGTTAAGCTACTGATAGCTTAGCCCTCAGCATCACTGATGCACACAAGCTCTCACAGCACGACAAGCTGCAAACCAAGTAAGGGTACTTTTTCTATTATTTTTGCTATGAATGGTAGACTAGATATAAGAGACAGGTTCATTTTTATCCAGCACAGAGTTCTTTAGTATTGGGCATTCTGAGGCCATCTTTAGGCTAGCAGGTATATATCTCTCAGTTAGAGACAGTTGTGCTATCTTTGTTAATGTTAATGTTAATGTTTTTATCAAGCTCACTGGGGTCAAGGGGGAGGCTGTTGTATTTTTATTTAAGTGCCGTCAAGTCAGTGCTGCCTCCTGGTTTTTCTTAGCAAGGTATGAACAGAAGTAGATTGGCAAGGCCTTTTCTTTCAAGGCAATGGAGGGTAAAGTGATTTGCCCAAGGTCACAAGGAGTGCTAGTGGGAATTGAACCCAGATCTCTTGGATGCTAGACTGTTGCTCTAACAACTAGGCTACTCCTCCACTCATTTGTCCGGGACTGTTTTCACCCCTTACAGATGGTATGTTATGTATTATAACCCATGTTGTAACTTATTTGGTATAGTTATTCTATGTATATACTGTAATGTAGTCTGTGTTATGTTATCCCGTTATTACCGCTCTGATTTTATGAAGAGTGGTATATGTTTCGCCCACCTCTGTTTAACTTTGTATTGTACTGTACTGTGTCTGCTTTGATTGAATGAAAAAGCGGGATATAAATCTGTTTAAATAAATAAATAAATTATGTTTGCTATGTTGTCTGTTGTTATAGAACTGAATGCTTGTCAGGAAGTATTTGTTGAGATGAAATGTTCAAAACCACCACTGGCCAAAAAAGTCTCTCTTTTAGGACTGGATAACTTTGCAGCTCTGATAATGTTACATTAAAACATTAAAAGAATCCAACTAGCACAAAATGCAGCAGCTAGAATTATAATGAAAGTACACTCATTTCAACACATAACACCAATACTAGCATCCCTGCACTGGTTACTAATACAAAGCAGGATAATATATAAAACAACAATAACTTCATTCAAAGCTTTAAATGACATGGCTCCAATCACACTAAGTAAACTAATTAGCAAAGAATCACAAAAAGCTACTCACAGAAAAGGACAATCAAATAAACTAAGGACTCCTAATGATTTCATAAAAGCAAATAAATTAACTAATAATAGAGCCTTTTCACACGCAGCCCCAACCATTTGGAACTCCCTCCCAGAGGATCTACGAACTTTAACTGAGATTATGGAATTCCGTAAAAAACTGAAAACCTATTTTCCATGCACTACAGCAACATAGATAATCCCTCGATCAACTCAGCAAAGGCTAAAAGATACCTGACTGAGTCAAATTAATTCCAACAACTTAAACAGATAATATACCGAGCTGAAAATGTACCGTGATTCAATTCTAAAGTTCCCACAAACTTGTAATTGTATATAGTTTATAATGTTTTGTTTTGTTTTGCATTAACACATGCTGTTAGCTGATATATTGTTTACTGTTACAAGATGTTCCATGTAAAACCAAGCTCCTGCTTTGTTGATTGTTGTTTATTGTAAACCGCAACTGATCTCCGGAAGATGCGGTATATAAATGATTGTTAAATAAATAAATAAATAAATCTGAATTCTTAAAAAGCATACAATAAAGCCCCAAAGGAAAGACTCCTTAGTATCCTATCCAACAGCTTTTTAATTTTCTGTCATACTGTGGATTAGTAACCGGTCAAAAGATCAGAAATAACAGATATGAATGGTCAGTGTTCCCAAGGAGAGAAGTGAATAGTGGACTGCCCCAGGAACTGGCATTATTTAACATTCATCAATGATCTGAAAAAAAGAGCAGTGAGTAAGGTAATCTTAAATTGCAAAATTATTCGCAATAGTTAAATGTAAAAAATTGCAGGAGGATGTTGCAAGACAGGGGAATTTGTCCAAGGCACCCCGGACCCATGCATCTGACACTGGGAGGCTCTCAACTGAAGAGTAATGAATACTAAATGGGAACTGGCTCATACACTGACAGGAAAGGAGAAAGAAAAAATTTCATCCATAGCAGAAAATGGCAGCATGTCAATGCAAATTTTTTAATGCTGTGGTTATCTGCATGCCATTAGTCTACTGGACCAAGTAAACATTTTTTTTCAAAATGTGTGTTGGAACACTGTGCTAAAGCTTAGTGCATGGTTCTAAGGTATGGCTTATGATATCAGCCTTAGAAAGCTGTTCCATCTCGGCACCACTGGATGTATGCCTGATTAACCCTGCTTGCTGATGGAGAACAAATTTATTTATGTACATTTGAGAGAAAGGTGGATGGAAAAAACAAACCACCACTAAAACTGTTAACAAGGAAATAACTTTCATACACAAAGCATAATTACTCTCCTGTGACAGGTGTTCTTTGCGGATAGCAGAAATCAGTCCCCGGAGAACACCTCATATATGGGTGATATCGACGTCAATGGAGCCCACGCAGAAGTATCTCCCCAACTTTTGAAGAAAGCCATTGGGAGATGCATCACGCATGAGTGGTCCCCTTCCTGCCCACAGGTGCCATCTTGCCTCAGTCCAATGACATAGCTAAGAAGGCAAAAATAAAATATGGTAAAGAAGCAACTCCAAGGGGAGGAGGGAGGGTTGTGAGGACTGATTCCTACTGTCCCTGGAAAACACCTGTTACATGTGAGTAACTATGCTTTCTCTGAGAACAAGTAGGAAGTCAGTTCTCACATATGGGACTCCCCAACTTCAGGCTACCGAGGACCTGTACAAGACCTCTACAAGATCAAAGTGTCCAGCAGGGAACCAGCACTCCGGTAGCCTGAACACAGAAGGGTTGGAGAACAGGAGTTGTTTACACCCCGAATAGATTACGGAGTATGACCTGGCCGAAGGCACCATCCCGTTGGGGCTCCCTCTCCTGCAGAAGTGAGCTGAGAAGGTATGGACCGGAGATCAGGTGGCAGACCGGCAGATTTCCGTCACAGGTACAGAATGCAGATTTACCACAAAGGTAGCCATGGCCTTGATGCGGTGCACCATGATCCGATCGTCCAGTGAGATCCCAGCCTGCTCATAGGCGAGGGAAATACAGCCAACCATCCAAGTGGACAGAGTTCGCTTGGTCACTGGAAGCCACAGTTGACTGGGGTTATAGGAGACGAAAAGCTGAGGCACTTTGCAGTGGCCCTACATCTGTTGCAGATAGAAGGACAGGGCCCTCTTACAATCCAGAGTATGGAGAACGGTCTCTGTCTTGCTGGCGTGAGGTCTCGGGAAGAAGATGGGAAGAGATTGAGGTGGAAGGGGGACATCACCTTTGGAAGAAACGTGGGGTGTTTGCGGACCACCACCCTTTTCTTGTAGAACCTCGTATAGGGAGGCTCTGCCATCAGAGTCTGGGGCTCACTGACCCTGCGAGCCGATGTGAGTGCTACAAGAAAGACAACCTTACAGGAGAGGAACTGTAGGTGGCAAATAGCCAAGGGCTCAAACGGCAGCTTAGTGACCTATGAGTACTACATTGGGATCCCACTCTGCCACTGATGGGCGGACAGGAGGCTTGGACAACATGAGGCCCCCACAGGAAATGAGAAACAAGGGTTGAGCTGAGAAGGGTTTGCTCTCAACTGAGTGGTGGTGCACCGCAATGGCACTCAGATGCACCCTGACTGAGTTGGACTTCAGTCCCACCTGGGGAATTGGAGGTGCCTCCAACAGGTGGAGAAGCAGCGGGAACCCAGGTTCTGGGGGCTACCAGTATCAGTGATAGCACAGTTACTTACCTGTAACAGGTGATCTCTGGGAACAGCAGGAATTAGTCTTCACATATGGGTATCGTCGGTACCGACAGAGCCTGCACGGGAACGCTCCTCAGCGTCCAAAAGGAAAGCTTTTGGGAGCACTCCACAGCGCCTGCGCGCTGCCTTCCCGCCTTTCCCAACCGTCTCTCTCCAGTTCGAGTTTTAAAGCTGAGACAAAGAGAGAGAGAGAGGAAAGGAAAGATAGATAGAGAGATACAACTCCTAGGGGAGGTGGGAGGGTTGTGAAGACTAATTCCTGCTGTTCCCAGAGATCACCTGTTACAGGTAAGTAACTGTGCTATCTCCAGGAACAAGCAGGAATGAGTCTTCACATATGGGGACTCCCCAGCTAGAGATGCCTGGGAGATCACCCGAATTGTGAACCCCTGGAAGGGCTCCATCTCCACCTATGAATCTCAGGCATCCAGTCAGGGATGGAGGGCAGGAGTTGATTAGGTATGGAACAGGTGTTTGAGAACAGCCTGACCAAACAAGGCATCCCGGCGGGAATCCTTGTCCAAGCGGTAATGGGCTGTGAAGGTATGAACCGAGGCCCAGGTGGCTGCTCGACAGATTTGGTCGATGGACACAGAGTTTAGATGAGCCATAGAGGCTGCCATGGCCCTCACATTGTGAGCTGTGACATGGCCTTCCAGAGAAAGTTTCTTACTCTGGTAGGCGAAGGAGCAATCCAATTGGACAAAGTTCTTTTAGAGACTGGAAGTCCTAAATGGGAAGGATCAAAAGCAACAAAAAGTTGGGAGGACTTTCTATGTTGCTGTGTTCTTTGTAAATAGAAAGCAAGTGCTCTTTTGCAATCCAGGGTATGAAGACTCCTCTCTGCACTTGATGCATGAGGTCCTGGAAAGAAGACAGGTAAATATACCTCCTGGTTCAGATGAAAGGGTGAGACCACTTTAGGCATAAAGTGTGGATTAGTTCTGAGAACTACCTTGTCATGATGGAACCTTATATAAGGAGGATTAGCCACTAGAGCTTGTAACTCACTGATACGGTGAGGTGAGTGCAATGAGAAAAATAACCTTCCAAGAAAGGAATTTCAAGGAGGTAGTGGCTAAGGGTTCAAAGGGTGGCTTCATAAGCTGGCCAAGAACCAGATTTAAGTCCCATGCCACTGGAGGTGGTCTAATGGGAGGTTTAGTTAAAAGAAGGCCTCTCATGAATCTTGCTATAAGAGGATGAGATGAAATAGGTTGTCCATTAAGAGGCTTCAGGGATGCTGCAATAGCACTCAAATGGACCCTTATTGAATTTGTTTTAAGGCCTGCATGGGATAAATGCAGCAAATAGTCCAGTAACAAATTCAAAGGTATTGCAGATGGGTTAAGACCATTTTCTGCACACCAAATGGAAAACCTTTTCCATTTAAAAGCATAAGAGCGTCTGGTGGAAGGCTTTCTGGAAGCATGAAGGATATCCTTCACTTGCTGAAAAAGGTGTAAATCTTGAAGGTCTAGGCCTTCAGCAACCAGGCTTTGAGATGAAGAGACTGAGGATTTGGATGCCACAGGGTTCCCTCCTCTTGGGAGAGGAGATCTGGAGCAGACCACAGGTCCAGGGAGGGAGCTTGAGAGAGATGCAGAAGTAGAGGGTACCACACTTGGCATGGCCAATGTGGTGCTATGAGGATCATAGACCCCTTGTCTCTCTGAAGCTTGAACAGAGTCTTGGGGATGAGGGGAATAGGTGGAAAGGCATAGAGGAAGTCTTGCCCCCAGTGAAGGAGGAAGGCATCCCTGGCCTGAACTCCGTGACATGGAATCCTGGAACAAAACCGGGGAAGTTTGGCATTCCACGGACTTGCAAACAGGTCTATGTCTGGGGTACCCCAAATCCGAAAAATTCTGGCTATCTGGTCCCCATGGAGGGACCATTCGTGTGGAAGCAGAACTCGACTGAGTCTGTCTGCCCAAGAGTTTTGAACCCCTGGAAGATATACTGCCATGAGATGGATTTGATGCTCTCTGGCGAAGGCCCACAATCTCAGAGCTTCGTTTCAAAGCGACAGAGAGCCCGTCCCCCCCTGCTTGTTCCCATAGAACATGGCTACCTGATTGTCCGTATGGATGAGGACTGTCTTGTAGCTGAGCAGGGTGTGAAATACTCTGAGAGCCAAGAAGATTGCTCTGAGCTCTAAGAGGTTGATATGAAGAGATGTCTCCTGTGGAGACCAGATGCCTTGAGTGGAGAGATCTTGAAGATGAGCTCCCCAACCCCTTGGAGAGGCATCTGTTGTAAGGGTTGCTTGGGGTAACACCTGTTGAAAGGGGGACCCCAACAATAGATTTTGAGTGGACTTCCACCAGTGGAGGGACCAAAAGAGGCGACTGGAGGTTGCTACTTTGTCTGACAGGCAACCTGATGCCTGGGTCCATTGGGAGGATAGAGTCCACTGAGCTGCCCTCATGTGAAGGCGAGCATAAGGAACCACATGCACTGTGGATGCCATGTGGCCTAAGAGTTGCAACATCTCTCGAGCAGTTAAATGGGATTTTAACTGAATCTGGGAGGCTAACTGCACCAGGCGTAGGCAACGGGCCCGGGGAAGATAGGCCCTTGCAGTTGTGGTATCCAGTAAGGCCCCTATGAACTCTAGAGACTGAGTAGAGGTGAGATGGGATTTTGGAATGTTGATTACCAGTCCCAGATACTGAAGAACACGCCTTGTGCAGGCCAGGGAAGTCTGGGCCTCTGATTGGGATGGAGCTCGGATGAGCCAGTCGTCCAGATATGGGAATACGAATATCCCCAGAGTGCGTAGAAATGCAGCTACTTCTGCCATGCATTTGGTGAACACTCTTGGAGCAGTGGCCAGACTGAAAGGAAGCACTTTGTATTGGTAGTGCTTTCCTTGGTAAAGGAACCGAAGGAACCTTCTGTGTGTTGGATGGATGAGGACATGGGTGTACGCATCCTTGAGGTCTAGAGAACAAAGCCAGTCCTGACTCTGGAGGTATGGAAGGAGAGTACCAAGAGAAATCATCTTGAATTTCTCCTTGCATAGAAACTTGTTCAACTCTTTGAGATCTAGAATGGGTCTGTAGCCCCCTGTTTTCTTTGGGATGAGAAAATAGGGGGAGTAGAACCCTGAGCCCTATTGAAGCAGGGGAACTTCTTCTATTGTCCCTTGGGCAAGAAGGGTAGCAATCTCTTGACCTAGAAGGTCGAGAAGAGAAGTTGGAGAGTTGAACTGTTTCACCATGGTGTGTGGAGGAAGGTTTAAGAAATGTAGCTTGTATCCCTCCCTTATAATGGAGAGGGTCCATTTCTCTGCTGTGATTTGTTCCCATCTGGGAGCAAAGTGAGCTAGCCTTCCTGGGATGGTGAGAGGCTCTGGATGTTCTAGAGCCAGAAATGTTAAGTTCTCTAGTGGAAAGTCAAAGGCCCTGAGGAGGCTGAGGCTGTTGGGCCGTAGCAGTCCTCGCAGCCTGAGGCTTAGCTTGTTTTGGTTGTTGCTGTCTCTTTGTAGCAAAACGACCCTGAGAAGAGGCCTGGGTATAAGCAGAAGAAAATTTCCCTTTCTTTGGGAAAGATCCTTTCTTGAATAACCTCTTCTTGAAAGGAGTAGTAGTAGACATTGAAAGTCTATCTAAAGCAGAATTTTCAGCATCCATCTGGGTGGCTTTTGCTTGCCAATCTTTGCCAAACAGGTTTTCCCCTGTACAGGGAAGGTTGCCCAGACCATCTTGTACCCAGGATTCCAAATCAGAGGCTTGTAGCCAAGCTACTCTGCGTGCGCCTATGGCAATAGTCGAAGCTCTACTGGCACCCTCAAAGGAGTCAAAGGCTGCACGATTGGAAAACTTGGAAACATCCTGTGCATGTTTAAGCCAGGTAATATATTCTTCTCTCTTATCTTCTGACATAAAAGGAGATAAGGTGTGTAGATGGTCTGTAACCTCTTTTAGAAACATCCCCATATAGAGACTATAGGAGTGATTCTGGCTACAAGCATACTGGCCTGGAAGATTTTTCTGCCAAAAGCATCTAAGGTTCTGCATTCTCTTCCTGGAGGAGCAGAGGAATGTCTTTAGGTGCTCTTGATTTTTTTCATAGCAGACTCTACCACAATAGAGTGGTGAGGAAGCTGAGTATTATGAAATCCAGGACAAGGAGGAACACGATACATGGTGTCCAACCTACGAGAAAAGGGAGAGGTGGTAAGAGGAGTTTCCCATATACCTAACATGTGGTCATAAAGAATCTCATGTAGAGGTAAAATGGCTGCCTCTTTAGGAGCCTTAGGATATTGAAGAATATCCAATTTTTTGGCTCTGGGTTCAGTTTCAGAGGCTACTGCAATGGACAGGCTTTTGGCCACCTCCCTGATGAAGTCCTGGAAAGACAAGTCCTCAGGAGGAGACATTCTCCTTTTTGGAGAAGAGGGTTCCTGAGGACGGATCTCCGATGCTTCGATGGAAACCTCTGATGCATCAGATTCATCAGAGGAATCGAAGTATCGACTGTCTGGATGCTCTCGTAGAGCCCGATACGAGTACCGAGGGGTATCGACATTGGGAGTCATTGGTACCGGATCGGTACCAATAGGCATCACTGGATACCGTATCGCTGCTTTCAGTGCTGATGCCGATGCAAGCGGTACAGGTATCGGAACCGGAGCTGGATCCGGAATTGGAATCGGTATCGACAATGGGGTTTGTTGTTGTACCGTGGGCATCGCAGCTTGTATGAAAGCCATAATGGCACGCTGCATGGTCAGAATGTTCTGATCCATCGACGCCACCAATGTCTGGATGTCGGTAACGGGAACCGCCGGTACCCCAGAACATTGTAACAGGTGATCGGTTGAGGCCGTGCCATCGATGTCAACCTGTGACCCCATAGATAATGCTTTGGAAGCCGGAGCCTCCCGCCGGGGTAATTTTGCCGGTGTGGATTCCTCAATGGTAATGTCGGGAACATCTTGATACTTAGAGGGAGATGTACCCTTTGAGGACCGGCCGGACTTAAGTTTTGTTACCTGAGATCCATGGGATGAAGAGCAAGCCCTGAAAGACGTCGATGCCACCGAAGCTGCATCGGAGGGAAACAGGGTACTGAGCTTGGCTGCCCGATTCTGTAACCCTCTTTTAGACATCATGGAGCAGGACTCACAATCTGCGATGGAATGGTCAGGACCTAAACATTTTAGACACCAATCATGGGTGTCTGTGACAGAAATAGTGCCACTGCACTTTGTGCACTTTTTAAACCCGGAGGCGGGCTTTTCCATAAGGAAATAGACTGTAGGCCTAGGGCCACAGAAGAAAATGCACTGAGGCAAAAAGTAATTTTTTTTTTTTTTTTTTAAAGAAAGAAAAAAGACCGGCGGTACCGGTCTTCGAGAAGGCAGACACGCGACTAAAGAAAATAAGAAAATAGAAATTCTTCAGCGGTGACAGGAAACACGACCTGCTGGCTCCGCGGAAAAGAAGAACTGGAGAGAGACGGTTGGGAAAGGCGGGAAGGCAGCGCGCAGGCACTGTGGAGTGCTCCCAAAAGCTTTCCTTTTGGACGCTGGGGAGCGTTCCCGCGCAGGCTCCGTCGGTACCGACGATACCCATATGTGAAGACTCATTCCTGCTTGTTCCTGGAGATGCCCCGTTATGTTTGACCTTGAAGAGGGTCTTGGCGACTCGCAGTGTTGGGGGGAAGGAATAAAGAAGGCCTTCCGTCCATAGAATGCGGAACGCATCTACTGCCATGGGATGGGTGAGGCTGGCAGGAGGAGTGTGTTGTCCGGGCTGATGAACAGGTCCACTAGGGGGACACCCCAGAGTCGGAAAAGCCACGTGGTCACTCTGGGGCCCAGGCACCACTCATGTGGCTGGAAGACTCTGCTCACCCTGTCCGCCAGTGCATTGTCCAACCTGGGAGGTAAACCACCCGCAGGAGCATCCTGTTGCATGTCGCATATGAGCAGAGGGCTACCGCCTCCTGGCTCCCTTGCTTGTTGACACAGAACATTGTGACTTGGTTGTCCATCTGGACCTGCACTGCCTGGTGCTGCAACCAGTGGCAAAAGGCTCAGAGGGCCAAAATTTATCACTCTTGCGTGCAGAGATCCTCATAATGAGCTCCCCAACCCAGCAGGTTCCGTAGTAAGGACCCTCTGGGAGGTAGGAGCCTGGAAGGGCATCCCGGCCTAAAAGTGGTGGGGGGAGCTGCCACCAGTGGAGCGAGTATGCCAGCTGCTGGGTCTCTCTCATCCTGTCTCAGAGCCTGCCCGTGGCTTGTATTCACTGGAAACAGGAGGCACCACTGAGCCGCCCTCATGTGCAGGCGAGCAGACGGGGTCATGTGGGCCGTGGAGGCCATGAGGCCCAGCATGCAGAGGAGGTGGTGAGCGGGCACTGATCTGCGGAGCTGCACCTCTGCGGCAAGCACCCTGAGGCACTCTGTCCTCTCCAGAGGGAGGAAGGCCTTGGCCCGGAGGGTGTCTAGCTGAGCCCCTATGAACTCCAGGCATTGGACTTGCAAAGGTCCCCAGTCCAAGTTGTCATGGTCTGGCCCAAGGCAATGGAGGCAGCAATCATGTGGATCGGTGAGGGACATCATGCTACTGCACAAATCATTTTTTGAAGCTGCTGGAGGCCATGGGAAAAAATGGGCCCTGCTACTCGGGCAAGGGTCTGAGGCCTACTGGCCAAAAAGGGCGCGAAGCACCAGTTGAGGGACACCTCGAGAAAAATTAAGAAATCAAACCCGAGGAGCAACACTGAGGGGAACTGGCTTGGGGCGGGAAGAGGAACCAGTATGCATATCAGAAAGAAGATAATTTAAGACAATAAAATACACTTTTTCCAGGGAAATGGGACAGACATCCAGTGGGCTCTGCGGGGAAAAAAAGAAGACTGAGGCAAGATGGCACCCTTGGACGGGAAGGGAACCATGCATACGTAGTGCATCTCCCAAAGGCTTTCTTTGAAAGCTGAGGACATGCTTCGAAGCGGGCTGCATCAATGTCGACGGTGACGTCACCCAGACGTTACCAAAGAACAGCAAATTATAAAACTAACATATAGAACAGGGGTTTTCAACCCAATCCTTAGGACACACTTAGCTTGTCAGGTTTTCAGGATATCCACAATTAATATGCAGGAGAAAGATCTGCATGCACTACCTCAATTGTATGCAAATCTTTCTCATGCATATTCATTGCGGTTATCCTGTAAACCTGAGTGACTAGTGTATGTTTCAAGAAATGGTTGAGAACCCCTGAAATAGAATAATGTACATTAAATATTTATCACACTCCCAAACAGTACAGAACACTTAAAAAAAATAATGCAGCACTATCACTGAACTAATAGGAGAATCACCATAATCATATAGGTCAGAATTTTCTCATCCCTACTGTGGAGTAATCTAAGAGTAAGGAGATCCTAGATTCTCTACAGGGAGAACTATTCCAGCAGCTGATAACAGAACCCACAAGTGAAGGGGCCATACTGGATTTGGTGCTTACCAATGGGGAAAGTGTTTCTGATTTCATAGTGGGAGATCATCTCACATTCAGTGATCACCAGATGGAATGGTCCGGTATTAGGACTAGGGCTGATAAAATTCATTCAAAGGCAAGGGTCTTAGACTTTAGGAAAACTAATTTTTGACAAGATGAGACAATACCTCAAGGAGTCGTTAGTGGGATGGGAATAGCTGGGGGATGTAGAAAAGCAATGGGCAAAACTGAAAAGGGATATTTTAAGGGCAACAAATCTTTTTGTTGGAAAAGTAAATAAATGTAAAACGAAAAGGAGGTTACTATGGTTCTCAAAAGAAGTAGCTGAAAAGGTGAAGAAAGAGAGTGTGACCTTCATAAAATAAAAGAGATCACGGAGAGGAAGACAAACATCAATATTTGGAAAAACTTAGAGAAACTATGAAAGTAGTCAGCAATCAAAGATACAAAAAGAAGAAATAGCCAACGCAATAAAATGGGGAGGGGGGTTAAAAGACATTTTTTAGATAAGTTTGTGAGAGGAGGAAGTGCAAAAGTGGTATTATCAGATTCAAGGGTGAAGGGGAAGAATATGTAGAAGTTGATGAGGATAAAGCGGAATTGCTTAACAAATAGGGCCAGGAGAACGACCTCAGAAAACACCCACAAATAGAAACAGAAGTGAAGGGGATCTTGAACGATTTTCAGAAGACTGTGTTTGTGAGGAACTAGCTAAACTAAAAGTAGACAGGGACATTCTAGTGGTTCCACTGACTGATCTTTTCAATGCTTCTTTAGAGACGGGAGTGGGCCCAGAGGATTAGAGAAAGGTACATGTGGTTCCTTCACACATAAGCAGAAGTAAGAATGAGGTTGAAAACTACAGGCCGGTTAGTATAACCCCTGTGGAGAGTAAATTATTGGAAATCCTGCTAAAACAGAGGATAGTGAGGTTTCTTGAGTCCAATGGATTACAGGATCTGAGGCAGCATGTGTGTACCAGAAGCGGATCTTATCAGACAAATCTGATTTTACTAAACAAAATCCTGGAGAAGGACCACCTGTGATTGACAAATATACAAAAGGGAATGGAGTAGATACTACACCATTCACAGAAGATGATGTGTTTAAAATAACCTTCACCAAATCATCAAAAAGCTATAACCTAACCCAGAAGACTCTGTAGAAGAAGCAGTCCTGAGCTCGCCAGAAAACAACGCGGAAAACAAAACGGCCTGTGATTCTCATCAGCTCTGAGTACTGCCAAGCGTGCTGTCCATGCGGTTACAGGCCTGAACGCTTCCACCCGACTCCAAAAACATCCATCGGAGCACTCACCTCTATCTCCGGGGTCTGTAAATCTCTTTCTGCCCCTCGGCACCAGAAACGGCAGCTCTGCAAGCCACACAGCTGGGATCACACTGTCAGCCGGCAGCTGCAGCCAGGAGAGAGAGCTCCGATGACGACTGCACAGAAAATCGCCGGTGCACAAACGAGCCAGACAAAACAAAGCAAGGCAACTGAACAGCTCCCCTCCATGCAAATTAGGAGGGGAGAGCAGGCAGAAAGAAAGAAAACTCTTAGGGGAGTGAGAGGGGATCCTCCTGATTATCTTCCGTTCCCCTTCCTGTCCCCCTTTTTGTTTTTTTGTTTTTTTAACAACTTTAAAGCTACAGACCAAAGAAAATTAAGTAATAGGGAAAATTAAAGATCAAAATCCTATCTATCCTAATGAAAGCTCCTTATCCGCTCCTCAAGTGAGCCCAGCACCTAGGCTCACTATGTCCTCCAGTTGCAAGGAGACTGGGCACACTTAGGGCTGGTAGGAGAGGCCAGCAAGATATATCCAGTGATGTCACAATTCTGACATGCCCAGTCTCCATGCTGCAGGAGGAGGTGCACTACCCAGAGGTGGACTGAACTGGAGGGACAATAAGGAACTTGCCTTACAAATATCAGCATATTACATAAATAGCAGTATAATACATGCACCAACACTGCTGCCTGTTGCTTTTCAGTCAGGTGCTCACTCTTTACAGAGTAACTTAGGGGCATGTTTACTGAACTGCGTTAAAGTAGCAGCGGCTACGTTAAGGCGCGTTATGTAACGTTACGGCACGTTAACGTTACATAACACGCCTTAACGTTCCCGGCCGCAGTAAGTCCTGCAGAGTGTGGAGAGAGGGCGGAGAGAAGGGGTCAATGGACGGTGAGTGGGCGGGGAGAGGCCCCTTCCACACTAACACGGGGAAATGAAGGGCTGAATCCTAACGCAACTGAAAACCTGGCGTTAGATGCACATTTGCAGGAGAGAGAAACCATTTAAGTGTCAACAATGTACAGCATAGGCAGGGAGCCCAAGAAAGGTGATAGTAGTGCTCCATTTGCAGCAACAGCATAGTGCCCAGGTATGAAAGGCCACTATGGTGATGCCGCAAATGGGGCATGGGGGCTGCAGGCGGGACATGCAGTGGGGGCTACTTGGGCACAGGGTGGACTAGGCGGTTGCTGAGGTGGCACATAGGAATGCAGAAAATGGAAACCAGCAAGACAGCAACTGACCAGGGTCAAACATGCCCATAAGTCTGTGTCCCACAGTGTCCCATCCAGGGGACATTACCCAACAGGTACCCCAAGGGGCACATAACAGTGACAAGCGGTGCCGGGGGAAGCGTGGACACCTATGTAGGCACCCCTACCCCAGAATCCACACCTTAGGCAGCCGCCTACCTGCCCCCTGGATGGCTTGGGATGGCGCACCACCAGCATATGGTCATGGCGGCATGGTAGAGGGGGTGGGTGATTGTGCTGGAGGGAGCAGTGGCACCCGCCTGCAGTGGACCTAGGCCATACCCTGTACCAGTACGTGGTGTGCAGTGCAACAGAAGAGGTCTGGCCGAGGAAAGTAAGGGTAGCCCCAGGGACCACTATGCTGCTGTGGCAACAGTGTGGTGCAGTACACTCAGCCAGCATGTCCAAGAGCAGAGGTTCACGTCCCATTTGTGGATCCTGCAGAGCATCTCCCCATAGTTTCAGCCCACAATGCAGCCACAAGAACAACATGGGCAAACACCAATGCAGTGGTGCACAGGGGTACGGACAATCACTCACAAGGGCTCCACTATCCACAGCTTCATGGAGTGTCAGGCTGTTGGCCCCAGCACAGAGTTGCAGTTATCACCAGAGCACTACTACTAACCCCTGCACAGATTAGGAATGTCGGCACTGTGATCAGGACCAGTGCAGCGGGTAGGGTTGTCAACCACCTCCATATCTGCACAATGCTGAGATAGCTGTGGGAGTGTGCGTATGTCTCTCCATTGTTTTGTGTCTGCCAACACCTCACTGAGCCCACATTGCTCACACTGCTTCCAGCGTTAGCCTGAAAATGTGCATAATGAGGAGCAAGGCATTGTGGGTATTCCTGGCCATCCTGGCCATTCCAGACAGGGCGGAATGGCCAGGATGCATCTGCACAGGGTGGAGGGCAATGGCTGGGACACTGTAGTGCTCGACCACCACCTGCATGGACAGGGTGGACACAGCATGTCACGCTGGGGGGTCACTCTCACTCTGACCGAGCAGTGACCATGGCATGTCTATGTTCCCACACAGTGCCACACATTATTTGTTTCCAGTGATACCTGTGTGTTCCTGGTTCTGGGGCCCAATCACGGAGATACCTGCTTGGTGTCTGTGCTGTGCATCCGCATCCCACCTCTGGGTGCACAGGGTTCCCCTGTCAGCATGCACTATGGACTGGTTAGTGGGCTGTCTGCAGTTCACCTGTGCATGGTGGGAACACCTTGTAGGATGCTGCAGGTGCAGTCTGACTGTGCTGTCTGTTGATGAATGGCAGACCATGGCGTGGGGCAGTTGAGCATTCCCCTGCCTACCCCAAGCATCACTGCTGGTCTGCAATGGTCACAGGTATGACACTGTCCCAGCAGCCCTGGAGGGCTGTCATCCGCCAGCAGGACTGTGGTTGCTGGTACTACAGCCATTCTGCAGGGTGCAGGCACCTGTCCTACCACACCCTCATCTACAAAAGGGGTGATTGAGGCCCCTTGGGGTATATAGTGCATACCGCTTAGACCCATAGTGGCAGTGCTATATAGCCCTCATGTGAGTCTATATACCCCACTGCCCTGATAACAGGTAACCATGGCAGCCAGACCTTAACACCGGGTATCCACTAATCTGGGTGGTGTCTGGTCCCACAGGGCCACATGTAACTGCAGAACACAGCTGGAACAGATGTACCTTCAGTTGCACTGCTGAGGACACCTGTCACGCACTGGCAGTGCTAGGGATGTGCAGCAGGACCTATCTCTAGCACCACATGTTCTGTGGACCTAGTGCTGGGCGCCCATCCTATCCCTCAGGGTGAACACAGAACCTGCACAATGGCATGATCTGTAGCTACTCTGTGCCAGTATCACGTATTGTCAGTCCATCTTACCACGCTGCAGTACTGGAGATGTGCAGACCCCTTTTGGTGGTCAGCTGTAGGCCGCTGTAGGCAGCACCCATGCATCATGGGTGCTGGTGGGGTTACCCTATCCTGGCACACAGAGCAGACAGTTTGTGCGGTGACCTGCAGTCCTTCTGTACCCAGCCATTGCTATGCAACAAGTCATAGAGGTATAGCCTACTGGTTAGTACACTGACGTTCTAGGCGGAGGTCATGGGTTCGATTCTTCGTTGTTCCCTCCTGTCCAAGGCAGATATTTTGCTTGCCTGTGACAGTCATATCTTTGCAGATCCGTGCTGCCAGCCCATAGTACCCTCACCACAGTTGCCAACAATCCTTATAAGGCGTTATAAGGCTCCTAATTAGGCACAGTACAAGGCACGTTAAGGCACGTGCTTTGTACTGTGTCTAATAAGGTGCTTTGTAATGTGCCTTGTAACGTGCGTTACCTGACATAGCTTGCCATAATGATGCCCCACCCATGCCTTTATATGGGCATCTGTACCTTTACCGCGGAACCTAACGAGAATGACATTATCGCAGTTTAATAAACATGCCCCTTAGTTCTCAAACACATGCATGCAGTATCTTTTTTTTATCCACACCCTTGCTGCCTAGCCTCATTTTTTACGTATCTCCATTGTTTATTTGTTTTTTGGCATGCCACCTTTTGTGGGGCATACAGAGCCGTTTACATAGTATAAAAACATAACATAAAACGAGGTCAGAAAGAAATAACAATGTGAGATAGGAAAGAAGACAGCAAACAGCACACAGCAAACCATCCAAACTGTACGACCATTCAAACAGGTCGTACAGTTGCAGTGGCAATTCCGTACAGATGTGTGCCTCTTCCTTTAACTTGCACGTCAAGAATTAAATGACTGCAAGTTCCTTTGTGACAATCACTTTTCTCATTCTTTTTGCCAGGTTGCCTATTGTGAAGATCTTTCTCTTGGGTACAATACTTACAGATTGTGTACAGTGATCACAGTTAGCAGTCCCTATTGGTTCACTGCCATGCTATTTATTGCACCCTCTATCACTGCACTTTTAACTCTGTGTAAATAAAATTTAGCACCGCAAAATTTATAGGATTCATGTTTTGGTATTACTTCATTTGAGTCTTTTTAAAGACTATACCATTAACACTCATCAGAAAAAGGAATGTGTTCATGTCCAGACAACAGCAGTATATTACCAAAGTACCCAGGGACGGATGTATACAGCACTTTCCCATAAATACAGAAAAGGAGAAAGCTTTTATTGCACTTGACCCTACACGTCTACAGTATCTAAAGATCAAATCTAGTAGTGCTTTGGCTAAGAGAGAAATTCAGTGAGCCAGATTTACTGGAAATATATTATCTCATGCACCACAAATTTTATAGGTTTGTTTGTGTAAGAGTTGCAGTTTGGTAGTTTTCTGGTGAACTCTATAGACTTCCGGCAGATTTCTAGTTCCAAAATCATTCAAGAACTATTGTTAGTTATCAAATAGGTTTAAGAAACATTCAAAGTATATTCCAAAAGGTTATTATTTAGTACAGTATATACCACTCCTCACCTACTCTATCACTCACACACCAGCATAAGATGGACCATTTCTCTCTTCTACCCATCTCACAGCCTTTGCTACAGTCTTTCACTGGTGTAGAATTCTTTCCGATGATTGTACACGTTTGCTGTCTCTTCTATTAACATTTCTACAGGCCACTACTCTGTCATGCATCTCCTCCAACCTACAAATTCTCCTAAATTGCTAATCATGTGAGGATGGCGCTTTAATCTAGTTTCTGTGTCTTGCATCCTCATTCCCTGTTGTCAGTCATCTGCTCTGTAGGGCGATGACTTACTTATCTTTCCATTCTACATTCATTACTGGCCTGCGTTTAGAGCTGCTATACAGCACTTCAAGATAATACAGGAAGCATCATTTTTTGATGCTTTGTGTTGCATAGAAAGTTACTTTCAGCACCTATACTTTACAAAGTATAACTATGACCCAAATAAACTTCTTCATAATAACTGTACAGTATGGGGGTTATTCTGTGCTACGAATAGCGGGAATGGACGGCCCAACGGGTCGTCCATCCCCACTATCTGTGCCTTCACTCGGCCCCGACTAACTTCCCTGCTGGTTATGTGGGGAAGGTAGACAGGGGCGGGGAAGGGGTGGCTTGGGGACGGAGTATGGGCGGTCGCCGGCCCTGGACGTACAGGGCCAATTCTAATGTCGGCCCTGTATGTCTGGGGCTGGCGATATGTGCGGGGAAGTTATTCCACTTCCGAGGTGGAATAGCTTCCCTGGACATATTTAAATTGTGTGCCTGGGGCGCGGATGAGGCAGGGGGGGCCAGGAGACATTCCCCACAGCCCGATCCTGGCCTTAGGAGGCCAGATCGGGGGTCGGGCTGCGGGGTATATGCAGTTTTTGCTCGCGGCCTGCTTCGTGGCTTTTAAAGGGAGCCGCGGTGCCATGGCAACCGGACGCCATGGCGCCATGGCTCCATTTAAAAGCCCTGACTGAGTTAGCCGGGCTTTTCATGTACGTACAGGCTGGACTGAATCGCAGTCCTGGCCTACACGTACATGGCTGTTCGTGATTCTGATTCCGCGGGGCTAGATGTGCTCCACAGGATCAGAATCGCGATCCCCTCTGTGTGTCCGGTTCTGACCGGATGCACAAAGGGGATCTACGCGCAGGACGGAATCAGACCCTATATGGATATGTGCTTCTTCCACAATGTAAGGCACAAATAATATTTGCCTATGAAATGAAATCTCACAAATTGTCATAAAAGCCCACAAAAAAAAGACACTTACTCTTTTCAGCTTCTCCCATGTTTCCTCTATTGAAAGGCCATTCAGCGTTGATACAATGGAAAGAAAACAGCCAAGAAAAACTGGGGCAAATATACTCTAAAAATAAATATATGAATAGAAGGTAAACAGTGTAACAAAGCACCAGTAAGCATTGCATTAGGAACCAGAAAATCACGTGTCTACAATAATTCCAACCTGCAGATTTCATCTGTTATTTTATTAAAGACATGATTGCAATATAGCATCTGTAGCACACTTACATCCTCTGTCAAGTACAGGAACATCAGCCAGAGTCAGACGTCAATATTTCACAGATAGAGAATTGAGAAAAATAGTACAGCAGATAAGATAATGCTTTTTAAAGGGGAGAATACTTTATTATGGAAAAAGTTTCATATTTTACCGAAGCCAAACATGTAAATTAATTGTCCTTGAGACATCATCCTTCCAAAAAACTTGGTTAAAAAGAGACAATACAGGCCTAACCCGAAATCCAATTTTTTTTTTCTTGTGCCACACAGATATGAACATGGAAAACTGATAAGCAAAGAAAAATTTTTTTCATTAATCTTTTTCAGAAAACATTACTTAAAACAATGATTAAAGTGTAGTAAGGGACTAGAAAGTGCAAATTTCTTTTCAATCGCTGGTATCTTTAATGCAGCAAAACAGTTGTCAACCTTTTTAGTATACATTGTCCCACAGATGACATTTCATGATCTACCTGATCTAGAATCATCTTCTTCAGTGCCACTATTTTGCTGCTTCCTGGCATACTTCGATCCAGCACCTTATACCAGACACCGACAACAGGACCCTGTGAAATTATCCAACATGAAGTCTTTTACTTCTGAAGTCAACAAGACCATTAATCCAAACTTCCATTATATTTTGCCACTAACAAGGCCAAAGCTATTAAACCGTGGGGAGGGCAAATTTCAGAGCCATATACGCAGCAAAATAGCGAATCATGTGTGTAAACTGGCTAAGTGAAAATTGTCCTCACAGTGTTTCGCAACAAGCATCCTTTTAACCACATTCGGAGATGATGTTCATAGGGGAGGAGGGCATTTAGGTCAAGAGAGGAAAAGTACAGTGCCTTGTGAAAGTATACATCCCCTCGGTGTTTGTCCTGTTTTGTCGCATTACAATCTGGAATGAAAATGGAGATTTGCGGGTTAGCACCATGTGATTTACACAGCATGCCTACCACTTTGAAGGTGCAAAATATCTTTTATTGTGACACAAACAATAACTAAGACAAAGAAAACCCAGAAATCATGAGTGTGCATAGGTCTTCCCAGCCCCTGCAAAGTCAATACTTTGTAGAGCCATCTTTTGCTACGATTACAGATGCAAGTCTCTTAGTAAATGTCTCTATTAGCTTAGCACATCTAGCCACTGCGATTTTCACCCATTTCTCAAGGCAAAACTGCTTCAACTCCTTCAAATTATATGGGCTGCATTGGTGTACAGCAGTCTTCAAGTCATGCCATGGATTCTGAATTGGATTGAGATCTGGGTTTGACTAGGCCATTCCAAGACATTTAAATGTTTCCCTTTAAACCATTCCAGTGTAGCTTTAGCAGTATGTTTAGGGTCATTGTCCTGCTGGAAGGTGAACCTTCGTCCCAGTCTCAAATCTCTGGCAGACTAAAACAGGTTTTCCTCAAGAATTGCTCTGTATTTGGTGCCATCAAATGTTCCTTCAATCCTGACCGGTTTTCCTGTCCCTGCCGATAAAAAAAATCCCCACAGAGTGATGCTGCCACCACCATGTTTCACTATGGAAATGGTGTTCTCGGGGTGATGGGAAATGTTGGGTTTGCGCCACACATGGTGTTTCCCATGATGGCCAAAAATATTTGTCTCATCTGACCAGAGAACCTTCTTCCATGTGTCGGGTGGGGGAGGGGGGGTCCGCCACATGCTGTTGTGCAAACTCCAAACGTGTTTTCGTTATTTCTTTCTTTAAGCAATTGATTTTTTCTGGCCACTCTTCAATAAAGCCCCACTCTGTGGCGTGTATGGCTTAAAGTGGTCCTATGGACAGATACTCCCATCTCCGCTGCAGATCTTTGCAGTTCCTTCAGTGTTATCCTTGGTGTCTTTGTGTCATCTCTGATTAATGCCCTCCTTGCCCGGTCTGTGAGTTTTGGTGGGCGGCCTTCTCTTGTCAGGTCTGTAGTGGTGTCATATTCTTTCCATTTTGTTATAATGGATTTAATGGTGCTCTGTGGGATATTCAGAATATGGGATATTTTTTAATTTTTAATAACCCAACCCTGATCTATACTTCTCCACAAAGTTATTCACCTGTAACAGGTGTTCTCCAGGGACAGCAGGAATCAGTCCTCACGTATCGATGATGTCGGTGCTGACAGAGCCCACGCGGAGCATTTCCCCTACTTTCAAAGAAAGCTTTTTGTAATGCTGCCACGCATGCGTGGTCCCCTTCCCGCCCAAGGGTGCCATCTTGTTCAGTCAGTGACATAGCTAGGACAGCAGTAAAAAAATCTAAAACAAGGTAGGGAGACAACTCAAGGGGAGGAGGGAGGATTGTGAGGCACATCCCTTCTGCAGTATCATCTAGAAGTAAGGAGATCCTGGATTTTCTACAGGGAGAACTATTCAGGCAACTGGTAACCGAACCCACTTGTGAAGGAGCCATTTTGGACTTAGTGCTTACCAATGGTGAAAGAGTTTCTGATGTTATAGTGGGGGATCATTTTGCATCCAGTGATCATCAGATGGTATGGTTCAGTATTAGAACTAGGGCTGTTAAAATCCATTCAAAAGCGAGGGTCTTAGACTTTAGGGAATCATTAGCGGGATGGGAACAGCTGGGGGATGTAGAAAAAAGGGCAAAACAAAGGGGATATTTTAAGGGCAACCAACCTTTTTGTTAAAATGGTAAATAAAGGTAAAAGGAAAAAAGAGACCGCTATGATTTTCGAAAGAAGTACTGAAAGGGTGAAGAAAAAGAGGGAGGCCTTCATGAAATAGAAGAGATCACAGAGAGAGGAAGACAGGCATCTATATTTGGAAAAACAGAGAAACTAACCAAGTAGGAAAGCAAAGATTCAAAAAGAGGAGGAAATAGCCAATGCAATAAAAAGGGGGGGATAAGACATTTTTCAGATATGCTAGTGAGAAGAGGAAGGGCAAAAGTGGTATTGTCAGACTCAAGGGTGAAGGGGATGAATATGTAGAAGCTGATGAGGATAAAGCGGAATTGCTTAAGAAATATTTCTGTTCTCTGTTCACAGATGAAGAACCAGGAGCAGGACTTCAGAAAACACCCACAAACAGGAACAGAAGCGAGGGGCATTTTGAACAATTTCCAGAAGACTGTGTTCGTGAGAAACTAGCTAAACTTAAAGTAGATAAAGCGATGGGACCGGACGGGATACACCCTAGAATACGGAGGAAATTTAGAGACGTTCTATCAGCTCCACTGACAGACCTTTTCAATGCCTCAGAGTCGGGAGTGGTGCCAAAGGACAGGAGAAAGGCACATGTGGTCCCTTTACACAAAAGCGGTTGTAAGGATGTGGTTGAAAACTACAGGCCAGTTAGTTTAACTTCGGTGGTGAGTAAATTATTGGAAGCGCTGCTGAAAGAGAAAATAGTGAGGTTTCTGGAGTCCAGCGGATTACAGGATCAGAGGCAGCATGAATTCACCAGAGGCCGGTCTTGTCAGACAAATCTGATTGATTTCTTTGAATGGGTGACCAGGGAGTTGGACCGAGGGAGAGCCCTAGATGTGGTGTATTTAAATTTCAGTAAAGCCTTTTTCACCGTTCCTCACAGGCGACTTATAAACAAACTGAGCACCCTAGGGATGGACCCTAAAGTTACTGCTTGGATTTGAAATTGGTTGAGTGGGAGGAGACAAAGGGTACAGGTAAATGGAGTTCACTTTGAGGAGAAGATGGTTACCAGTGGTGTGCCCCAGGGATCTGTCCTTGGTCCGATTCTTTTTAACATCTTTGTTAGTGATATAGCGGAAGGGCTGCCGGGTAAGGTTTGCCTCTTTGCGGATGATACCAAAATCTGCAATAGAGTAGACACCCAGGAAGGTGTAGATAACATGAGGAGGGATCTAGCTAAGCTTGAAGAATGGTCTAAAATTTGACAGCTGAGATTTAATGTTAAAAAATACAAGGTCATGCCTTTGTGCTGCAGCAAACCAAGGGAGCAAGGGGGTGAAGTACTTTTGTCCACTAAAGAAGAGCAGGACCTAGGTGTGATTGTGTCTGATGATCTTAAAGTAGCTAAACAGCTAGATAGGTGACAGCAAAACCTATAAGGGTGCTTGGGTGCATAGGGAGAGGAATGGCCAGCAGAAGAAAGGAGGTGATAGTGCCTCTGTATAAGTCTTTGATGCGACCTCATTTGGGGTATTGTGTGCAATTCTGGAGACCACACCTTCAAAAGGATATAAACAGGCTGGAGTCAGTACAGCGGGTGGCTACTAAAATGGTTAGTAGTCTTCATTACAAAGCATATGAGGACAGACTTAAGGATCTTAATATGTACACCTTAGATGAAAGGCGGAATAGAGGTGATATGATTGAGACATTTAAACACCTTCATGGCATAAATGCAACAGGAGGAGAGCCTCTTTCAATTAAAAGCAAGCTCTGCTATGAGGGGACATTGGATGAGGGTGAAAGGGGATAGATTCAGGAGTGATATGAGGAAATATTTCTTTACAGAAAGAGTGGTGGATCCATGGAATAGTCTCCCATTGGAGGTGGTAGAGATGAGGACAGTATCTGAATTCAAAGAAGCATGGGACAAACACGGAGGATCTCTAAAGGAAAAAAGGTGACTGTTGTAGTGGTCGATATGGAAGGGCAGACTAGATAGGCCATGTGGTGTTTTTCTGTCATCATGTTTCTATGTTAAGAAGGGCTGGCATTGGTGACTCTGCTGGAAGTATCCCTTTTTCCCCAAGAACAGGAGCCTTTTTCCTGAGGGTTTCTTAAGGGGAAAGGAAGACGACCTTTTTGAGAGCCTCTGGAGGGTCACCACCTTGGCCTCTATCTCAGCCGCCTTGTTCGCCATAGATTTGCCGAACAGGTTCTCTCCAGTGCAGGGGATGTCGAGCAGCTCGTCTTGGACCCATTGCTCGAGATCCGAGTACTGTAGCCAGGCTTGGCATCGAGCCCGGATGCTGGCCGCTGCTACTTGAGCTGCTGACGCAAATCCATCGTAGGCCACCCAGGAGAGGAACTTCGAGCAGTCCTTGATCCCAGAGGTCAGAGCCTGGAACTGTGGGCGAGGTTCCCTGGCCAGCCCTGCTGAAAACTCAGCCAACTCCTGGGTCAGGATCTTCAGGTACATACCTATGTATAGCTCATAGGCCTGGATTCGACACTCCAGCATCAAGCCCTGGTAGCACTTGCGCCCAATGGCGTCAAGAGCTTTAGCATCCCTTCCAGGAGGGACAGAAGAGTAAGTCTTCTGGATCTTGAGTTTTTGCATGGTTGACTCAACAACCATGGAATTTTGCAGAAGATGGGGTTTGTGGAACCCGGCACATGGTGTCAAGGCATCAACTGACCACCGGTACTGATGCCGGGGTCTCCCACATATGCAGCAGAAGCCACTCGAGGATCAGCTGCACCGACACCATGAGTGTTTCCTTGGATGGAGACTCAAACTGGAGGATTCCAGCTCCTTGGTGCATGGGTCCTCCTCTGCCTTGGTTTGCACCAAGAGGGCTCTTGCCACAACCTTGACAAAGTCGTGGAAGGCCATGTCCTCTGGAAGAGAATGGCACCAGGGGAGATGGGTCCGAGGGGATATCCTGGTGCCGTCTGGTTTCCAGGGATGCCTCGTCATCAGTCTCCCACTCGGAGTCAAGGGGAGACAACAGGTCTGAGACCCTGTAGCTCCTTGCCTCGAGGCCCCTGCCAAAGGGCTGGAGCCCTCTTGAGGACCTGGGGTCCAAGTCTCAGAAACTGGCCGGGGAGGACTGGATAACCAAGGAACAGAACCGGGACGTCAACAGGGGCCGAAGACTTATCCGAGGCCAGTGGTGCTCAGAGTTCAGCTCAATGACTGGGACTCCCCTGCAGTCGGGGGCCTGGTCGCCGGGGCAGATGATGCAGACAAACCAGCCTTCATTGCCTGCTGCATGGCTAGGATAGCAGTGATGTTCTGTTCCATAGTGGCCATTCTGGTTTCCAAGCTAGAAGGCTCCACAGCTTTCGGTAAGGGCACCGAGGATCTTGGGCCCAGTGCCAGCACTCTCGCAAGTGCATCCTCAACGAGGACTATGGTCTCGAGGAGCCTCACACTGTCTCTGCTGCCCAAGCAATACTTTTTGAGGCCCTTTGTGGGACGTTTCTTGGAGTCGCCAGAGTCCCTCCGAGCAATCTTAGCGGTTTTCTCCAGTGGAACCTCGACAGATTGAGGATTTTTTCTTCTTTCGCTCGGGGTCTGAGGTTTTCTTGGAGAAGCGGCCGCTGCGGGACTCTGAGGACACTCGGGCTTCACAGGCAGTGCTGAGCTTGGAGCTCAGCATCGGGGAGCTCAGTGCTGAGTCAGACTTTGGGAACAGTTTCTCCTGCAACTCCGACCTCTTTTTATTGGTTTTAGGCGTCATGGCCTGGCACAGGTCGCAGGAGGTGCTATCATGTCCAGTCCCAGGCAGCGTAAGCAGCGGTCATGGGTGTCAGTGACTGACATGGTTTGACTGCAGCGGTCACATTTTTTTAACCCACGGGGGGACATGGTAAGAAAAACACCCAGCTAAGGTTGACAACCCCCAGGCAAAAAAAGACAAACGCCGGTAGAGGCAGCCTCGATCAAAAAAGAGGAAAAGAGTCGAGAACAGTGCTGGGCCTGGTGCTGGCTCGAGGAGGAAAGAGGAACCAATAAACAAAATCGGGAACAGCTAATTTCTAAGGATAGAGCAAGGATTATTTCCGTGGAAATTGGACAGACGTCTATTGGGCTCCGTGGAAAAAAGGAGACTCAGCAAGATGGAACCTTTGGGCGGGAAGGGGACCACACATGCGGGGTAGCAGTTCCAAAGGCTTTATTTGAAAGCTGGGAAAATGCTCCGCATGGGCTCTATCGGTGCCGTCACCCATATGTGAGGACAGACTTCCTGCTTGTTCCTGGAGAACAGGTATATTTATACAGGCATCATGTGACAAATCATGTGACGATTACACACAGGTGGACCCTAATCAACTAATTATGTGACTTCTGAAGTTAATTGGTTGGACCAGATCTTATTTAGGGTTTTATAGCAAAAGGGATGAATACATATACACTCGCAACTTTTCAGTTTTTACTTGTGTATGTATATATGTAAATAAGGTATTTTATTTATTGTCATTCCACTTCACCAATTTGGCTAATTGTTAGGTTCATCACCTAACGACATCCAAATGAACCTCCATTTTCATTCCAGGTTGTAATGCAACAAAACAGGACAAAAACTGAGGGGATGAATACTTCCATAAGGCACTGCATGCATGTAGACTATGATGGAGATATTAGACCTTACCTGCTAATTGTCTTTCCTTGAATCCTCTCCGGGCCAGTCCAGGGTACCATCGGGTTGTCAATCCCCTTCAGCAGCTGAGGACTGAAAACTAAAAGTCTTTGCTGACAGGCTATAGCCACTCCCCCTTGAGACAGCTCTCCAGTCTATTGTATCCAAGCAGCATAACAGAACAACATCAACCTGATATAGCAACGATATTGTCGACAAAAAGAAACTATAAACGTACCCGCTATCAACTGGGTTTGTAAGGAATAGAACATACCCCTTCCCTTGTATGAGGTACAATCATAGCCGACATCTTCGTATCAAAAACTCTTTTTTTTTTTTAAATTTTTTTAAAAATCCAATTACCCGAAGGGAGCCCCAAGTACCACTGCCACTAGAGAACCCAGTAGCCTCGTGGGACTTGCGTATGTGGAACACCAGAAGAACCTACTCACGGACTCTGCAAAACGTAAGGGAGGGCCCTGGACTGGCCCAGAGAGGATTCAAGGAAAGACAATTAGCAGGTAAGGTCTAATTTCTCCTTCCTACTCATCTCTCCGGGCCAGTCCAGGGTACCATCAGGCAGTACCAAAGCAGTGCCTAAAAACAGGAGGAACCCGCGAGCCCCCCCCACAATGACAGAGGCCCCTACTCTCGCATCCTTCCTGGCCTGTACATCCAACCTATAATGCTTCGTAAACGTATGCAGAGAAGACCACGTCGCGGCTCTACAGATATCCACCGGCGGAACAAAGGCTAACTCCACCCATGAAGCCGCTTGACCCCGCGTAGAATGAGCCTTGAGACCTACCGGAGGCGATTTACCTCCCGCTACATAAGCTGCCACCACAGCTTGCTTCACCCAACGGGCAATCGACGCCTTAGAAGCAGCTTGTCCCTTCTGAGGCTCTCCAAACAGAACAAACAACCTGTCCGACCTCCTAAAAGGTTTCGTGATCCTCAGATAGCTTTTCAGGACTCGCCTCAGATCCAACTTCCATAAGGATCGATCCATCCGCGACCCTTGCAAATCCGCAAAAGTGGGGAGAGCAACTGACTGATTAATGTGGAACGGAGATACCACCTTAGGAAGGAAAGAAGGCACTGGACGCAGAAGTACTCGTTCTGGCAAAAACTGCAGCTACGGCTCCCTACAAGAGCGAGCCTGAAGATCAGAGATTCTCCGCGCCGAACATAAGGCCACCAGAAACGCGGTTTTCCATGAAAACTCTCTCAAGCCCCCCGTCGAAGCTGACTCAAAAGGAGGCCGAGTCAGAGCTTCCAGCACCAGATTTAAATTGCAAGCCGGCACCACCTGCCATACCGGCGGCCTGAGAATCTTCACTGCTCTGAGAAAACGCACCACATCCGCACTGACCCTCTACAGCACGCTAGGGCAGCCACCTGCACCTTCAAGGTGTTAAGAGCCAAACCTTTCTGCAAGCCCTCCTGAAGAAAAGCCAAAATCTCAGGCAAAGCTGCCGCAAAGGGACGAACGCTACGGTTTGTACACCAATACTCAAACACTCGCCAAACACGAACATATGCTAAAGAAGTCGACCTTCTCCTAGACTGCAACATAGTGTGCACCACCGCCAACGAGTAGCCCTTGCGTCTCAACCGCTCCCTTTCAAGAGCCAAGCCGTAAGCAAGAAGTGATCCACCTGCGGCATGAGAATGGGACCCTGCTTCAGCAGACAGCCCCGAGTCGGAAACTGCCAAGGGGAATCCACGAGAAGCCGTCTCAGATCCGCATACCACGGCCGTCTGGGCCAATCCGGTGCAATGAGAATCACCTTCCCCCTGTGAAGAGCTATACGCTGAACCACTCGACCAATCATCGGCCACGGAGGAAAAACGTAAAGAAGCTTGTCCAACAGCCATGGTTGCACCAGGGCATCCAGACCCTCGGACATGTGTTCTCTGTGTCTGCTGAAGAACCGCGACACCTTTGCATTGCCGTGCGTGGCCATGAGATCCATCGCCAGCCACCCCCAGCGCCTCGCAATGTCGTGAAAAACCCTTGCGTCCAACTCCCACTCTCCGGGATCGAGAACATGGCGACTTAAATAATCGGCCTGAACATTCTCACTTTCCGGCCACATGCGCCGCTGACAGAGCCGACAGATGACCTTCCGCCCAGAGCATCAACGCTTGACTCTCTGCCAACAACAGAGCATTGCCCGTGCCTCCCTGGCGATTGATGTACGATACCATCACTGCGTTGTCGGAGAAGACCCGCACCGCCCTCCTTTCGAGGAGCGAAGTGAATGAGAGCAGAGCCAAACGAACTTACCTGAGCTCCAGAAGATTGATCGAGAAAGACGCCTCTTCTGGAGACCAGTGCCCCTGAGCCATCTGAGACTGACAATGGGCTCCGCAGCCTGATAAACTGGCATCCGTCATTACTAACATCCAATCCCGAAGCGCTAAGGGCACTCCTGCCTGAAGATGATCCGGATCGAGCCACCACGTGAGGCTGTCCCTCACCATGTCTGAGAAGTCCAGTTTTCTTGACAATGGATGAAGCTGAGGAGACCATCGGGACAGCAAAGCCTGCTGCAAGGGCCGCATATGAGCTCTGGCCCAGGGCACCAGATCTAATGCCGCCGTCATGGAGCCCAAGAGCTGCAAATACCTCCACGCCAAAGGAGCCTTGAGTCGAAGAAACGCTCTCACCTGAGCCAAAATTTTAGTACCCTGCTCTCCGGCAAGGAGACCAATCCGTGCTCCGTGTCGAACTCTGCTCCCAGATACACCAGCCGGGATTGGGGCTGTAGCTGACTCTTTGTACAGTTGATTACCCAACCGAGTTGCTCGAGGAGCTGAACCACTCGAGAGGTAGCCCTGACCGACTCCTGTCGAGAACTGGCCCTGATCAACCAATCGTCCAGATAGGGATGAACCTGAATACCTTCCATCCTCAAGGCTGCGGCAACGACCACCATGACCTTCGTAAACATCCGTGGAGCCTTCGCCAAGCCGAATGGTAACGCTGGGAACTGAAAATGTCACGCGGGAACCGCAAACCTTAAAAAACGCTGATGATCTGGTCTGATCGGGATATGCAGATAAGCTTTCGTGAGGTCTATGGACGAGAGGAACTCTCCCAGACGAACGGACCTAATCACTGACCTTAGCGTCTCCATCCGAAAATGTGGAACTCTCAAAGTCCGGTTGACGTGTTTGAGGTCCAGAATCGGACGAAAGGATCCCTCCTTCTTGGGAACCACAAAATAAATCGAGTATCGACCGGAGCCTAACTGGTCTGGAGGAACCGGAACAACCGCCTCCAACTGCACTAAGCGAAGTAGCATGTCTTCTACCACTTGTCTTTTGGTTCCGAGACCACAAGGTGATGCCAAGAAGGCCTCCTGAAGCAGCTGGGCAAACTCCAGCGCATACCCGTCTCGGATGATCTCCAGCACCCACTGGTCTGTAGTTATCGCGGTCCAGGCAGAGAGAAACCCCTGTAAGCGCCCCCCTACCGGTATCTCTACCTGGACCAGCTGACCTTCATTGCGGCTTTTTGGGAGCCGATTGCTGAGCGGAGAAATAGCCTCTACCAAAACCTCTGGTTCCACGAAAAGGCTGAGCCCTAGAAACAAAACGTCCCCTGGGATAGGGAGAAAAACGCGCTCCCTGAAATCTATGAAAATCCTTTCCTAGCCCACGCTGCGTAGACGATTGCTTGAGAGCCTTAGGGCGATCCTCTGGCAAACGCCCTCCTTTGGAATCCCCCAAATCCTTTACTATCTTCTCTAAGACCTCCTCAAACAGCAGCTTGCCCGTATAAGAAAGCTTACTGAGCTGTGCCTTCGAAGAGGCGTCGGCCAACCAATTCCTTAGCCAAAGGAACGGTCTAGCCCCGATCAAGGATGCCATGGCCTTAGCCGAAATACGAATCAAGTCATAAAAGGCATCCGCCTGATAGGCCACCGCCGATTCCAATTTTGCTCCCTCTGAAGAGGACTCCCCTGTAGTATCGGAAGGCGATCCCCCCTGGAGCCAATGGATCGACGCTCTAGAAACATATGCTCCACAAATAGAAGCCTGAAGCGCCAGCACACAGGAATCGAAGGCTTGCTTAAGCAAACCCTCCAGCTTGCGATCTTGCAGGTCCTTAAGCGCAGCTCCGCCCTCTACTTGGATCGTAGTATTCTTTGTCACCGCAGAAACAAGCGCATTCACCTTAGGCATCTTCAGTAATTCCTTCTCTTCTTGTGGGATTGGATAAAGACGACCCAGAGCGCGACCTCCCCTTAGAGAAGCCTCCGGGTACTCCCATTCAGACTCTTATCATCCACTTTATAACCCGGTAGAGCGGAAAACAAAGTTGCTCTGCTTTAAAACCTTGCAACAAAGGATCCTCCAGCGGCTCTTGTTCCACTGCCAGAAGAAGGATATTCAAGGCCGCCAAAGACTGCCCAATCAGCGCCCCTAATTCCTCTTTATGGAAAACGTGAAAGAGATTCGGGTCCTCGCCCGGTGCCAGCTCGCCATCCTCCAGCTCAGCTGACCACGGATCAAAACTGGCCTCAGAAAGTTCCTCAGTGTCATCTCTCTTCTGAGGCTCCGGGAGCTGCTGCTCTAAGCCTTTCATGACAGTAGCTAAGCCTGCACCTGCACGAGAGGGCCCCTCTCCAGAGTCTGACTTAGGATCCCCTAAGAGACCCACATCCCTAATACTGGAAGACCAGGGATCTCTGCTGACCTGGGACACTTTCAAAGTATAAGCTCTATGGAGGGCTAGAATAAACTCCGGGGAAAATAAGGCAGCCAACGATTCCTAAGCCTCAGGAACCTTGCGCTGCTCCTTTAAATCAGATGAATTGTCTCTCACAGACTTCGTTTTCCTCTTCCCTTGCTTGTGCTTGCCCACGGGAGAAACGGCGGTCTCCTCTAAAATGGCCGCCGTTCCCGCTTGATCTACCATGCTGATAGGCTTTTGCGCCTCCATTTTGCTATCCATCTCCCCCGTTAAACGGAAACGTCTCTGAAAAGCTGCACCCGACGACTCAAAACCGCCGGCAGAACCGCGTCCAAAAAATGAACGAAACTAAACTCCCCCGGCACACAAACAGACACGCCAAACTACCGGCTGCCCAAGAACAACAACTGACCTGATTGCAGTCCTGAATGGCCCCGATGCTCCGGATCCCGCTGCTAGCGGGAAACTAAGAAGCGCTCCTGCAGACAATAGGAGAGATGAACCTGGGGCTCCCAGGAATAATCCCCCTGCAAAAACGGAGCGACTCACCGTATGAGACAGGCTCTGCCTCTGTGAATGCTGCCGAAATCGGTCCTCCACGGAGGAGTTACTCCCTTCATTTTAACTCTCTTTTCTTTTTTTTTCGTTTTCAATTAGCTTAATTGAAAAAAACACAAGGGAAGAGGTATATGATATATAAGAGAAAGGTTTATAGCTCTGCTAGAGCCAATCCTCCTCAGAAGTCTGCTATTTAAGAGGCCTGCTGCAACTGGTTTAGAGAGCCTGTCAGCTTTCCAAGTCCTGTTCAGCTGCTGAGGACTGAAGACTGGAGAGTTGTCTCAAGGGGGAGTGGCTATAGCCTGTCAGCAAAGACTTTTAGTTTTCAGTCCTCAGCTGCTGAAGGGGATTGACAACCCGATGGTACCCTGGACTGGGCCGGAGAGATGAGTAGGAAAAACCCATTTTCCATGATAGAAGTACCTGCACATAAAAGCAGGAACACATCAGTGTTCTCCCCAGAAATGTTTGCCAGTAAAGTGGCTTTAAGGAGTCATTGGATGGGCTACACTCTAAGCCTGCCGGCAGCAAACAATATAACTAGTCATCTTTCAGAAATTCGATATATGATGCATTTATTCGTCATGGTATCTAATTCATTTATATTATACACACATATACCAGGGATCGACAGACCCCAGGCGCCAGGTCACCATGGCAACTAAAAAGACTCATTCCTGGCGCCAGGGGTTTGGAACATCTGTGCAGCAGTATCAGTGGCCCTGGCTGCCTGCAGGGATCCCATCCCACACAGGCAAAAGTGCTGCCGAAGGCTGTGATCTCAGCAATACCGGCTCTGGCTGTCCGCAGGAATCCAGTCTCCCGTGGGCAGAAGAAAAGGGGATAGCCGCGATCACAGCACAGAAGCAAACTATCTGTCTGTGGGAGATGGGATTCCTGTGGGCAGACAGCTTGCATCTGGGCTGCACTGGCAGCCTTCCCCTTCTCTTCTGCTCGCAGGAGATCGGATCTCCATGGCAGAACAGGAGGTGAAGCAGGCTGCCTGCAGGGATACAAGCTGGTCAGGGCCTGCATTAAAAAAAACAAATAAAAACATTAGTTGGGAGGGTGTGGGAGGAGTGAACTTAAATCGTAAAGGGCCAGAAACAAAACAAAAAAAAGAAGAAGGAAAGAGGATGAGGGGGAGCCAGGGCAAGTGTACTGGGGGGAAGGGGAGAGTCTCTGGAAAGGAAACAGAGTGGGGAGGGGTTGGAGACAGGGAAAGAAGAGTGAAAGGTTAAAGGGATGAATGCAAGGGGATAAAAGGGCACAATGCCTATTTACCTAAAGCTGCATTTCCCTCCCAGAAGAATATGCACACCACACACTCACAGGCACTTCACCTCCATAGGACAGACACATACCCCATCTCCACACTACATACACAGGAACCTCACTTCTGCACCGCGCACACAGAAGCTCCCCAGCTCTGCAGCACACACACACACACACGTACCACAGTCCTGTACACCACCCACACAAAGGCACTCACTACCACATTCCACGTACAGACTGGCACATCACCGTTGCACCACATGCCCCCACAGATGCTTGCTATCTAAATCTATAGCAGTTATCTAAAGATGACGCATGATTTAGGAACACTGGTACTGGTTTCACAAGACTTGAGAACATGAGACCAGTGCGAGAGAACCAGGGGAGGGGCATGAGGAGGTCACGAGCGCCGGCTCCTAAGATTTTAGCCTGGCTCCTAAATCTTCACAAATTTTGTCAAGGCTTGCCATATACTGTTAAGTTTTTTAAATATTAATTACAAATTACTTAAATCATTTTTCCATGGCTGCACATCATTTTGCCATGCCAATTCATCAGATTGTTAGCTGGGCAGTCAATAAAATCAGCTATGTGGCATGCCCAGGGCCAGCCCAAGGGCTTTCGGCATGCCAGGTAGTCCCACCATGCCATCCAAAGCTGCGCTGTGCCACATCCCCTCATCTGGGAGAGGGCGGGGGCACAGCAATCCCTCAATGCTGTTTGTTTGTTTTTTAACGGCAGCTTTCTGCCACTGCTTCAGCACCGCAGCAGTGCTCGTGCACGCTCAACGCCGGCAGCTCCTGCCCCCCTCTTTGACCCAACTTCATGCCCCCTCTGACAGGAAATTGAGTTGGAAGGGGGGCAGGATTGGCAGGCCAAGAGGGCACATGCACACACATGGCCACTTTAAGGCCCACCGCAGTGGCAGAAAGCCAGTAATTTTATAGACTATGGAGGGGCTTGGGGTCACTGACACCTACTAGGACGTTCTGCACTATGTGGCTGCCTATTTTGCCTTATGGCTGAGCCATCCCTGGGTATACCCATTCTAAAAGTCCTGGAAAGAACACTGCATGAGTATCAACAGCAATTTCACAAAGGGAAGGGACATGCACTTTTGTTTCAAAAATTGACACAAAGTCCACAGGTCAAAATTACTTGTGAACTCTGATCCAGTGTGGACAGGGCCTTTAAGCCCCAATGTATACAAAAAACTTCAATCACAGCTGTCAAGTTATCAAACCAAACTGCTAATTATACGGTAAAGCACAGTTACTTACCTGTAACAGGTGATCTCTGGGAACAGCAGGAATAAGTCTTCACATATGGGTACGTCGGTACCGACGGACCCTGCACGGGAATGCTCCCCAGCATCCAATCAGAAAGCTTTTGGGAGCATCCCTCGCGCCTGCGCACTGCCTTCCCGCCTTTCCCACTGCCTCTCCTCAGTTGAGTTTCATAGCTGAGACAAAGGGAGAGAAAGAGGAAAGGAAGATAGATAGATAGTTACAACTCCTAGGGGAGGTGGGTGGGTTGTGAAGACTTATTCCTGCTGTTCCCAGAGATCACCTGTTACAGGTAAGTAACTGTGCTATCTCCAGGAACAAGCAGGAATGAGTCTTCACATAGGGGGAGATCCCATAAAATGCGTGTCCGTGGAAAAGGACTGCACTTCCCACACATGGATCTCTGGCATCCCATGAGGGATGGTGGGTAGGAGTTGAAAAGAGAGGAGCTGTAGGAAAAACAGCTAACCTAAGGACTACAGGAGAGGAGTCCTTGGTATATATGATAATTACTATTAAAAATATTGGAAGAGCAATCACAATATGGATCTTACCTACTGGACTGCAGGAAGTAGAGAGGCTGATGGAGTCTACTGGAGATTCAGTAGAGGAATCCTCATAGTGACCTCACAGCAGTGAAGGTGAAGGTCCAAATCTGGACTTGGCAGGTGACCCAATTGTCAACTGGGGTAGTATAAGAACGTCAGGTCTTCAGTGGAAAGCTTTATGAGAAAAAGCTGAAAAACTCTTTTAGCTACAGAGTCATTAACAGTTAGGAGTAAAAGAGGAAGACTGACCGATTTGGACAAGTAGCCCAGTCCTGGAGGGAAGAAGGGGTATGGAAAAAAGCCCATATTCCCAAGGAGGACAGATGTGTGAAGGGCTGAAACCTCAGAACTACTGAAGATCTACACTGTCTTTCCTAGCTGGTGAGAGATAGGAAAGATATTGAAGCATGATGCTTCAGGGATAGCGAGACCTAGAGTAAAGTGAAAGCTGTCAGTACCACAGTAGTGGTTGTGTGCATAACACCCCCAACATACTGAGGGACAGTATGAACATATACAAGCCCACTGTCTGGAACGTTAAGAAGGTGAAAACCTTTATAGGATAGACAGTTAGGGAGATAGTATGCAAATACAAATCTGCTTATAGAAGCATCTGGACAGATGCATATATATATACACATATAGATAGGGATATATATAGATATATATCTATATGTATATATATGTGTAAGTATATATATATATATATATATATGTATATGTGTGTGTGTGTGTAAGTATATATATATATATATATATATATATATACATATATACATATATATAGGGGCATAACCCATGCACACACAGCTTACCGATATATGTATCTATAGAAATATATAGAGATATATACATACATGAATATGTATGTCGGAGATACATGTCTGCAACTAAGCCCCATAAGGACATTCACATGAGAGATGTGAAGGAGAAAGATTCATCTAATAACAGAAGATGGAATCTACTGGAGAAGATATATAGAGAATCTATTCCTCCGGGCTAAGAAGGTGCAGGAATACTATCCAGTGAAATAAACCAGGATGGTTGCGTGAAATAACAGAGGATAATATCAGTCGGTAAACAGCAAGTCCTGAGTTTTGTAGGACTCTGACATGGTAAATGGACAGAAAACGCATAGGAGGAGATACCAGGATGACCCACTGGAGGGACACAGGGGTATCATGCGTTACTAGTAGAATATGTGCTGTCCATAAGGGGTAGGCTGTAAGGAAAAAGAGAGCATATTCCTGCAGGATTGGAAAACTCTTTGGACATTCACGCAGAAAAGGCTTATATCCTGTAGAAACAGGAGACAACAGGGTATGGAGAACCCTCACAGTCATGGAAAATGACTGATAAGCCTTTTCCACTATATAGAATAGCCATAAGAGACAAAGTCCAAATGCTCTCTAGCAAGGGCCCATAGTAGAAAGCTTCTCTGAAAATTGCAGAGAGCATATGCTGGAGAAGTAGGAGATAAAACTGACTGTAGGTCAGCTGTGCTGCCAAATCCAAGAAAATGGAGATGGCAAGAAAAGAAGATAATGTGAAAAGCCTGAAGTGATTAGGATTATCCAAGATAGATGAAGCACTATCTTGGAATCACTACTAAGGCTAGACAGAAAGTAGTGGAAGATAGACTGGAAACTTGTAGAAAAGTACCAGTAGTTCAAGCACTGGAACTCCTGCATGAGCAGCAGCTGAAAGAGACAGCAGAGAGAATCTTCCTGTGTAAAATAGAAAAAATAGACAAAGGGAGAGGAAATTTCCTGTCCCTGTCTGTGTCCAGAGAATTTAGTCAAGGACAAAAACTCTACACTGGAAAGAAGGCTAGAGAAGCTCTGCAGTATGGTACCACTCATCCCGGGGAAACCCTGGATGAGAGGGTAGAGAAACAGGAGCTGAAGGGTGACTTACCATATGGTAAGACTGCTGAAGGAAAAAATATTCATGTTGGGACAGAAAACTATCATGGGATAGTTGTTAACTTCTCTTCTTGGTAGGAAGAAGAGGAGAAATCTGTAACCATAGACATGAATATCCTGACAGCTCAGCTGAAGAAAGGAAACCATGTGTAGAGCTTTAAAGAAAAAACAGTGAACAAACTTCTGCTAAGAAGAAGTTGACTGCAGGCTGCAGCCTTCAGGAATCTATGGCTGCTGGATTTGCTGAGTCTGGCTAGAATTTGGATTCTTCAGAGCAGGACGAGGTGTCCCCTGCTTGAGTACATCTAGATGATGGGCAGGAGAAGAGTGAAACCTTCTTTTCTTAGGGAAAGAAGGTTTGGTAGGACATCTCCTACCTCCTGGGGAAGAAGAAGGCTTAGGGTGGTCTCCAGAACCAGGGAAGCCAGTGGAGCAATGAGCAACCTGACGTAAAGCCTCCCTATTGAAGAGATTTTCTCCAGTACAAGGAGAATTACCCAGTGTGTGTTGGGCCCATCTGCTCAAGTCTGAAGCCTGGAGCCAGGCTCTACGTCGTGCTCCTATGGCTATAGCAGAGGTTCTGCTAACAGACTCAAAAGAGTCTAGAGAAGCACGAGAAAGAAACCAAGAGAGATTCTGGCTATGACTAAGAAGTAAGGAATAGTCTTCAGCCTTGGGCTCTGATAGAAAAGGAGTCAAAAGAGATAATTTCTTTGTGACCTCCTGGAGAGACAGACTCATATAGAAAATATAAGAGATAATCCTTGTTGCCAGCATAGATGTTTGGAAGGTTTGACGTCCAAAGGCATCAAGTGCTCTAGATGCACGACCTGGCGGATAAGAAGAATGCTTTTTCTTGCTTTTCACCTTCCTCATTGCTGATTCCACTACAATGGAATGATGGGGAAGTTGAGTCTTTTGAAACCCTGGAGAGGGGGGCACCTGATACAGAACATCAGTTGCTGTAGAAGGTGAGGAAACCCTCAAGGGTGTTTCCCATATTCTGAGAAGAAGATCGTGCAAAGAATGATGTAAAGGAAGCATTATATTTTCCCTTTCTGCAGGAAAGCCTGGAGTAGGATCACAGCCAGGGATAGGAATAGCAAGGAATGTTGCCATGTCAAGGAGAAATGTCTGAAAAGAAGGATCTCCAATGGGAGCCATCTCTGGATAGGCTAAGGTAGAAGTAACAGCCTGGGCACCAGAGGATGTACTGGGCTGGTGCAGAAAAAGAGCCCCACTAGATGGATACTGGTACTGGCAGTCACGATTGGAGACAGTCAGTACTGCATCGTCCATGCCAGGTATCGACTCCAAACTAGGCATAGAAAGGAGCGATGGAGAAAAAAGCATGGAAGTGGCTGGTCTCGATGTGACTGCAGGAACCGACATCGATACCGACACCGGTAGCTGTGCCAGAATCGGAGGCGATAACGCCATCGAAGCAGTCATCGGAGGCTGCTCAAGCGGTACCGAGGGAACCAAAACCTCTTGGTGAATATCCTCGGTACCGCGCATCCGGACTCGATAAGCGTCGGTTCCGAGACGCGTCGGTACCCAGTCTTCCAGACTAGATATAGATTCCAGACTCGGCATCGAAGGGAGCCAGTCTATCGATGCATGTCTGGAGGGTACCGACATCGGTGGTGGTTTCGGCGATGCTGTCGATACCGGAAAGTCAATCTGGGACATATCGAGCGGTCCCGAAGGTACCGAGGACGCCAGATGACGATCCTTGGCGAAGAGTGGATCACTCAACACCGGTGCCGATGCCGGGGTATCGGTACCGCTCGAAGCGGATGCCATCCCCGAGCATGGCTCAGAGTCGGGAAAGTCAATCTGGGACGTATCGATCGGTCCCGAAGGTACCGAGGACGCAAGATGACGATCCCTGGTGAAGAGTGGATCACTCAACACCGGTGCCGATGCCGGGGTATCGGTACCGCTCAAAGCGGATACCGCCACCGAGCATGGCTCAGGTATGTTCTGTGAGGGGTGAGCCCCAGGAACAACCTGAAACCCCTGAAATGCTTTGGAGCCCGAAGACTCCCGCCGGGGTTTTAATGCCAATGGGGTCTTGAGGGTAAGGCCAGAGCCGTCAGCATGCTTGGCATGAGACTTACCACTCAAGGATTGGCTAGTCTTAACAGACTGTTTGTGGGTTACCTGATCCTGTAGAGAAGAAATGGCCGGTGCCCTCACCGAGGGAGGGAAAACGGTATCGAGGGAAACTCGAAATAGGGAACTTCTCACAGTATTGTAGCCTGATTGTTCAGGGGAAAAAGGGTCAGGACCCAAACAGGTGAGACACCAGTAGTTGGAGTCTAAAAAGAAAACTGCGTTTCCACAGTTAAGGCACTTCTTAGGAGAAGAAGGCTCCATGATGGAGAGGCCTTAGAGGCCCAAAAAATTTAAAGACAGAAAACTGAGGGAAAACTCTCCCTGAGTTTGAGAAAAAGAAAAGAAAAAACCCACCGGCGGTGGGAAAACAGCCGCGACCACAAGGAAACAATAATGAAAGAATTAAAGAAAAATGTTTCTGCGGTGACAGGAGGACGTCCTGCCGGCTCCGTGGAAAAACGAAAACTGAGGAGAGGCAGTGGGAAAGGCGGGAAGGCAGTGCGCAGGCGCAAGGGATGCTCCCAAAAGCTTCCTGACTGGATGCTGGGGAGCATTCCCGTGCAGGCTCCGTCGGTACCGGCGTACCCATATGTGAAGACTCATTCCTGCTTGTTCCTGGAGATCTCTTATACCCAAGATTCATGGATTATTATACAAGACCCTGCCAGCCATCCCTGTCCCGGCCTCTCTGACGCAACAAGGATGCGTCCAAGGGGGCAGGACAGGGAGGGCTGGTAGGGCTTTAGAGGTGAATGCATGCCTGTATCAGAAAGGCTTCACGCCTGTGCTCTCTTTGATTGCCGCCGGTGCAGCAGGGATGAGAGCTGGAGTTGAAGTGAAGCGGCCGCCGATTGAAAGCAATTGTCTTACTTTGAGCTGTCTCTGCTCTGCCTGAATCCTGATAGAGCAACCTCCCCTCCCTGGAGTACAACATGTGATCGTGACCCACAGTTTGGGAACCACTGCCCTAAGGTAAGCAAAAGGAGGCTCCTCTTTAGCCTGATTATTTTGGCACCTTAAAGGTTTGGTGTCCTAGGCAGTTGCCTCAGCCAAAATCTGGGATTTATTTTTTCTCTGTGCAAAATTCATAAGGAACTGACCAGCCAGCTCCATTCAGCAGTATGGTGGGCATGGAGGAGGGGGTATGCGGGAGACAGAGGATGTGCTGGACTGTTAAGGGAGGGAGATAGACAGGAGATGCTTGACATGTGGGGGTACTGGGCAGGGAGACAGGAGATGCTGGATATGGGTGGGAAGATGATGGGTGAGACAGACACAGGAAATGATGACCTTTGGGGGGCAACTAGGGAAACATGAGATAACAGTCATGGGGGAAACTATGGAAATGCTGGACATGGAAAGGAGGAAGCAGACAGGCAATATCTGACATTGGGAGGTTATTGGGGAGGCGAGAGAGAAGAGATGCTGGACATGGAGGGTGCAATGACTGGTGAGACTGAAAATTAAAGGTGGGTCTAGTGGGACAGACAGAAGATATGCTGGATATGAGGGCAGTGCTAGGGAGACGGAAGAGATGCTGGACATGGGGCAGGGCTAGGGAGACGGAAGAGATGCAGGACATGGGGGCAGGGCTAGGGAGACGGAAGAGATGCTGGACATGGGGGCAGGGCTAGGGAGATAGAAGAGATCCTGGACATGTGTTGGGGGGACTAGGGAGGCAGAAAGGATTTACTAAACATGTGATAGAGAAGGAAGAGACCTGGATGAGGAAGGTTAAAGAGGAGAAGCAAAAATGCTGGACACAGGTGGAGAAGAGAGGGACAGTTAGCGAAAGACTGGGCAATAAGAGTGCAGAGAGAGATGGGAATGGCAGGGCTGGATGAGGGAAAGTGATGGAAAACTGTAAATGCAGTAAACAGCGGGAGATTGACAACTAAATAGTAAAAGGAGAAGAAAGAAAAACAGAAAAGAGGAGATCAGGAGGAGAAAGAAGAAAATGCAAATAGACAGATGACCCTGGAATCAAGAGTTAAGAGAAAATGAAGGAAAGCAGAAACCAGAGCAATATGATTAGAAAAATAAAATAGCCAGAAAACAAGGTAGAATTTTTTTTTAAATTTCTATTTAGTGATTGGAATATGTGAGCTTTTGGAATGTACATCTGCCAGAACTGGTAATAGATATGGCTTGGGACCAGCTCAGAGAAACTTTCTGGAGGGGGAACCTCAAAGGTTGATCAGCTTTCTTCAGTGTCAGACATACATATGCTGCCCTTGGTCACTTATTCCTCACATCTGCATAGTCACGCATCTCCCAGACACTGTCCCCATGCGCGTGTACACACACACACACACAAATGTAAACACACAGAACCTCCAAGACACTTAGCTCCCACACACACACACTGCCCCCAGATGCTCAGCCTTCACACGGCAAGTGATTATTCTATGAATCATGTGGAGAGGAAGAAGATCCTGAAGTACCAAGAAATGAAGTCAGAGACCAAGAAAATGTGGCAGAAAGATACAGAAATATTTCCCATTGTTTTGGGAGCCATAGGATAAAAAATAGCTTCCAAGCACATCTTGCCAAACTACCCATACCAGGTACATCTTGCAAACTCCGGAAGGAGGCTCTCTTTGGCACGATGCAAGTACTACACCGAGCATTAGCAATAAATTTGAGAGACTGAGATCATACTCCACATATCTTGGTTTAGAAGTGAGGTTCATGACTGTCATGGTATATGCAAAGGGGCCTATTCAGACCTGGACGGAACCGGACGCACAGAGTTAGCCGGGATTCGTGTCTCGGAATGACCCCGAAAACTAACCCATTTGAAGAAACTGCCTAAATGTTGAAGAAGCTATGCCATTACTTTGAAGCCCATGTGTCAGACATGTTCAGTACATCAGATAATTAGTTTAAAAAACCCAAAGATTTATATATTTATATGTTTATATTTATGTTGTTTGAATGATAATTTTCTTTTATTAGTTTCTGGGGTCACGTGAATTTTCCTCAGCTAAAATGGAGATCACAACAGAAAAAGGTTTGGGAAGCACTGCCTTATATATTTGCGAAACTGTCTCTCTACCACCTCCTCTATACTCCAAATAAGGTAGTATCTTCTAATAGATCTTTCTGGAAGGTCTTTTCAGCAAGAGTGGAAGTCATTTCCATATAACCAAAATAGTCCCATGGATCTACAGTAGATTGCACTTCAGTCTTAGAAAGTCAAAGTCACAGAGTTTATCCTTCTCCCAGAAGCTACTCACCTTATATAGCCTCTTAGACTCCCATCTATAAAAGTCACGACTAACCCCCAAACCCTCCCCCCTGGAACCCATAAATCCTCTTCAGAGGCATAGGGGGGGAGGAGTGGCTCCGTGGTTGGGACAGGTTACCTCATGCTGGAGGGCTGGGGGTTCAATTTCCACATAGGTTACCTCAGGCCAGAGGGACTGGGGTCTCTAGTCCCATGGCCACTCCTTGTGGCCTTGGGCAAGCCACCTAACCCTCCATTACCTCAGGTACACTTAAGATTGTGAGCCCTTCTGGGATGAAGCAATAAAAAGTGCCTGTTAGTATATATCTGTAAACCACTTTGACCCAGTGAAAAGCAGTATATAAGCACAGCTAAATAAAATGAGTCAAAAAGAGCATTTCACGCACCCCCCCTTCCTGAAACACTCTCCAGTCCTTTTTCCAAATCCTTAAAATTAATGCCCTATGATGGAGATCACTGACCATTTTAGTAGCGTCTACTGCACTGACTCCATCCTGTTTATATGCTTTTGAAAGTCTGGTCTCCAGAACTGCACACAGTACTCCAAATGAGGGCTCACCAAAGACTTCTTCCTGCTGGCCATTCCTTCTCCCTATGCACACAAGCTTTTGCTGTCACCTTTTCTTGCCTGTTTAGCCACCTTAACATCACCAGCAATAATCATCCCCAAGATCCACCTTATTTGTGTGTGTTTTCTGAGGTCCTGCTCCCAGCCCTTCATCTGTGAACACTGCAGAAATATTTGCTAATAAGATGACACCGGAATCAGATTTTTTTTCTTTTATGTTGGGCTCTATGGTGAAATGTCCTAGTTCTGCTCTGTACCAACTGTTTGGGGAGGGGTTTTGGTGGATGCAAAATAGATGCTTAAAAAGAAAAAGAGAACCACAACAGTTTGTAATACCAAAACAAAACTATCTAAATTATAATTCATTTTATTTTGGTGTTAGGAACTGGTTCTCTTTCTTTCTCTTTGTCCCTCGGCATGTGGGCATCTTACAACTCCTTTGTTTTTTGCAGAATATATATTTATAGGTGTCAGTATTTTTTTATCTTAGGAGTACCAGGCTAAATAATTAAAAAGCTACAATTTTTGATTCCTTTTAATTGTATAGTCTTGGAATATGTTGCTTTCCTTTTTTTGGCAAAAAGCCACTGAATGAAAACCTCTGCTCCCTCTGAGTATCTTGGGAGTGAAAACTAATCCCTTGCCTGTTTGATATACTGGCTTCCTATCCATCTAGTGTTTTTTTTTAAAGATAACCATAATAAATATGCAAATACACCCCACTCACCCTCCCCCCCCCTAAAATGAGGCAGTCAAACTAAACCAAAGTTTGCTTCAATCTTTCCTGAAGATGTAGGGGAGATACCCATGACAAATGATACTTAAAAGATGATGAATTGGAGGAAATAAAGCAAATCTCAATAAACCTGGAATATGTAATAGGACAATTTGACAAACTAAAGAGCATCCCAGGATGTTGAAAGAACTCGGGAATGAAACTGCAGACCTATTAGTCATTTTTAGCGGTCATTAAATGAGAGAGAGACTACAGCACCTGAAGATTGGAGAATGGCATGTAACGCCGATATTTAAACAGGGTTCTTAGATGATCCGGGCAAATGCAGACCAGTATGCCTGATGTCAGTGCTGGGCAAAATGGTATGGTATATGGTTTATTATTTGATAGACCGTCCTTGAAGAGGTCTCAGAAATCATTTTAGAAAACAAAGTTAATAAACATAGAGTCATGGTTTAAAGGGACAAACCCAACATGGATTTACCCAAGGGAACTCTTACCTCACCAATTTGCTACATTTTTTTGAAGATTTGAAAAAAAACAAGTAGATAAAGGTTGATATAGTTGATATAGTTGATCTGGTTGATATAGTTGATATAGTTTATCTGGCTTTTCAGAAATACTTTGATAAGATCCCTCATGACAGACTCTTGAGGAAATTAGAAAGTTATGGGATAGGCGGCAGTGTCCTATTGTGGATTGGGAACTGGTTAAAATATAGAAAAGAGTAGGGCTAAAAGCGTAGTTACTCACCTGTAACAGGTGTTCTCCAGGAGCAGCAGGAATCAGTCCTCACTTATGGGTGACGTCGGCGCCGACGGAGCCCTCGCGGAGCAATTTTCCCCAGCTTTCAAAGAAAGCCTTTGGGAATTGCAGCGCGCATGCGCGGTCGTCTTCCCGCCCGAGGGTGCCATCTTAGCCAGTCAGATGACATAGCTAAAAAAGACAGCATAAAAATTTGCAAAAAGAACATAAGCAGACGATTGCAACTCCAAGGGGAGGAGGGAGGGTAGTGAGGACTGATTCCTGCTGCTCCTGGAGAACACCTGTTACAGGTGAGTAACTACGCTTTCTCCAGGACCAAGCAGGAAGTCAGTCCTCACTTATGGGACTCCCAAGCTCAAGGCTACCGGAGACCCTAAGCACAAAATGAGCTCCCTCTAGCTCAGCAGCACAGAAGGATAGAATCTTCGCTGAATTATCACCCACCGGTAGCCCACATCCGGGATGGAGGGTAGGAGTTGCTCAGACCTCAAAGAGATTACGGAGGACTGCCTGTCCGAAAGCACTGTCCCTACGGGACTCCCTCTCGAGACAGTAATGGACCGCAAAAGTCTGGCTCGAAGACCAAGTAGCGGCCCGGCAGATGTCTGCCAGCGGAACAGAGCGGAGGTAAGCCACTGACGTGGCCTTTGCCCGAACGCAATGAGCCGTGACTCGACTTTCTAAGGAGAGTCCGGCTGCCCCATAAGCCCAAGAGATACAGTCCGCAACCCAGATGGACAGAGTACGCTTGGAGACCGGGAGCCCCAATTTATTGGGGTCAAAAGACACAAAAAGCTGAGCAGCTTTACGGTGCTCCCGCGTACGGTCAAGGTAGAAGTTCAATGCCCTTCTACAGTCCAGGGTATGGAGGACCGTTTCAGCTCGGCTGGAGTGTGGTCTGGGAAAGAAGGTTGGAAGTACCACCTCCTGATTGATGTGAAAAGGGGAGACCACTTTAGGCAGAAATTTTGGGTGAGTCCGTAGGACTACCCTATTCTTGTAGAACCTAGTGTAAGGGGGATCAGACACGAGGGCCTGCAATTCACTTACGCGCCTAGCGGAAGTGAGGGCTATCAAGAACAGTGTTTTCCAAGACAGAAAACGGAGAGAACAGGTAGCCATAGGTTCAAAAGGCGGACAGGTGATACGCTGCATAAACACATTCAGGTCCCAGTCAGGCGCTGGCGGGCGCAGAGGTGGTTTAAGTAGAAGGAGACCTCGGAGAAACCTCGCTACGAGAGGGTCATTGGAGAGAGGTCTGCCGTCCACTGGCACATGATGTGCTGAAAGAGCACTGAGGTGAACTTTGACGGAGTTGGACTTAAGTCCCAGATTAGAGAGGTGCAGCAAGTACTGCAAGATCACCGACACCGGGCAGGAGAAGGGATCCTGAGACTGTTGGGTACACCAGACTGCAAAGCGACGCCATTTAAGGGCGTAGCATTTGCGGGTAGAAGGCCGTCGCGAAGCTAAGACGACCTCCTCCACCTCCGCCGGCAGGAGAAGGGGAGCAAGGACTACCCTCTCAGCAGCCAGGCCATAAGGTTGAGAGACCTGAGGTTGGGGTGCAGAAGGGACCCCTGATCCTGAGTGAGGAGATCCGGTTGTATCCCCAGAGGGATTGGACCCTCCACCGCCAGTTGCAGCAGGAGCGGAAACCACGGCTGCCTGGGCCAGCGAGGGGCCACCAGGATCATGAAGGCTTTGTCTCGGAGAACCTTGAAAAGAGTCCGAGAGACCAGCGGGATGGGAGGGAAAGCGTACAGAAGGCTCCCCGACCACGAGATCAGAAAGGCGTCCGCCGCAACCCGAAGGGGGTGTGGCTGACGAGAGCAGAAGCGAGGAAGCTGCCGGTTGTGAGGACTGGCAAAGAGATCCACCGTGGGGAGGCCCCACCTGAGGAAGAGCTTCTGAACTACCAAGGGATCCAGACGCCACTCGTGCGGCTGGAGGACCCTGCTGAGTTTGTCTGCAAGGCAATTTTCTTGGCCCGGGAGATAAACTGCCTTGAGGAGAATGCCGTGACTGACGGCCCAAGAGCAGAGCTTCTGTGCCTCCCGGCAGAGGAGGAAGGAGCCCGTGCCCCCCTGCTTGTTCACGTAGAACATGGCAACTTGATTGTCCGTCTGGACAAGGACGGACTGTTGGGAAGTCAGGTGGGAGAAGGCCTTGAGAGCTAGGCGGATCGCCCTGAGCTCCAGGAAGTTGATCTGCTGAGCAGACTCCCACGTGGTCCAGAGGCCCTGAGTACGTGCCTCTTGGCAATGTGCTCCCCAGCCCAGGAGGGATGCATCGGTGGTCAGCACCCGGGTCGGCTGAGGTGACTGGAAAGGCATTCCGAATATCAGGTTCGGCTGCCGGAGCCACCACCGGAGAGACGAGAGCAGCGGCTCGGAGACGCGCACTAGGTCTGCCAGGCCGCCTGTGGCTTGTCGCCACTGCTGGCGGAGACACCATTGAGCAGACCGCATGTTCAGGCGGGCATTGGGGGTCACATGGACGGTGGAAGCCATATGGCCGAGCAGTCTCAGGAAGCGCCTGGCGGAGACCAGGGGCTGGCTGCGAAAGCGGTCGGCTAGGTCCATGAGCCGTTGAGCCCTGTCGAGCGGTAGGTACGCTCATGCCCGAGGAGTGTGCAGCCTTGCGCCGATGAACTCGAGATCCTGTGAGGGGAGCAAAGTGGACTTTGCGAAGTTTATGACAAAGCCCAAGTGCTGCAGCAGAGTCACCGTGCGGCACGTGGCGTTGGTGACCTCCTGAGCGGACGCTGCTCTGATGAGCCAGTCGTCGAGGTACGGAAAGACATAGAGGCCGTGAAGCCGGAGATGGGCCGCCACGACCGCGAGACATTTTGTGAAGACTCGCGGTGCGGAGGATAGGCCAAAGGGCAGTACTCTGTACTGGTAATGATTTCCTGCCACCACAAACCTTAGGTATTGGCGGTGGCTTGGGTGGATGAGGATGTGCGTGTAGGCATCCTTTAGATCCAAGGAGCATAGCCAATCTCCCTGCTGGAGGTAGGGCAGAAGGATTCCAAGGGTAAGCATTTTGAACTTCTCCCGCACAAGGAACTTGTTGAGGTTGCGCAAGTCCAGGATGGGTCTGAGGCCCCCTGTTCTCTTTGGTATCAGAAAATACCTTGAATAAAAACCTTGACCTCTCAGGTGGTGGGGCACCGGTTCCACCGCCTGTTCCTGCAGAAGACCTGCTAACTCCTGAAGGAGCAACTCCCTGTGCAGAGGGGGACGCGAAGGTTCTCCCGGAAAATAGGAGGGAGGGACCTGATGGAAGTGGAGAAGGTAGCCCTCTCGCACGACCTGAAGCACCCAGGCATCTGCGGTGATGCTGGACCACCTGTGGGCGAAGTGAACCAGCCGGCCTCCGGTGCTGGGAGGGACCAGCGGGGGGGGAGAGGCTATGCTGAGCGAGTCAAAAACCCCCACCCTGCTGAGCAGGGGCTGGTGGTGCAGGCTTGGGGGCTTGCTGCCTACGGGACCCGTTACCCCGTCCCTTGGCCTGCTGGCCCTGTTGGGGAGCTGCAGGGGCCTGATAATGGGGGTACTGTTTGTAGGCAGCCGCCTTCCTCGGGTAAAAGGACTTTTTTCCCGAGCCCTTCTTTTTCTGGGAAGGGGCGGAGGTCTTCCTAGAAAACCTGGTCCTGGTGAGAGTCTCAGTCTCAATTTGTGCAGCCTTTTCCGCCATGGGCTTGCCAAAGAGGTTTTCGCCTCGGCAGGGGACATCGACCAACTTGTCCTGTACCCAGGGCTCAAGGTCCGACGACTGAAGCCAAGCCTGTCGGCGGGCACCGATGCCGGCTGCGGCCACTCTAGCCGAGGCCTCAAAGCCATCATAGGCTGCTCGGGACATGAACTTTGAGCATTCCCGAATGCCCGTGGACAAGGCTAGGAACCTCCGCAAGGGCTCCTCGGAGAGACCAGCGGAGAATCCGGCTAGCTCTTTAGCCAGATCCCGGAGATACATGCCCATGTAGAGCTGGTAAGTCTATACATTAAAGTGTAGCTTAAAAAGGGCAATGTTGGTATATGTGAGAGACGCTTAAGCCAAAGATACAGTGTGCAAAGCCCGTCTTTTCCAAAGGAACTAAAACTGCACTGTTTGTGTATGCGAGAGGCGCTTAAGCCAAAGTTGTGGTGTGCAATGCCCATTCTTTCTCAAAGCAACTAAAAAACGCTTACATAGGAAAAAAAATAAAAAAAATAAAAAAAATAATAGACATTAAACCGCAACTGCAGTGCCCTGCGGCTTGATAACCAAACTACCTACCGTCAAGAATGATAACACACTAACGTTAACAGAGCTAAAATTGTAAATTTATATTACGCAAAGTTTATACATATATTTGCAAAGCCCGTCTTTTTTTAGACAAATAAACAAATACGGTGCCCTGCTACTGTCGCCGTCAGAAAAATGAAGTACTTGCAAGATTATAAATTTGTATTGCCCGAAAAAAAGTTAAGCTTACCAAACAGCAGCGTCCTGCTTTGCTACGCTGCTGAACAACTAATGGGATGTGCTGAAGTCGGTTATTCAAATGTTGGCGGATTTCCCGCCTGTGCAGGTTAAAGGGCGAAAATTATGTAAGGATATGAATTAGAAATAAAGATACTTATTTAATTAAAATATATATGTGTTTATTAAGAAAGCTGAAAATTAAAACTAGAGTGATAAAATTAAAAATGAACTAAATGAAAACGAATAGCATGCATAAACTATTCTTATAAGTAAATGACGTCATTTTCCGCCTATGGTGGTAAGTACAAATGCTTTGAAAAGCCAAATGAATGTTTCCTTGCCAATGTTAATTAAAAGGCATTACCTCAAGATAACCAAAGAATAATAGAAGTGGCTCGCCAAACAGAATTGAATAAATGAATAGTAAAAAAATGATAAATTGAATGAACCCCAGAGGGGGAGGGGGGGGGGGGGGGGGGGGAGGGGGGAGGGGGAGGGGGTGGGGGGAGGAGGGGGGGGGAAGAAGGGGGGGGGGTGGGGGGGGGGGGGGGGGGAGGGGAAGGGGGGAGGGGGGCGAGGGGGGGGGGGGGGAAGGGGAGGGGGAGGGGGAGGGGGAGGGGGAGGGGGAGGGGGGAAGAGGGGGGGGGGGGGGAAGGGAGGGGAAGGGGGGAAAGGGGGAAGGGGGGGGAAGGGGGGGGAGGGGAAGGGGGGGGGGGGGAGGAGGGGGGGGAGAGAGGGAGAGGGGGAGGGGGGGAAGGGGGGGGGGGGAGGGGGTGGGGAGGGGAGAGGGTGGGGGAGGGGGAGGGGGGGAGGGGGGGGGGGGGGAGGGGGAAGGGGGGGGGGGGGAGGGGGGAGGGGGGGGGGAGGAGGCGGGAGGGGGAGGAAAGGAGGGGGAAGGGGGGGGAAGGTGAGGTGAGGAAAGGATCATGTAAAGAACTTACAAAAAGACAGACAGATCAACTTCTTGATTTAACCCTAAAGGATGTAAGGTACGTAGTTCATAAATGAATCTCTGTTCAAGACGTAGGAGAAGTTTATCTAGATCACCTCCCCGCCAATGAGGCCGCACCACTTTCAATACAAGAAACTTCAAATCTGAAAGAGTGTGATGAGCGGCTACCCAATGGTCAACTAAGGGTTTGTCCACCGCTTGTCTCCGAATGTTGCTCTTATGCTCAATTATACGTGTTTTAATGCATCTTTTTGTCTTGCCAATGTAACAAAGGTTACAAGGGCACAAGACCAAGTAAATAACATTTTGAGTATTGCCATTAGAGAAGTCTTTTAAAAATATTTTACATGTTGAATTTGGCTTGATAAATTCTTTCTTAGTTACCAGAACGTTCTCACATACACAGCATGTACCACATTTAAAGTGTCCGCATGCTCTTGGAACAAATTTCGGTTTACTTAGAGCAGATGGTACTAGGATATCCCTTATGTTTGAGTTCCTTTTGTACGCAACCAAAAGTTTAGTTTCACTGAAAGAGGAAAGGGGATCTAAAATGTGCCATGCTTTTCTTAATATGCTCGCAATCTCCTTTGAATGTTCTGAAAATGTAATGGCACAAACAATATTCTTCGATGCATCTGGTGCACGTTTCTGTAGTAAAGACATACGATCGGACGACCGGGCACGTTGGCAAGCTTAGTAATACAGGATTCTGGATAACCTCGGTCTTTAAATCTTTGACCTAAGATGTCAGCCTGGACTGTAAATTCCTCATCTGTAGTACAGAGACGTCGAATTCGCAGGAACTGACTCATAGGAAGGTTTTCTTTCAACGACCGATTGTGGAAGCTACTAAAATGTAGAAGGGAATTTCTGTCGGTAGGTTTACGATATATAAAGTGGTGATAAAACCCTCTGGAGTGTTCTTGATTAATATATCCAGATAGGCAATTTCTTTTGTGCTGTATGTATGTTCAAACTGTAGATGTGGATCACAGGAATTGAGCCACTGGATAAAACCTTGTAACAAATTCTCTGTACCTTCCCAAATGAGGAACACGTCATCGATATAACGTTTCCACATTTTTATGTTTAATTTGTAAGGATGTGTATTTAAGTGAACTGATTCAAAATGGGAAACATAAAGGTTAGCCACATCTGGTGCTACTGACGAACCCATTGCAACTCCTTGTGTTTGATGGTAGTACAAATCCTGAAAGCAGAAGAAGTTGTTACACAATATTAAAGTAGCCAATTGGATTAAAAAACTAGTAGGAGTGCGAACGGGTGCAGTCCTAGTGATTAGATAGTCTGCTAAAATATCGATCGCAGCTTTCTGAGGGATGTTAGTATAAAGGGATTTGATATCCAATGTGACAAGAAAAATGTCATTAAAGGCACCATCGTACGCCCCGAGTAGTTGAATCATGTATGATGAATCACGTACAAATGACGGAGTGTGTTGCACAAATGGACGAAGAAATACATCTAAATACTTTGATATGGGTTCAAACAAGGACCCTATGGCAGAGACAATGGGTCTGCCAGGGGGATTTTCCAGGGACTTATGGATTTTTGGTAAACGTATATCGTAGGCATTACTGGATGAGATACTGTAAGAAACTGCGCTTCTTTAGTTGTAAGGTAACCAGCTTGTGTGCCAATGTAAATTAATGTGTCAGCCTGTTGTTTAAGAGCCGAAGTGGGGATCCTCACGTAATCTTGTATAATAATTAATATCTTTAATTTGTCGTAAAATTTCTTGGATATAATCATCTCTATCTTGAATAACGAGCGCTCCACCTTTGTCTGCAGGCTTTATCATAATTTCAAAATTTGTTTTTAAATTAAAAAAGTGCCTGCTTTTCTTCTTTACTTAAGTTGAAATAAGTATGCGTTTTCTTTGTATCATCATTTTCTGTATCTCGTGAAGTACCACTTGTTGAAATGTATGAATAATAGCATTGTCCAGCTTTGGGCATCCAAGTAGAGGGGTTTTTTATAACAGAAAGATCTCTATTAACTGTTTCTTGATTTTTAAAAAATTCTTTAATGTGGAGCTTTCTAAAAAAATTAAACAACTCTACTTGGGTGTTGAAACGATCATGACGAACTGAAGGAACGAAGGACAACCCCTTTTGTAAAACGGAAAATCTCAAGGGGAATAAGGACATATTTAGATAAATTAAAAATGCCTTCTAAAAGTCCCATTATTGCATGTCTAGTCCCCTCCCTCTGCCTCTGCCTCTGAAGTAGGTTCCGGACTGATGGTATACAGGATCCTTGGACGTGGAGGGCTGTTCCTGATAACGATTGGAACCCCCTCCTTTCCATAAGGCGTCCAATGGAAAAA